>OZ025289.1:442999008-443599008 GCA_964019185.1 Maratus speculifer | reverse complement strand
TTTATATTTTTAAGCCTTTTAGTAACACAAAAATTGCATTTTTAGAGCGTTATTTGCTGCTGCACCCCCTTTGTGTTAGTGACATCGAGATATGATGTGGCTAATGTTAGATTCGAGGCGAACACCATCATTTTGATAGCTTGACTTTGGAAATCGAATGGGTAGTTCCAGAAATTAGCCGCTACAAATAAACAATCTTTACCTCTTTGTAAAATAGGTATAGATTTAAAGTTAATTTATATGAACAGTAAACAATGAAAATAAATTATTAATCATTATTCATTGCTGTTATCACATAAATAATATCATAAAAGATAATCAATTATGACACATATATAGCATTCTTAAGCTATCGCATTTAATCCGTGAGATATAATATAAATGAAAATAAATACTATAAGGACACAACAGTACTATAAAGTAATTTAACAAATAATTTATCGCATATCAAGAAATGGAGAAATGTTCATGGATATCATCGAAAATGTATATGGCAGTCGATTTCAGTGTTTTTCATATTTACCCTAAAGATTATTTTGAGAACAAAGAATATGAATAACAAATAAAAAATGTTACCTTATAATTCTCCATATTTTATAAAGAAATATTCTGAAAAAAAATCGGTTACAAAAAATGCTAATTCCACTAAATTTTCTACACACACACATATATATATATATATATTATTTTATTTTTTAGTCGGAGGAAGGGGAAATAAATATTTAACTTAATTTTTTTAGATTAACAAATGTTACTTATATAAATCTTCAATTGGTGAAATTATATATTTGAAAAATTGTAAGTGACCTTAAACAGGATATTCCAAAAAATTTCAGTCATACTTTGCTTTTATATTCCTTTGCCTTTACTTTAAATTTTCATGGCTAATACGGAATCTCCAGATTTACAGAGTGTTTATTATTTATTTATTTTAATTGACACTGTTTAGAGCATCCGGTATCTCGTTCTAAAAACTGGAATGACAAAAAATTTTATAAATGGCTAATAAAAGCATGTGGGAAAAGATACCAGCAATAACTAAATAAATAAATAAATAAATAAATAAATAAATAAATAAAAATAAATAAATAAAAATAAATAATAGCTCCAATCACTGCCGACAGCAGGAAATTTGGTGCAGTACATGGAAAGAAAACATCAGACAGAGACAAAATTAATAATTTGGATGAAATGCCATGTTTTATTCATCATAATCACTTTCCCGCCACATTCAATGTAACCACCGTTCTCTTGCACCACACCTTGCATTCTTTGTACAACATTTTCGACGGTTGAGCTGAGCATAACTTGTCACGTGGAATAGTCCTTACTGATGATTGGAAATATTTTTTCTTGGAATCTTTTTCCCTTGGTTTCATCAGTCCCTTTATAAATTTTAAAGCAGTTCTGGTAATTAAATTACCTACAAAGAGCTCTAAACGGCGTCAATCAAAAAAAAAATACCCTGTATATGATGATAAAGTTTGGTCCGCCATTATAAATTAGATTTTAAAACAGTGACAGTATTGCATGTTCTAAGAAAATCTTGTAAAATCTTTTTCTTGGACAATGAAATCGAGTGAGAAATATTAACGCAGTTTTGAAAATTTTATTTAAAAAAGAACAGCAGTATCGAATAGAATTATGGGTGCAGGGCACCCATACCAACTGAGTATCAATAATTTTTAACTGAAAAGTTAATAGAAAATTTCGCTGCATAATTCGATTTATGAGCCCCGTTCATTATTAAAATTTTAAATTAAACATAGCTGATTTAATTCTAAAAATACAGATGTACTTTTTCATCTTTTATTTTTTGGAAAAATAGGTGCTGACATTTAACTGAGCAGTTTCACCTATAAGAGTCAAATTAAATGCTTAAAAAAAGTTCATTCGTGTCTAGTTTTAGGATGAAAAATTTTGCCATAAAAATTGACGTATAATATACGCGAAGAATCGGTCTTCGCACTTAATCTAATCCATATACACAAATTTAAATTAAAAGCGATTTTTCTATAATGTTTGAATATATTTTCGGTAATGAGCAAGAAACACGATTGATATGCAGACAATATTCATTACAGGGATTTCATACCTTAATTAGGGGGACAAAACATAATTTTCTTCGTGTATTTTCTTCAAAAAGTACCAGATAATTAAGTAAAACAGTTAAGGTGGAAAATTAGGAAGTTAATTTAAGGTAACTTATTATCAGGTAATATTAACGTAATGATATAATTTTCTAAAAATGCAATACCTCTTGATTGCTTAGTCAGGAAAACATGATTACCTTAAAAATTAGCTTTTTTAATGCTAATTGTCTAACGTATCAGAATCTGGTGGGTAAAATTTAATCAAAGTTTTTAATTATATTATAAATATATATTATATTATAAATATATAAAAATTATAAATGTATAATAAATATAAAATATATTGAATTTGAAATTTATTACAAAATATAAATATTTGACGGCATTGGATCTTTTGCAAAACTAATGTGGATTAAAAAAAGAAACAAGTGGATTAGTGTGATCGCGGATCGCTTCGAGGGTTTCGTTTAATATCTCCTTCGAAACACTTTGTTGAATTAAAACATTAAATTTAAAAACGAAAATTGTGAATAGAAAATTTAAATGAATAGGAATTTAATAATAAAAAAAAATATTTCACTTCGTGTGTCAGAACAAATTTTGTCACAACAACTTTTTGAACTTGAAAACATCGCACATTTTCAAATTTTACATCGTCGTATAGGGGAAAAAATGCACTTTTAAATGCATTGTGTTTGAAAACTGTATCATAATTTGTTTCTGAGATATTAATTTTTTTGTAGTTTTTAATACGATTTTTATAATTGTGGCAAAAGAAGTACACTATTTCTGTTAAAAGTAATGGGAAAAAAGAAAATAAGTTTTTATAATTATTTAAACTTGCGTGTGATAATTAGATGAAAAAAAACGAAAAAAAAATGAACTGATGATATTAAAAAATATTTTAAATGAAATAATAGTTTTTTCAAAATTTTATGATTTGTTGTATGGCAAGAGGTATACAGCTGTAAGTACACAAAACTTGCCAAATTTGTAGATTCTGTTAGAGAAATAAGTATAGATTTCATATACGCATCACATTGTCGCGATTGCACCAAAAGGTCAATTATATGCCTCACGTGGTAACCTGGCTATTGTTGTTGTTTATTAATAAACTGTTTATTTTCTTTTATAAAATGATATAAATTTTTTTGTCAGTAATTATTAACTAAACATTTTTATTATTTTTATTTCATTTTTAAAATAATAAAAAAATAGTTTAAAGAATATGTATGTAACTGGTATTTGAAAATGAAATTTTCGCCAAATTGATGACAGAAAGAAAAATCGTTGCAATGTGGTGCGTGTATGACATTTGTGCAGAGAAATCAAGAACTCGGTATTTTTGTGCTAGCCTGTCGCAGGTGATAAATCGGCAAATATTGTACCCGTGACATTTTTTCATATTCCATTAATTTCATTTAAATATGATAATATAATCCTTTATTTCATTTCATATATTACAAATAACTATACTTTGAAACTGAAAAGTTTAAAATGCATGACATTTATTTGTTTTTTAATTAAAAATAAGAATAGAAAGAATTCATGATATTTTGAAGCTCCATAATTGCAGCGAAATAACAAAATATTAATAAACCCAATTTACCATGACCTAAATCAAGCAAAAGGACTTTTACACAATAACCAATAAGATTCGTTTCATTTGGGCGTTGCCATTGAACAATTAACAAATAATCATGACGTCTGTGCCACGTACGATAACGTAATATATGTATAGATACTCGGACGAATGGCATCTAATTAAAAGAGAAGCTCTACATCAGCGAATTTTGCACTCATTTGCAACAAAAATCAATGCTTCATAAGAGAATTGAAAACTTTGAAACATTCTTAACTCTTTATGCCCAAAATTACCAATTCATGAAAATATCATTTCCTAAACAATTTTTCGTGAACATTTGCAACTACTTTAGAAGTTTTACAAAACCCTATTTCAAGAATTAATGCACAGAATTTCATGCCTTTAGATTCGTCACGATGACCATAGATTGTCATTTAATTTTGGTACTGTAGTAGCGACTTTCAAAACATTAATATGCATGAGATAGAAGAAAGTTTTGAGATTGCTACATCTCACCAGTTTATATTTTGATTCCTTATATATTTCTATTTAGCAGTTGAAAAGTATGTACAGCTCATATTCAAAATATTAGAATAATTACCTTTTTTTTAGAAATTGAAAATATCGTTTGGTAATTTAATGTCTTTTAATGAAAATATGCAAACGATATTTTTATTAAGAACTTATTGTTGATTAAACTTACTTGTTATCTTAAATTTAATATCATTTTGAAAAGATTAATTGCAAAAAAATTTTTTTTGAAAAGTCAAAATATTAGAATATTTATTCAAGTGGTTCAAAATATTAGAATATTTCACATTAATTCTCCTTTAATTATTACCAATTCTTAACTGGTGGCATCAGTGATTAAATTCAGACAATTTTATTTAAAATCAGTATTCTTTTTTGCAGTTTGTTTCTTTTTCGTCTTAAAATGGGCCGTGTGAGTGATATTCCTGAATCTACTAAACTTCGTATGGTTGATTTCTATCGGCACGGTAAAAATCAATGTTTTATAGCGAATTATTTACATTGTTCGCAATCGAGCGTTAGTAAAATCCTAACACAATATTCAAAAATTGGAAAATTTTAAAATAATCGCCGAAATGGTGGCCGAAAACCAAAAACATCTGCTAGAGATGACAGGAAACTGAAGCGTATAGTTAAGAAAAACCGTTTTAAAAGTGTGCGATTCTTGCACCGAAAATGGAAAGAAGAAGGAGTTGAAGTTTCTACATCGACAACATTAAGGCGTCTCCATAAATTTAAATTTGAATCTCGTGTACCGAAAACAAAACCTCTCATGACTGCAAGACAAAAGCGTATAAGATTGAATTGGTGTAAATCAAGACGTTTATGGAGCAATGAAGATTGGAAAAATATATTATTTAGTGATGAAAGTATGTTTTGTGTTTCATATGGTAATCAAGGTATTCGAGTTTGGAGAATGAAGCAAGAAGCATTTGATAAAGAATGCCTTAAACGTTCCGTAAAATTTGCTGCTAGTGTCATGGTTTGGGGTTGTATGAGTGCAGAAGGACCTGGAAAGTTATGCATCGTCTACGAAAAGGTTAACTCTCTGATATATCAGGGCATTTTAGAATATTACATGATTCCATCATCAGAAGATTTATTTGAAGATGATTTCATCTTTCAACAAGATTTAGCGTCCCCGCATACCTCGGTGTCAACTAAGAATTGGTTCCGCCAACGCAACATTAAGGTACTTTCTTGGCCACCAAATTCACCAGATCTTAATCCCATCGAAAACTTATGGTATATAGTGAAGAAAAAACTTCAAGAAAATCCTCCTTCAAGTAAAACTGAGTTAGTGGCACGTGTTGCAAATCACGTGTGAAGCAACCCGAAGGCGCCGTGCAGTCGCCAAAGGGAAAGCCACCTGTGGCGCAATGTTTTGTTTAAAAAAGGTAGAAGTTGTTCGAATTCTCGATGTGAGGAAGAATATTTTACTTCCCCGTAAAAAATATGTATCTTTTTTTATGTAAATAGTATATGTTAGTGTCTGTTCAACTATATGTGTGTGTGGTGTGAAATAAAAGAAAAAATGTCAAGTGGATCGAATATTATTTAAAGAAAGAAAACACGAACTTATATAACTCGAGTCTTCTAGGATTAAAAACTGTTCTCTAGAAATGAGCAGTGTCATTACTGGCGCCGATACCCGGCAAATGGAACATTAATATCAAAGCTAATATGGATTAAACATAGATTCCCGATCCAGAAGTGTGTTTTCAAGATTACCGAAAAGAAGCTCGAAATCTCGGCAGAAAAAAGGTACTGTAATTTTTATTTCTAAGCATGAATCTTGAAAAATTAAAGGCTAAGCGTAAAGTTATGAAAACGACCGTAACAAAATTTATAACAAAGGTCGAGTCGTTTATTGAAGATATTGATTTTGAAAATAAAGATCATATTGATAAGCTTTCGGAATTTTTGATAAATTTGGAGGAAAAACAATTAGAATTAAAGGAAATTAATTTGAAAATCGAAGAATTGATCACGGATGATACGAATTTAGAAACGGAAGTTCAAAATAGTATCGATTATAATGATACTATTAATGAAACGAAATTTAAAATAAAAACAAATTTGAAGAAATTTAAAAATGATGTTGAATCGAGAAATGCTAGTTCGTTGTCAAACGCTAGTACGGTTCCTTATGTTAGTACACGATTGCCTACTGTAAATTTACCAAAATTAAATATTCCGAATTTTAAAGGCGATCCTAATACATTTCTTGAATTTATCAATAGTTTTAAAAATACTATTGATGTTAATGATAATTTGACAAAAATAGAAAAATTAATATATTTGAAATCATTTTTGTCTGGTGAAGCCTATAAAACGGTATCTGGATTAGCCCTAACAGAAAGTAATTACGATCACTCGCTAGATTTATTAGAAAAAAGATATGGTAAAATGGAAATTTTAATTAGCGGTTTTATAAATAAATTATTAGAAATCGAACCGATCAGGTCATGCTCGAATACGAAAATGTTGAGAGATTTGTATGATGAATGCGAAATAAGCATTAGAAATTTGCAGGCGATAGGAGTAGCTACGGACAATTTTGGGTATTTACTAATCCCTATCATTTTAAGGCAATTACCTCATAATTTGGTAATTGAATTTCAAAGGAAAAAGGATAACGAAAAGCCGGGGGATGTTAATGAATTAATGAAATTTATAAAATTTGAGATTGATTCAAGGGAAGCGGCAACTGTTATATCAGGAAATTCCTTAAAAAGTCCAGAAAAATCTCGATGGGAAAAAAATGCTCCTACCAGAACAAAGGGTAATTTTCCCACTTCAGTTGCGCTGAACACGGTCGTAAAAAATGTTTGTGTATTCTGTAATTCGAATCATAATAGTTTAAAATGTAAGGAAATGACAGATGAACAAAAGCGTTATAAGTTAAAAAAAGAAGGAAGATGTTACCGATGTTTTTATAAGAACCACCTATTATCTCTATGTAAAGCAAAAATACAACCGTGTGAGTTATGCAAGAGTTTTCAACATAATTATTTGTTTTGCCCCGCTAAGAAATCCTCTGAAATTAGTCCCATTGAGAATACTAAAAAAATCAGAAATTGTACAAAATCAAGAAAATCAAGCGGTTGTATCATCTGTTATTAAAACTCAAAATTTTCCAGAAAAATATTCGACAATTTTGCAAACGGCGTGCGTACAGGTAATGGGTGATTCCAAGAAATTAAGTACAAGGTTATTATATGATTCTGCATCTTCGCGCACATTTATTGCAAAGAATTTAGCAACTGCTTTAAAACTAAAACCAGTAAAAAGAGAGAAATTGCTAGTTTATACTTTCGCGAATCGTAACGCCATAGAACAAGAGTATGATTTAGTAGATATTACTATAATTAGTCGCCATCCTCCGTATAAAAGGATAACAGTTCAGGCACTCGTGTCAGACATAATTAGTGCGACGCAAGTAAAATCGCATATTGATTCACAGCTCATAAATAAATTCCGTTTAGATGAAAATGAGTTTGCTGACAGATTTATTAATGAAAAGACTGTACAAATATTATTGGGATGTGATTATATGTTTGCGACAATCACGGGAGGGGTAGAGAAAATCAATAAATATTTATTTATTCAACCAACAATATTTGGAAAAACTTTAATTGGACGAATGCATAGCAATAATGTAAATGGAGCTTCTTGTTTTAAGGTCATTTGTACATCAACAGACAATGATTTAAGAAAATTGTGGGATGTAGATAATTTTTTATCCTTTCCTACTGATATTCAAAACGACGAAAAATATGAGGTGGTTACGCAATTTCAGAGGGAAATAATTTTCGAGAATCAAAGGTATATCGCGCCACTTTTATGGTCTTCTAAAATAAACAAACAAAGTTTATCAAATAATTACGAAGTTGCGAAACAGAGATTTGTGGGTCTGGAAAAGAGATTAAGGGGTAATAAATCTTTATTTCAGAAATATAACGAAATTATGAAAGAACAATTAAGTGAAGGTATTATTCAAAAGTGCGATACTAATTGCTTTATTGGTTACGTAATGCCACACCAAATTATTTTTAGACCAGATTCTTCTAGTACGAAATCAAGAATTGTTTATGATGCTAGCAGTAAAAGAAATAATGAAAAAAGTCTAAATGATTGTCTTTTCGCTGGAGAAAATTTAAATCCTAATTTAATTGACATAATATTAAATTTCAGGTCTCATAAAATTGCTTTTTTGGGCGATATTGCTAGAGCATTCTTGCAAATAGAAGTGTCTAAAGAGGACAGGAATTATTTGTGTTTTTTATACTTTGATGATTGTAACATTGATAAGCCTGTGACTTTATATCATTTTAACCGACATTGTTTTGGAGTCACGAGCTCCCCGTACGTGTTGGCTTCGACAATTAAGAAACATATTAGAAAGTACAAATAAATTAATCCCATTGCTTATAATATGTTAGATAATTTTTTATACGTGGACGATTTGGCATATGGGGCTCCGACAGTCCAAGAAGCTTTCAATTTATCAGCTTCTGCTGTCTCAATACTTAAGGATGCGAATATGAACTTGAGAAAGTTTAATACAAATTCTTTAGAATTAAGGGAATTATGGAAGAATGGTAACCCAGTTATAGAAACAGACGAAAGTCATTCAAAATTAAAAATTCTGGGACTTAATTGGGATAATGTAAAGGACGTCCTGTCAATAGATTTTAAGGCGTTTATGTCAGATGGTGATAATTTGGAATACACCAAAAGACATGTTTTGCACAGCGCTGCCAAAATATTCGATCCTATCGGATTCATATCGCCATTCTTAATTAGAATTAAATTACTTCTTCAGGAGTTATGGGAACGCGGTTTAGAATGGGACGACACACTTCCTAAAGAATTTAAAGAAAAATATGAAAAATGGTATAGCGAAATAAAACTGTTAGAAAAGATTCAGATACCCAGGTATTATTTTAACACAGATAATATTTTAGATGATAAAGTTCAACTTCATCTTTTTTCTGATGCTTCGTTAAAATCTTACGGGGCAGTGGGCTACTTCAGATACCAGACTTCCGAAGGCTTTTCTAAAACTTGTTTTGTAATTTCTAAAGCTCGTGTGGCCCCTTTAAAAAGAATCACTTTGCCGAGATTAGAGCTTCTAGGTGCATTAATAGCTGCCAGAATAGCTAGCCATCTAACAAATGTTTTCAATAATATTCAAAAAGTAGTATTCTGGACGGACTCCACAATAACATTAAACTGGATCAAAAATTCTGCTGCCAAATGGAAGCCCTTTGTTGCGAATAGGGTGGCAGAAATACAAGAAAATTCTGATCCCAGTGCATGGAGGCATGTCAGCAGTAAAGATAATCCAGCTGATATGCTCACTAGAGGACTCTCCTCCAGAGAATTAGCCAGTAATAAGCACTGGTGGCATGGCCCGGATTGGCTAAGTAAATCCGAAAATTTTTGGCCAAAACTTGATAACGTAAAATATTCTTCTTCTAACTTTGAAATGGAATCCAGAGATATAATCGTCGTGAACTCGGTAATAACTCATGAAAGAATCATCGACATTAATAGATATTCTAATTTAAATAAATTGTTGAGAATAACAGCCTATGTATTGCATTTCATAAATTTGACTAGGCATAAACAAGATAATCGAGACACTTTAACTATGGAAGAACTCCAGGAAGCGGAAAATTATTGGATACGACAAATTCAAAATGAAAAATACTTTGTAGAAATTCAATGTTTGGAAAAGGCAAAGCCCCTTCCTAGAGATTCTAGTCTCATAAAATTTAATCCTTTTATGGATGCTGAGGGCATCTTACGTGTATCAGGGCGACTTTCAAAATCTAACATCTTGCTAGAAAATGAAAAGTATCCGATTATTCTGCCGCCCAAAACTAAATTAGCTGAGTTAATTATTTGGAATGCACACGAGAAAGTGTATCATTCTTCAGTGACACATACGCTTGTCGAAATCAGAGAAAGGTTCTGGCTTCTAAAAGCTAGAAAAACGATAAAGGATCTACTCAAAAAATGCGTTGTCTGCAAACGATTTTCTGCGAATCCAGGAGACCAGACAGTAGCTCCGTTGCCACCTGATCGTATTGAACAGTCTCCACCATTTAATATTCTAGGATGCGATTTCGCAGGTCCCTTATTCGTAAAAGATAAGACAAACAAACAATATATTTTACTTCTTACCTGTGCTGTTACAAGAAATGTTCATTTGGAACTGGTAGACAGTTTATCTACGCAAGCCTTCTTACTCGCATTTAGAAGGTTCATCGCTAGACGGGGTTTATGCTCCGTAATTTATTCCGACAATGGACGTACATTTAAACGTGCTGAACTAGAACTTAAGAAACTCTGGACCTTAGTAGCTCATCCAGAGGTGAAAGAATTTTTTTCTTCCCATAAAATAAAATGGAAATATATAGTAGAAAAAGCCGCCTGGTGGGGTGGCTTTTACGAAAGGATGGTGCGAAGTGTTAAAACAGCCCTACGAAAAACGCTAGGCAAAGCAATATTAACTTATAACGAACTGTCCACCATAGTAGCTGAAATAGAAGGCACTATAAACTCTAGACCCATCACTTACATGAGTGATGAAAGCCAAGACCCCGTACCATTGTGCCCAGCACATTTTTTGATAGGGAGAAGAATAACTTCTCTCCCTCCAGCACGCCTGCACCTTGACTCGAATCTCTCTTCCAGGAAAGAATTGCTTAAAACTTATAATTATCGAGAAAAATTGATGAGATTGTTTTGGTCCCGATGGAAGAAAGAGTATTTATTAAATTTGAGATCAGCCCACCAAAGTATAAACAAAACTAATATTCCCCAATTTAAAATAAACGATATTGTCTTAATAAAAGACGATAGTTTACCCAGAAATTTCTGGAGTTTAGGTAAAATTATAGAAACCTTTCCTGGAAGAGACGGCAAGGTGAGGGCCTGCAAAATAAAAACTCAAAAATCTGTTTTGAGAAGACCGGTGCAATTACTCTATAATTTGGAACTCAATAACAATTGACTGTTTTTAGTGAAATTTGCATTGTAATCTTTTCTTTTATTATTCTAGTTGAAGTGTATGTCCAGAATTCTTAAAGTGTTTAAAGTATGTATATTCTTATTATATTTTGAAATTTGTATTTGATTTAATGTATCGTATTGCAACATGTATTATGATGAACCCCATAGGTTCATGGGGGGGCAAGCTGTTACAAATCACGTGTGAAGCAACCCGAAGGCGCCGTGCAGTCGCCAAAGGGAAAGCCACCTGTGGCGCAATGTTTTGTTTAAAAAAGGTAGAAATTGTTCGAATTCTCGATGCGAGGAAGAATATTTTACTTCCCCGTAAAAAATATGTATCTTTTTTTATGTAAATAGTATATGTTAGTGTCTGTTCAACTATATGTGTGTGTGGTGTGAAATAAAAGAAAAAATGTCAAGTGGATCGAATATTATTTAAAGAAAGAAAACACGAACTTATATAACTCGAGTCTTCTAGGATTAAAAACTGTTCTCTAGAAATGAGCAGTGTCATTAGCACGTATAAAGTCTATTTGGGCTAATATTGATAGAAATGTTTGTAAACACCTTGTATATAGTATGCAAGATCGATTGTACGCTGTTATGAAAGCTAGAGGGGATGCTACAAAATATTAACTACCATTTACTTCATATTCATAAGGTATTCATTGTTGCGTAAAATAAAATATTCTAATATTTTGAACCAATCTAAATTTTATTCTAATATTCTGGTGTGTTTAAGGAAACTGTATACCTAATTTATTGTGCTGTATTTTATATTTTATAAATGTTAAAATCTTATCTAAACATTCCAGATTTAATTTATAAGAAATTTAATTGCATTTACTTAGTATAAAAAATAAATAAATGACAAATAATTTTTTCTTATTACTTTTTCTCAATTATTCTAATATTTTGAATATGAGCTGTACAAGCTATCTCTGTGGAATGAAAACCCTTAACCCAATTCAACGCTCAATTATTTTGTCTCAACCAGTGATATGAAAGAAAATAAGGGTTTACCTGTGTGATGTAGGCCACATACAGACTTTTATGAGAAAAAAAAAAGAAAAAAGAAAATGTCACTATTTTGAGTATTAATGACGTCTGAAATATTAGAAAATATTCAACAACAAATTTGTAAGAGAATTTTATTGTCGAACGATGTTCAACAAAAGCATAATAATAATAATAATAATAAAGTAATTTAACAATTTGCAACGACCATTTGGAAAACTATATTTTCAAAAACTAAAATTTTAGACTTATAAATAAGATCCTTATTTAAAAAAAAAGTAATAATAAACATTATTCTTTATGACGATCAAAACTTGGATTACGTAATAGCAGTGTGATATAATATGTACGTCGTGGATTAAAAATCCATGACCAAGCATAATTCTGGACCAAGCATAAACAAATTTTAAAATGAGTTTCAGTTATACAATTTTAGGTATAGCAAATTTTTAAACCTATAAACGTCGCACACATTAAATTTTTGCACCGAAGTATAGGAGAAAAATGCACTTTTAAACTGAATTTGTTTAAAAGCTGTATCTCATTTGTTTTTGAGCTATTAGTTTTTTTGTAGTTTTTAGTACATTTTTGTCATCGTGGCAACAGAAGTATTTCGTTTCTGAACATCAAACATGGAACAATAAAAAAACTAACAAGATCTGGAAATCACAAGGATTCAGATGTGTCTCAAGTACCTCTCGACCAACAGAAACAGCTTTTTCCAAATGCTTAAAAAGTACAAATTGTTTAAAATATAAATCTAAGGAGAAAATAAAATAAAAAACTAAGTCAAACGTAATTAACGTTTAATTAGAATGCAAACTTTTGGACCGCTTTTGTTTAAAAATATGCGAAATATTAAATTATGCTTTTAATGTTTAAAACAATCATGTTTTCAAGATAAATGATTATTTTTAATATCTAATATTTGGAAACAATTACCTGTTATCATATGAAAATAGAATCCATTTCTTTTCAGCCTCATTCTCTACACAACACCATCCCGAAAATCATTTCTTGTTTATGTCAAGTATACGGCTTCTCTTATTTTTCCTCTTTAAACCACTAAAATTTTTGAAAAGCCATACATATATTTTTACGCCATAAAGTACTTTTATATTGCTTCTCAAGATAATGCCTAGAATCTTATTTCTAAAGGAAATATGGTGAAAATTTTTTTCTTTAAAGCGTTATATATTGTCTCCCTATATTTTTAAATGTCAAAGGAACGGAATTTAAATTTATTTACAAAAGGTGTTTGTGTATGCATAATTTTTGTTCTTAATTCTTTTGAAAACATAAAATTGACAAAATCTGTTAAAAGACTGTGTGTGTGTTTGGTTATACAGGGTGGTTCAAAACTCGTCATTTTGAAAAGCATTATATATTGTCTTGTTATATTTTTAAAAGTCAAAGGATCACGATTTAAATTTATTTAGAAAAGGTGTTTGTGCATACATAATTTTAATTCTTACTTCTTTTGAAAACATGAAAGTGACAAAATCTGTTAAAAGTTTCTGTGTGTGTTTCATTATACAGGGTGGTTCAAAGCGTATCGTTGAAACTTCATAAGGAAGTGGGGAATATATCAAGAAATGGAATTTACATAGGAAAGTTTGTCCGTAAATGTACGCATGTGTATATAGAGGATGCTGTGCGTACCCAACCTTCCATTGCGTTCAATCGTTGTTTTAACTATAGAGACAATCTCTGTGGAATGAAAAATTATAACCCAATTCAACGCTCATTTGTTTTGTTTCTATAACCTGCGATATGAAAGAAAATAAAGGTTTACCTGCGTGATTCAGGCCACATACAGGTTTCTTATAAAAAGAAAGAAAAAAGGAAATGTCATTATTTTGCATATTAATAGCGTCTGAAATAGCAAAAATAATTCAACATCAAATTTGTAAGGAATATTAGTTTCAACGATGTTTAACAACCGCATAATAAAAGTACAGTGATTAAATTCTAAATCTAAGGAGAAAAAGAAATGAAAAACTAGGTCAAACGTAATCAACATTTAAATTAAAGAGCAAACTTTTGCACAGCTTTTGTTTAACAATCTGCGAGATATTAAAATGTGATTTTACTATTTTTAAATCTTTTTCATTTCTCCAAATTAAATAAATATTCTTAGCTTCTATTGTTTGGAAACAATTATCTATTATCATATGAATATAGAACCCATTTCCTTTCAGCCTCATTCTCTACACAACACCATCATGAAAATCATTTCTTGTTTATGTCAAGTATACGGCTTCTCTTATTTTTCTTCTTTAAACTACTAAAATTTTTGAAAAACCATACATATATTTTTATGGCATAAAATTCTTTTATATTGCTTCTCAAGATAATGTTTAGAATCTTATTTCTAAAGAAAATATGGTGAAAATTTTTATCTTTAAAGCATTATATATTGTATTGCTATATTTTTAAATGTCAAAGGAACGGAACTTAAATTTATTTACAAAAGGTGTTTGTGTATGCATATTTTTTGTTCTTAATTCTTTTGAAAACATAAAAGTGACAAAATTGGTTAAATGTTTATGTGTGGGCCTGGTAAACCAGGGTGATTCAAAATTTATCGCTCCAATTTCATGGGGAAGTAGTGAATACTTCTAGCAACTGATTTTGCACAGGAAAGTATGCCCGCAAATGCACGCATGCGTATATAGAGGGCTCTGAGTATACGAAACGTTCCAATGTGTCCTAATCATTTTTCTGACATTCCTAAAGCAAATATTATTTCATCTACTATTGCCACTTCTCATTTGGACTTCCATGAAAACTTTTATGTACTTAAAATACTCCAAAAATTTCGTTAATGACTTTAATTCAACGCCATTATCTGATGTCTGGAAACTTCTCATTTAATTTTTTTATCTGGTTCTTTTAACCTTTATTTATTTTTATATTTTTTGTTTTACTTTTTACTTTATTAATTGTTAGTGTTATCGATAAAGAATGATTTAACATAATAAGTCAGTCAAAAGTAAAATAAAACGATTTCCTAAATCATTAAAAGAGATTTATTATCATCATTTTCTATGTCATTAAGCAATATTTATTTATGTTGTAATCATTTTCTAAAACATTTTGTGTGATATATGACTTTTACGTGTTTATTCCTTAATTTTTATGCCGGCGCATTGACGGGCCTAGATTGTGACGTCATGTTATATTGTGGCAAGTAAGCCATTGAATAATAATATCAGTTTAAGATAATAATTGAAGGTATAAGAAGTCTTTTTTTTCATTTAATCGTATTTATTGTGTGGCTTAAAAGCATAGTTTTTGCTATGATGCTACAGTTGTAGTTTCATTTGTCTGCATTTGTTTGCATTAACAGAGAGGTTGGGTTATAAGAGATATAATTGGGTTACAAGAGATAACAGTTAGTTTATGTTATTCATTGCTTTTTAACTTTCTTCGTTCATGAATTTTTAAATATTGTTTTCACACCAGAATTCTTTAAAAATCTTTTCAATTCATATGTAATTTCGCGCAAATTGTGCTCAGAATAGCTCGTTTTTCAGAACCCGTTTTTACAGAACGCATGATCATTGACATGTTGACTCATTTAAACAGAACGAAGAAAAAATTCCGTCATTTGATACTGACTAGAGCAGACGTGTTTTTAGCTGCTCCGTATATTGACTGCTTTTCTTTGTTAAATGTTCGTCGTAAGTTCTTGTCAGAATAAGGACGCAACTTCATCACTTTATTGTGCTGCTTTGGTTCAGAATAGCTCGGGGTTTCAGCGGTGTGGGCCAGCCCTTTTCAGGGTCTGATGAGCGTTAGTGGTTGCCATCGGGAATTGTCTACTATGGGTCACTAGGACGATCCAAAGACTTATTCAAACTTTTACTTGTCTATCCAATTTTACTTGTCTATTACTAGTATTTTTTCCTCTTATAATAGAACTTGTTCTACAGTTAGACTTTTACAGGCTTACATAAGATGTGCTCTACTCTCACTCATAGATGGGGCGTGGAGTTGCTTCGCAACTGGGAAGCCCCTGAATTGCCTATTCATGTTCATGTTCAGGTCACAATTTTGAGCAACTGCTGTGAGACTGTGCTTCACCTTCTTAGAATAAAAGTTACATTTGTACCAATTAACTGTACTGTTTTCTTGCGTTCTTTTAACTTTTCTATTTTGTTCATGTAAACGGCGTTTGTGGAGATACTTTCCTGTATGAAATTGGTTTCTTGACGCATTCCCTACCTCCCCAAAAAATTTAAACGATAAGTTTTGAATCACCTTGTTTGAATAACATAAAAACTACATAGGCACCGATTTATCGGGGGAGATCAGACAAAATTCTACCAGTGAATTTTAAAAAATACTTTGTCTTAATTGGTTTCGGTTATTAAAAAAAATATGTCTATGATTTTTATAATGACATATTGTCATTATATACCTACATGTTTAAAATGGTTTTTTAATTATTTGTGGTTTTAACTTAGGCTTAATCATTATTGTTATGACATTTTACATTTTGTTCTTTTGAAAATCTTTTAAAATTTTATTGTTTTAATTGTTTATTTGTTTATTAGATATGATATTTTTAATTGGTTAACTGACTTTATTCAACATTTTAATCATTATATTTTAAATTAAACTGTGGTGTTTTGACTCATCTTGTTCATGTAATAAGTTTTCAAAAGTATAATTTTTTTTGCGCAGCACCTTAGTAATGCGATTTTTGCCGTTAAATCCTAATCAACGAACCGTTATTTGAATACGTATTTTTTCTTGCGTTTCGTTTTATAATTAGAAAAGTTTAACACATTTTCAAATAATTTCCCTCTTAACATATGCCATTCCTCATTTACTGCCGCACGTAATGCATAAGTTTAAATTATAGTTTTTCGCAGTATGGGAGAAGAATATTTTTCTAAATGCAGTTCTGCCTTAATAAGCATTGATACCAAATTTGCATTTTTATTTACATACGACATTAATTTATAGAAAAGACATTTCTTTCAGAAATCTAATCGCTACCGAATAATATTGAAAACTGTAATATTTTATCAAATATAATATTTTCTGTTTCTTTTCATAAAAGGCATTAAGAATTACTTATTGAAGCAGTTTTAAAATACCTTCAATTGTAGCTCTTAACTTGACATTTGGCTGAAACAGTTTAAGATTTGAAAATGTTATGCATAGACATTTCATAGATAATGTATAAATTACTGAGGCATTATACAATGCTATAGCAACCGGGAATTTTAATTAAAATGGCTATATTTTATCATGGCTAACAGATAAAATATCAGTTGTATTAAAGATATCCATATGTTTCTTAGAATACTTCAACTTTTGCGAATTTTAGACTAATAAACATATATTTAAATAAATTAGAAATTGTATATTAACATGAATTAGCTGATCAATGATAAATCAAACAACAGTTTTCTGGTTTTCTGCACAAAATCGCGATTGTAATTTTTTTTTTAATCTAAAAGAAATTTTTTCTATTGTTTAATTTATTCAGCAAAAAATGTCAAATGAATCCTTACATTTCTTTATATTAGAAAACATTATGAAACTAACATTATATTTAATCTAAATTGGGACTTACCTATTTATTACACTTATAAGTTGCAAATAAATCTTTATTTTAGGCAAAAGCCGTACCCGTCATCGAAATAGTCACAAGTCATGCTGTTACGTGCTAAATGGTTTAGTGCATGATCTAATCACTAATATTTTAGATGAATATTTGAATGATTCATACATATAAAAAAATCCATTAAAAGCTTATACTTTAAAAGTATTGACCATTACACTACCTTAGTGACTTAGATTAATAAAAAATAGTAGGAATTTATTCAATTCAAACATTAATAAATAACATTACAAGCATTTTTCTATCTTTAGTGACCATCATAACACAAGCAACGCTTATAACCTACTAAACGGAACGCAGTATACTGAGAAAACAAAATTGCACAGAGCTCTTCCCTGGTTTTCTCCTGCTACTATATATTATTTTAATCTCTACACATCTCATATAATATAGCATAAAAATATCAGGTTTAAACATCAAAATGTGCTTTAAAAATATTTTTATATATTTTCAAGATTTTTATTTTCAGTAAAAAAAATACACTTTTAGGATGCTTAAAAATGCACACTTCCTTAAATAAGTTCTCTACAGCATATTTTTAAATTTTTATTTAAGCTAAATTTTTCCATGCTATAAACATTTTCTCACGGGATATTTTATCCACTATCAAATTACTACAATATTTTTTACCAGCGCCAGCATCCTTTCTTTAAAACTTTCTTTCGCACAATATTTTTTTCCTGTTACTCGTGTTAAAAAAATAAGTATAAAATATAAAAACTGAATTAGAAAAGACAATGATCTGCAGGGTATCTTTTGTCATATGCCTTTTTTGATTTTGCGTTTGTTTTAGTGGAATAATTTTTAATTTGTTAAATGAAAATAAATGTGTTTGGTTAATAAAACGTTTTAAAAACGTAAAAATATACACTATATTCCCATTTTCTAGAATTAATGAGGTACAATTTAAATGTAATTCAATTAGATGAATGGCCATCAAATTATTTCAATAGATTAGCAGCGGAATGGACATTTTATGGCTTATTTTATATTTCGCTCACAGGTTAATACTTATAAGTGCAGTAATAGCTTATATGCTGAATTATCTGCGGAATTTACACTAGGCGATATAAATGACAGATTACAGTCAATCGGCCAGGATAGAAAGATTTAAAATGACCTCTTTCGTTACAAGGACGTTAAGTGAAACAAGTTGGAAATTGCACATGAAGCGTAGCAAATGAGGTGCGTTGGTACGATAACGAAGTTATAAAAATATCACTCTCATATACCAATCTCATAAAATTTTAAATAGTTAATTGCAGTTAAAATGCGTACCATGCAATGCTCTCCTTATATCATTATATAATGTAATACTTATGTGTGGCCTTGTAAATCAAAAACAAATGTTCCTTGTACCACAGATTGTGCAAAATGTATATTATAATATGTAAAGACGCATATCAATTTTTTTTATGTGCGAGTGAGTGTAACACCATTAAAATGCATTTGAAACATTTTTCTCGTTCACCGTTATGTGACGGAATACTTTTGATTGTCCCTGTAATTGATCTATTCATCCGATTTTCATAAAATTTGAAATGACTCGACAAAATTATGTAATAATTATATATTTTAAATTTCAAACGATTCGGTTTGATAGTTTTTGCGTTGTTATATGCGGACGGACAGACGGACGGACGGACTGAACGACAACTATAGGTGCTACGTATTTATATAATTACGAACGCACCTGAAAAAAAAAAAGAAATTTTAAATTCCAGCACATTATGCTGCAACCAAAATATTATCCTATATTTCTTCTTATGTTGTAAATAGTCATTTATTTAAATCACATGAAATTTAAATGGTCTTCTAATTTTCATGACTAAACTTTTGTATAATAATAAATGACAGTTAAATTATACCGCTTTAATGCCATGAAATATAGTATACTTATGGTCTAGTTATTACTGGAATGCAAGTTGTGGATTGTCAATGAAAAATAGGTTTGGAAGCCAACGGTTATTCGACTACTGCGCCTTAAAAGCATTTCATGATAATTTCATCTGATTAAATTACTATGCTATCATGAGGCAATGTGATTAGTTGTTATTTCAGAATATGGTATTATTTTTAGGTTTTTTGTTGTAACATTGAATTACATTTTAGCTCTTTCAATACTTTGATCCAAAGCCAACTAGATATAACGGCCTGCGAATTTCGCTAAAAACCGCCGAAAAAGTGAAGCTGGATACAGCTTCAAACCCTGAAGCATTTCAATGTACCACGTGGTACAAACCTAGCCAAAATTAGCATTGTATGAGCTGATTTCTGTTCTGAGCACATGGTCATTGTTTTGGTTCAGGGTTTGCAAGATTAGTCTGAATAACTTGGGCAAGGCATTAGAGTCCTCTGGTGGGAGACTTCATACATTAATCTCAAATAAATGGGCCTTATAGATACAGTTGGCCATGCTTTGATCATTGATGGTTCTATGTTGTTTATTGTCTTTGATATATTCTATTGTACTATGTACATAGCAGGCCAAATGCTATTGCCAATAAGCATGTATGAGTCAAGTGTTCGGCTGGTTATAAGTCCACGTTGTTTAATAGGAATTTCATTGTTGAGTTAGGAAAAAATATTTGTTTGAAAAGATGGTACTACTTGGTTATCCCGTCGGCCATTTTCGTCAAACTAATAGCCAAATTGTACATATCGATGTAATTTTTATGTTAAATAACGAAAGAACAAATAAATTAGTAAAATATGAATATAAATGCAAATAAAAAATGGAATTAAAACCCGCTTGATAACGTTTTAAACACGTGTATGGTGTTTGATGTCATTGAATATGACACTCACAATCATCCATTAATGGCCCTTAATCTTATAATTAGGCGATAGTTTTTAGGTCGACGGGATAACCAAATAGTACCGAAAAAATGTTGAAATGATATTATCGACTTTCCGCTGGAATACATTTTTCCTCAGTTGGAAAGTGTCATTTTATATAATGTGTTTAACACCCTATATTATTGAAATAAATATTACAAAATGCAATTATATACATTAATCATTGCCTTATATGTAGATGACATTGCCATTCAAACAAAACTATAAAATAGGATGGAGTTACAGAACTGAAAAGAATCAACCGAAGTAATAACGTCAGTGGAGGCGTTATTACCCTGGTGGACTTATTGCGCAGTTTATTTTAAACTTGAAACTACCTCTCGAATATATCTAAAATCTTCCGCAACATTTTGAATGTACATAAAATACACTACAAATTTTTGTAATAAACAAAGAATTTTCTTATGAATATATAGACATCGGATCAGAGGACTTACCTCGTAAATTTTAGATTGGATATTGATTCTTACCTGCTTCTTCCTACAATAAGGATTACAAATGATTTTTTTTTTATATTGTTTGCTATTCAGACGACTCAGAGCCTCAGACGACTCAGCACGAAACTCATATCTACCATCCACCTAACCCCTTCATAATTACGCGTAGTATTACCAACCTTGGCGTTCTAATTCTCTTATTTCGTAATACTTCGAAAAATTATGAACAGCAAATGCGAATTTTATTTCATCTTCAGCGAATTTGAGTGCCTTTGAACTTATTCGGTATATCTCTGGAATAGTTGTTTCCAAACATTTTGTTAGAGTATCTTTTAGAGGGAATGTCGATGACGGAGTCCTTTAAGCCTAACATACCATCTGTAACTAGGTCAGTGATAGTAACTCGTGGGAAATTTCCCTCATTTGAGGGGAAAACAAAAGTCTGTGGGGAGACGGGAAATTTCAGACATTTTTGAGAAATTTGTCCCTTAGCTATTTTTCTCCAGAAATAAGCAAATTTTCTGGTTAAAACATAGAATCGGACTAAAAGTTATTAAAAAAAAAGCTTTGCATCTCCTATGAAATTATAACATACATTGTAAAATTGATTTTCGCTGCTTAAGAGTAAACACTAAAAGAAAGAAACATCCTTTTTCAAGTAAAAATACAAATTATATGACATTTTAAAATTGTTATGTTAAGAGATGAAACACCTTCCTAACCACACTGAATTTATTGTTAATTAAATACATTATTACTTTTCATTGATATGCGTAATTTCTTTGTATAAGCTTATATAATAATGGAGGATTTCGATTTTTTAATTTTCTGTTTTTTTTCTTGAAGAAATATTTGAATTGTTTCAAATCAAATATTTTAATTTATTACTAATCGTCGAAAAAGTATGCTTGGTTTAAATAAACCAAGTTAACTATGTGTTTTTTTTTTAGTCTGTTAATCCTCGAGTACATACTTTATTTTTTAATTAAATAAGAAAAATCAATGAAAAGTTCTTGTTTGATTAATTTTCTATATATTTCCCTTGAAAAATGGACTGTTTTTTAAAGATTCCAAAGTTTAACCCTTTCCGGCACGGCCAAAATCTGTAATAAAATGAGAAATTATCGACTGACACTGAAATTCACAAACGAATTTTTTAGATATTGTGAAATCTTTAATTGAAGCTTTAATTGTAAAAGCAAAATTTTAGTAAAATATTATTGATGCAGTTTGCAAGTTTGGAATTAAAATTAGGTATCCCAGACCGGGCACAGTGTGCCGGAAAGGGTTAAAAGAGGAAGGGAGGAGGATAATATAGAAAGTAATGTAGTTATAACTTTTTCTGACAGAAGGCAGCATCGGGGACTTAATGAGAGGGAGAAATTAGACTGTTGTGGGAAAGTTTGAGGGAAAATCTGGCTGAAGTGGTTATCATCACTGAACTAGGCCCAATATTTGTAAGTCCATTGCTATAAAATGAGAGGGAAATAATAGCAAACTAAACATCCCAAAAATCAATATCTCAAAAATCAAGAATTCGTAACATGAATGAATGATCTGAATTTATGACATAATTTATCAAAAAAAATTATTTCAATAAAATTCTTGGTAAAACGCAAATCTCACTAAGATGTATTGAGAAATTAAAGTTGGTAATTTTTTCTTCAGAATACAGTTTTTATTTTAAATCTACTTTTTTTAAAAAATTTCTATTATTATCTTATCCCGTGTTAAATCCAGGAGGAAGATTTCTAAATGGCCTTGACCAATTGGAAATTAGTTACATTTCTCTAATTGACTTTTCCTCTTAATCGTAAAATTTTTTCCGCCAAACTAATATTTCTCTACCTACGGGCTCAAACACTGGCAAGATACTCTCGACTGGGAGTGAAGTTGATGGTAATTACGTAGTTCATTAAGTTATTCATATTATTCATCATTTATTAGCAATTTAGAAACTTACATTGTTGCATTATTCCGTTTATTGATGGTAGTTTTCATTAAAAAAAATATACAACAATAAAATGCAGAAGCCTATTTTATTAAATGTCCTGCTTGAAATATGCGGATTCCCCTTAAACTTTCTTTATTTTCTTAATGCGATAGAAATTCTACGCGGCACCCTTAGTACTCCACGAAGCCCCTTTTGGGATTCGCTGCTCTGGAGTTTCAGATCGGTTCCGATGTCTATCTTTTTCAAAGATTATGATAAAATGTATTGCGTAATAGCTGACGCGCTCGGTATTGTCCGGGTCCGTGATAATAATACTAAAGGAATTTAAAATTTGTATTACTTTATCTCTAACTCTAAATACTTGGCCGCTGACTGTGAAAAATTGGTTTAAAATATAATAATAATAAAAATAATAATTAGTGGTAAAAATACTCAAAGAGACTGCAATGGGAAAGGGAGAGGGAATATGCGTTTAACGATTGCGCGTTTCTCGTGTTAAAATATTGAGTTTTATCTGCAAAAATCACTGTTAAGTCACGTAACCTTCTTCTTTTTTTAACCTTAAAATTCTAAGTGAAATACTTTGAATTTCAAGCTAATTATATCACTCTTAAATCGGATTGTACCGTGATTTGAATCGGTACTGGATGATAAACTAAAAGATCACTATGTAGTATTTTAATTTTAGAGTAATTGCACAAAATTATGTATATATAATTTTAATCCAAAAATACTTAATATTTACCCTGTGAATAAACCCCTAACCATAATCTTAGTGTAACGTAAGTGTAACACATCTTAACCTAATTGCAACTTAGGTAACCTAACCGTGACTTAAATGTAACATAAATGTAATCTTACCGTCACCTTATCTTAACCTAACCGTAATTTAAACGTAACATAAATGTAATCTTACCGTCACGTTATCGTAACGTATCCGTAATCTAACTATAATTTCACTGTAATCTAACTGCAAATTAACCTTAATCTAACCGTAACACAACCGGAATTTAAATATAACCTAAGACTAACCTAACCGTAAACTATCTGCAACCTAATCGCAACCTAATTGTAACATAAATGTACATTTCTTGCAACCTAATCGCGTCGTAATTGTAACATAGATTGTAACCTAACCGTAAGCAAATTCTAACTCAACACTAACTATCCTAACCGCGCACATCCTACAAAGTACATTAGTTCCACTTTTCACCACCACGGGGCGCATTGTTTTGTATGAACATCCGACACGGATCACCACCAACTGCGGCTGGGTATAGCAGTCGTGCTCGCAGGCTTTGCTGAATGGTTCAATTATGCTTTCCATCCCCAGGGTGAGCACTCTTTCATAAACAATCATAAATCCGACGGGTGCTCCGTCTTTCAATCTATCCGTAGATACATACAGTGTCTCACATAAGTGATGGGACACTTGTGCTTTACAAAAGGAAACTAATCAAATAAATTAAAAAAAACATGCACACATTTTTTTGTGGGTGTGTTTCATACTTAAATTTAGTAAAGATTATTACATAACATACATTTTGTCAAAATATTAATTTAATAAAAATACAAATGTTTAGAGCGGAGCAAAAAATAGCTCACATATGTGATGGGACACCATTTATATATGCAACAAAAATCGTCTGAAATAAGCAATAAAAATATTTTTTGGGGTTTTAGTTTTACTTAAAAGCAATTGGCAATAATTTATAAAATCGTCTGTAGTATTTCTCTCCAGTTTGTTTTGGAATTTTTGTGTTTTTTAGTTCTGTGTAGCCATGAATGCTAAACGAAAAGAAACTTCGCCTGAAATTCGAAAATTAGTTATTAATTTGCATATTGAACGTGGAAAATCTATTAGAAAAACTGCTGAAACAGTTAACTTGAGTCGTTCAACAGTTTTCAATATCATTAAACGATATAAAAAGAATCATATGATTCAGGACAAAAGAAGACCTGGCCAACCATCAAAACTATCCAATGGAATAAAGCGAATTATCGTTCGAAATATTAAAAAAAAATCCAAGAAATAGTGCTTCAAAAGTTGCTGCTGATTTACAAGCATTATATGGAATAATTGTTAATCCTGAGACTATTAGAAGGGTAATTCGATCTGCTGGATATCACGGTAAAGTAGCCAGGAAAAAATTCTTCGTAAGTGAAAAGAGTAGAAAACTCAGACTCGCTTGTGCAAAATCCAACATAAATAAGAATTCTGATTACTGGAATAAAGTTATATTTGCTGATGAGAGTAAATTTAATATATTTGGTTCTGACGGTAGAATCTTGATGTGGAGAAAACCCAGGGAAGAATTTCGCAAACAGAACTTGGTACCAACAGTAAAACATGGTGGAGGAGGAGTTATGGTATGGGGGTGTATGTCGTCCGCTGGAGTTGGTAATCCTGTTTTTATTGACAGCATAATGGATCAGTACAAATATATTGATATTTTAAAGCAAAATTTGAAATCTTCAGCACGAAAATTGAACCTTCATAATGATTTTAAATTCTACCAGGACAATGACCCCAAGCACACTGCTCTTAACATTAGACTCTGTCTGCTATATAACTGTCCTGAAATAATAAAAACACCACCACAATCTCCAGACTTAAATCCCATAGAGAATATTTGGCAAGAATTGGAATCAAGAATTCGCAAACACTCCATTTCTTCAAAACAACAACTAAAATCGGTGCTTCAAGAAGAATGGGGTAAAATCACTCCAGAAATCACAAAAAAATTAGTCGAATCCATTCCAAAAAGATTAAATCATGTTTTAAAAGTAAAAGGAAATCCAACAAAATATTAAAACCTTTTAAAAAGTAAAATTTTTGGATAAATATTTGATGGAAAAGTAAGTGTCCCATCACTTATGTGAGCCATTTTTTGCTCCGTTCTGAACAATTGTATTTTTACTAAATTAATATTCTAATATTTTGACAAAATGTATGTTATTTAATAATTGTTACTAACTTTAAATATGAAACACACCCAAAAAAATTTGCACATGTTTGTTTATTTATTTTATTGCAGTTTCTTTTTATAAAGCACAAGTATCCCATCACTTTTGTGAGACACTGTATTCAACCTATCCGCTGACCCGACTGGGTGGGGATGCAAATAGCAATTTAAAATAAATGCTGAAATTTCTATTTCGAAATAATGGTAAAAACTACTCAATTAAGAGACCGATGTTGATCTATAAGAACCCCCGTCACGACTGTCTGCTGTATGCTTCACAAAATGTCAAGCAAGCAGTGCATGCACTGTAAAATATATTAGTTCCACTTTTCGACCCCAAAAGAGAAGTTATTTCTTAAGAAAACTATATCCAAACGAAACTCCGTTATCAAACCTATTCGCAGGTATATTAGTCCAAAGGGTTGAGAAAAGAATATAAGAATTAATAAATTAAGTCCAATAATTGTTCGCAAGTAACCACTATTTATAAATTAAGGGCGAAATATCTTCTGTACGAATCTCCAACACAGATCTGCGGCACTGTATAGTAGGCGTGAATTATATTCGGAGAAATTTTTTGTATTTAATAAGAAAAAGAAGAACAATAAAAAAAAATGCGTTTAAAAATGCCCTTTATCAAAAATTTGAAATTATGGTACACATTTGGTACTTTAATAGTACCAAAAATTAGAACTTACATTATATTTAAAACGTTGCTACTAACTACAGCAACAGAAAGCATTCAGGAATTATTGTAGCCAATTTTTAATTTCCAGAAAAAAGAGCCTGTGAGAATTGGTCTGATCTTTTACTTAACATTTAAAAACCATAAGATACCATATGTCTTAATAATAGGTTGTTGCCTGGTGCAATATGATAAAGTTAAAATTATTTTCAACGTTAGAACACCAGAATATTCGAATTCCAAGCATACCGGTTTCGGTAGCATATAGCATACCTTCCTCAGTGCTAAAGATAGTGGAGATTTGCTCATATATATATAGGGAGGATGAGAATTCAAGTGATAAGATTCTTGACCAATAGGAAAACAGAGGATCCTAGGCAACAGCCAATAGGAAAACAGAGGATCCTGGGCAAGAACCAATAGGAAACCAGGGAACAGCTAATAGGAAAATTGGGTGGGAAATGGAAAGATATTGCAAGAATTGCATTAAAAGATTAAGAAAAATTAGTTTTAATGTAATATTTCCAACAGTCTGATAATGGTGGAATAGCAAAATCACAATTAACGAGATTAGCAAGATTTTTATGGATATGGAAAGCTTCAAGGAAGTTAAGTTCTTGTATAGAAGTAGGTTTAGTAAGTATCTTAACCGAATTGAAGTCAAAAGCATGACTCGTCTCCCAGCAATGTTTTGCGATTGAGGATTTCTTGATTTCTTGTTTTTCAATATATTGCTTATGTTCTTTAATACGAAATTTTAGACTGCGTTTGGTTTGACCTATGTAAGAAAGACCACACTGACAATTAATATTGTAAATGCCCCATGAATTTGATAATTCAACAGGATCTTTAAGGTTGGAAAGGGTGAGTTTATTAGTAGGAGTAAAAATTATTTTGAAGTCGAACCGACTAAGAATTTTAACAATGGAAAAACTTGATTTTGGAAAGAAAGGTAAGACAATGCTAATATTGGAACGAGTAGACGACTGAGATGAGTTTCAGGAGTGAGATTTTTGCAATTTAGAAAGGGCAGTATCAATAATAGAAGGGTTGTAACCTCTATCAAATGCAATTGCTTTAATATATTGAATTTCATTATTGAGAGACTGAGAATCAGAGCAAACATGAAGAGCACGATTTATGAATGTGTAAAAGGCAGTCATTTTTTGACTTGGAGAATGACATGAACGAGCGTGGGGGGGTAGAGAAACAGCGAAGCTTTTTCGATAGACAGATGTAGAGAAGCCAGTTTCACTGCGAGTGACAAGGGTGTCCAGGAAAGGGAGTGAACCATTATTTTCTGTTTCATACGTAAATTGGATATTGTTATCAATAGAGTTCATGATGCTAAGAATGTCCTCAATATTGTGAAGAGAAGTGTCAAGTAAGGTGAATGTGTCATCAACGTACCGAATCCAGAAAGGGAAAGAGAATTTATCTAAAAGAGAGCATTCAAAATAGTGCATGTAGAAATCTGCAAGGATGGGAGGCAGGGGCGAGCCCATAGCTAAACCATCAGTTTGTCTGTAAAAATTGCCTTGAAATGAAAAGGTGGTTTGAGAAAGACAAGTACGTGTAAGGGAGATAAGTTCTTGAATTTCGAAGCTTGAAAAATGAAATTCACGGAGTCTTTGTTCAAGACAAGAGAGGGCGCCATTTATCGGAACATTTGTGAAAAGTGATTTAACGTCAAAAAAACCATAGTGAAATTAGTCGGAGACAAATTTTGTATCATTTTGGCAAAGGTGATGGAATTCTTCACAGTGTATAAATTTGCTGATAGAAGGGGAGAAAATATTGTTGTTAAATATTTTGCTAAATTGTAAGAGGGTGTGCCAATATTTGAAACAATCGGACGAAAAGGGATATTGGGTTTGTGGACTTTAGGAAGAGCATAAAATCTTGCACAGTGTGCAGCAGAGGGAGAAATGTAGGGATGAGAAGACTTAGGCAAGAGAGGACAGGATTTAACTATGGACTTAATTACTGATAATTCATGATCAGAAGGGTCCCGAGATAGAAGTTTATATGGGCCATCTTTAATAAGGTTAGTTACTCCATCAATATAATGCTTTTTATCTAGAATGACAATCTGGCCCCCCTTATCAGCTTTCGTAATTACAATATTGTTATTTGATTTAAGGTCTTTCAAAGCAGTTTTTTCGACAGGAGTGAGATTAGATTTTATACTGGAATTGAAATCAACATTAGCCATAATGAGATGACGTAAACTATCTTTCTGTACTTCAGTAAGACGACTGTTTTTGAATGCTTTTTCAATAGGAGCAATTAATTGGGGGAAAGAAGCTTTTTTAGATATTGCAGAATTGGAATTAAGTTTGAGAACTGAATATTTCGTTTCGGAAATATCAGAGCCAGAAAGGTTGATAACAATAAGGTAAAGGTTGATAAGGCAATTTTTACAGACAAACTGATGGTTTAGCTATGGGCTCGCCCCTGTCTCCCATCCTTGCAGATTTCTACATGCACTATTTTGAATGCTCTCTTTTAGATAAATTCTCTTTCCCTTTCTGGATTCGGTACGTTGATGACACATTCACCTTACTTGACACTTTTCTTCACAATATTGAGGACATTCTTAGCATCATGAACTCTATTGATAACAATATCCAATTTACGTATGAAACAGAAAATAATGGTTCACTCCCTTTCCTGGACACCCTTGTCACTCGCAGTGAAACTGGCTTCTCTACATCTGTCTATCGAAAAAGCTTCGCTGTTTCTCTACCCCCCATGCTCGTTCATGTCATCCTCCAAGTCAAAAAATGACTGCCTTTTACACATTCATAAATCGTGCTCTTCATGTTTGCTCTGATTCTCAGTCTCTCAATAATGAAATTCAATATATTAAAGCAATTGCATTTGATAGAGGTTACAACCCTTCTATTATTGATACTGCCCTTTCTAAATTGCAAAACTCTCACTCCTCAAACTCATCTCAGTCTTCTACTCGTTCCAATATTAGCATTTTCTTACCTTTCTTTCCAAAATCAAGTTTTTCCATTGCTAAAATTCTTAGTTGGTTCGACTTCAAAATAATTTTTACTCCTACTAATAAACTCACCCTTTCCAACCTTAAAGATCCTGTTGAATTATCAAATTCATGGGGCATTTACAATATTAATTGTCAGTGTGGTCTTTCTTACATAGGTCAAACCAAACGCAGTCTAAAATTTCGTATTAAAGAACATAAGCAATATATTGAAAAACAAGAAATCAAGAAATCCTCAATCGCAAAACATTGCTGGGAGACGAGTCATGCTTTTGACTTCAATTCGGTTAAGATACTTACTAAACCTACTTCTATACAAGAACTTAACTTCCTTGAAGCTTTCCATATCCATAAAAATTTTGCTAATCTCGTTAATTGTGATTTTGCTATTCCACCATTATCAGACTGTTGGAAATATTACATTAAAACTAATTTTTCTTAATCTTTTAATGCAATTCTCACAATATCTTTCCATTTCCCACCCAATTTTCCTATTAGCTGTTCCCTGGTTTCCTATTGGCTCTTGCCCAGGATCCTCTGTTTTCCTATTGGCTGTTGCCTAGGATCCTCTGTTTTCCTATTGGTCAAGAATCTTATCACTTGAATTCTCATCCTCCCTATATATATATGAGCAAATCTCCACTATCTGTAGCACTGAGGAAGGTATGCTATATGCTACCGAAACCGGTATGCTTGCAATTCGAATATTCTGGTGTTCTAACGTTGAAAATAATTTTAACTCTACCATATGTCTTGCTATTTAAATACATATGATTCAACCACTTGCCTTCAATTTTCCGCAAATTAACCGGAATCGCCATTTTTTATCAGATATTTCGCTCAATCAATGGAAGTTGAGAAATAAACGGAAAACATAAGGACAAACAACATACGAACCAGGTTGTCAAGTTGGTTGATAGGTTGTGACGTCATTTGAAACTCACTTATTCTCTTAAACATTCTTTGTTATTAAATATACTAGAAGATAGCTCGTCAAAATGACGTGTTTGCATTTTTAAAGGATGATAAAAAATTACAACAACTGTGGTCAATCATAGCCACTTTAGGCTGAAACAATTTTGATAAATACAGCGATTAAACTTAGAAAGGGAAATATCCAACAAAAAAAATAAAGGGAAAAAGAAAATTTCAACAGAAATCTGCATTTAAAACTATAGCAAAACTATCTGGTAGATGGGGGTGGGGATTATAATGAAATTTAAAACGCATCCGCGGTTTGCTTAAATAAAAAGTTTAAATTAAATAGTGTTTTTGAAATCGTGAAAAGATTTCAAAGCGACGTAAAATGTAGTGACGTCATTTACAGCTCCCGTCTGTAAATCTGACTATTGAGAACGCTTCATTACGACTATGGAACGCTTTCATTGGTCAGAAAATAGATTGCCTTTAAAATCAGCGGTAACTTTTCACAATGTTTTTTATAGATTTGAAATTCTCAAGAGTCATTCACGGCTGTAAAGAAAAAAAAATTAAAGCAACCCGAATATAAAAATTTTAACAATATTGCATTTAAAACGCAGCTTCGCTTTCCTTTAATAAAAAGTTTTAATTAAATATACACAGTAAAAAATTTAACTTATTTGCTACAGCGTCACTCCACCGCTTTTATAGAAAACGGTTACTTTACTGTGTTATGGAGCATTCTCATTCGTCATAAAAGAGATATTCTATAAAAGCTGTGGAGTGCCGCTGCAGCAAATGGGTCAAATTTTTAACAGTGTACTTTTTGAAATCGTGGAAAGATTTCAAAGCGAAGTAAAATGTAGTGACGTCATTTCCAGCTCACACTGTAAATCTGACCAATGAGAACGCTCCATTACGACTATGAAGCGTTTTCATTGGTGAATGAGTTTCTTTTTCTCGTGGATAGGTTGACCCCGGAATTGTTATACACGGAGGGGTTTTATATATATAATGCTTTCAAAGCACGTGTTTTCCTTTCGCGTTAAAATTTAATGTTTAGTTGAAAAAATGGACCCTTTGAAGTATTAAGCTTTCAAATTGGTTTATTTTATTTTACACCAGCTTATTTAATTATTTCTGTAAAATTTTTATACAACTAACACACCGAAATCAAGCGGAGAGAAAAATGTAATTTTAATGAACGACGTTTCACGAACCTACTAGCCGAAAGTAAGCGGAGGGGAAAAAAGCAGAAAAAGGCATATTTTTGATGAGAGTGAGTTCCAAATTTTAATTAATTACTCAGCTACCATTAGAATTTTGAAATTCTGAATGTCAGGTGCATCATGATAGCCTCTGGTCTAGTGTTAAAAAATTGAGCTCCGTACATACATTTGTTTCCGATAGCCATCACACACACACAGACAGATAGAGCGATTTTTTCTTTTATTAGTATAGATAAGGCGGAGTTGAAAGGGACTCCAATAGTCATTGTTGTGGCAGTCAGTGCAACAGTTGAGTGTGCAGTGGCAAATGTTTTCAAAACTCACTGACACTTGTAGAAGTACACTGTTAAAAATCTGCTGCATTTTGCTGCAACGCCCTCCACCACTTGTATATAATATCTCTATTCCAACCAATGAGAAAGCGCCATTTCACGGCCAAGTAACCGTTTTCTATACAAGCAGGGGAGTGAGTTGCAGCAAAATGCAGCAGATTTTTAACAGTGTAGTTATTGCCACTTCCCGTGGTTTCAGTGAATCATATTATTCAGTGTGCATACGGTCACTTGTACAAAACGTCAAAAAAGAAAAAACTCTATCTACAGAGTTTATTCCTCTTTGAAAGCAATCGTTTATTAATTCTCATATAAACTGACACATCCTTTATATTTTAAATAATAAACGCTATCTATCTTTTATAAATCTAAAAAAATTATTTTTTTTCAAACATAAATATTATATTAACTTTTAAATATATAACTAAAAAATTCATTTATAAATATTTCAGCATTATTCCTTAAACAGCATTAGGTAAGCTAAGGTTACATGTGAGTAAGATCTCATAGACCTCGAAAGTATGTTGTGTAAGTTCAGAGACGCATCAGAGCGATAGAAAAGGCAAGACGTTTAAAAAAGGTGGTCTCGCTTGTGGTATTTAAGCAAAATTACGTTCAGCCATCCAAAGGAAATGTCCTTGCATGTTAATCCCTTCGCGACGGGAGCCTTTTATGAAATTTTTAATGTTTTGTCACCGGTTTTTAAAAACAGAAATTTGGACCTTATTCAATCGAGGAAATGCTCCGATTAAATAAGGCAAATTTTACAGTAAAACTTTACTGGTGGGAATAAAAAAGGATTCCTAAGCCTTTTTGCGGCACGTATACTTGTCGCTCGTCTCCAAGGGTTGGTTTTAATGGTTTCATCATACTGCAGGATTATGCCAGGTACATAAGACTCACCAAAGAGGAATTACTGCAAAATTTTGAGCGGAAGGCTTAGACCTTCTATACAGTCCAGACTTGGCGCCCAGTGGTTATTTTCTTTTTCAAAATTGAAGGATACCATTCATCTGGATAATGATTCTCTTCGAAGAGTTATAGAAACAGCTGTCGAGAACTAGCTCGATGATCTTGTGTTTAGATTATTCTCTAAATAAACTTCGTGATTATATGAAAATTAATTGTTAAATATGCCTCTTAAATTCCTTTTGTATTTTCTGTGTATTTTAAATGAAAAAAATTATTATCCTTCTAACCTTTTTTTTTTTTATCTGCCCTTGTAGTTTTCTAATCAATATATATGTATATTTCGCAAACATTCCTTTAATATATTAATACAGGTAATGTAAAAATAAATAAATAAATAAACAAATAATTATATAAAATAATTAAATAAATAATAATAATAATAATTTTACAGTCAGTTTTTTATTGTATTTTTCAGTTGAAAGACATAAAAAACACTTTTTAAATCTACATATACGTTTATAAAATAAAAATTCAGGATAACACTTAATCTATTCCTATTGATTTTGTTTTCGAATTTATTTAAATCAGAACTCAAGGGAAAGAAACTTTTGATTAAAAAAATACCATGTTTAAGTGCACTTATTTAATTCAAGATTCGCCTGATTATTTGGACATAAGTGAAGGAGGATGAAATGGAATTTTATTTAGTATTGAATTTTTTTTATTCCTCATATGTATTTTAAAATTAATGAGTTAAAAAAATGAGCAAATTTTAGAATGAAACCTCTTAATAATTTTTTAATTTATTTTACATTTTGTAAAATTATATGTTTTTAAGTGCATATTTTTTAATCCTTAGTACATTTATGTAAATTCGAAGGAATTCAGTGCACTTACCTAAACTATTACTGTCAACATTTAACTTATTTATTATTTTTAAAGATTTTTCAATTAAATTTTTTTCTGAATTTTCTGGATCTTATTCTCTAGAGATGATTAAATAATTCTCTATTGCAAGTGGAAGTTAATTAAATATAAATTCATTTCAATATAGAAATACTTTCATAGATATAAATAGAACCTTAATATGCCAAAAAGTAATTTTTTAGAAAATAAAGGCTGTTAGAACTTGGTAGTTCTCTGGTGAGGAAATTATGAGCTATATACATAAACTTAAGTGCAAGCTGTTTTATACGTTACAATCGTCTACACAAAATATAGACTTGAAAAAAAAATCATGCAAAAACTATTTAAAAAAAATAATTCAGTAGACTGCAGGGATGTAGTGGAGGGTATACGGGGGTGTAAGCCGTTTACCTTCTGGATTTTTAGAACACCGTATACTCTCTGTTTCTCAAAAAAGCTATAATATATACACTCTATGATATACCCTCTGCCTTGAGCGTATGCTCTCTACTTAGAGCGTATAACCAGGCACGTAGCTAGGGAGGCGGCTAAGGGGGCTGAAGCCCCTCCCGAAAGTTTAGAAATAATTTGAAAAGTTATCTCTAATGATAATAAACAAGAAAAAAATCATGTGTCAAGCATAGATTATGAAACGCTTCCCAAGACATTCAGAATAATGTAACAAAATTGAGCCATTTGAGGGGTCTCAGGACTTTTAAAATTGGAATAAATGACTAAAAGAAGTCATTTCCAACTTATAATATCTTCAAATTTATATGATTTTAAAACATAATTTTCATTGAGATTTAAGATATAAATAAGTTCTTTCATTTTATGTATTTAAAAAATTGCAAGATGCAGAATTAGCATTTACAGAATGCTGAAACCTGTGAGATATTTAACGTGCAGAATATTGGTATAACAGCTTACGCGAACGATTACAAAATAAATATTGCAACTTGAAGGAAATTTTTGGTGCCAACATACACTTCAGATTGCAATCATACGCTAAACCTAAATATATTTGTATTTACAGCATTTTTATATTCTTAATACAAAGTTGTATTTAGCTAATACGAAATTTCGAAAAAACAATATAATCATTAAAAAAATTAAGAATAAAAAGGAATTTTTAGTTTTATTTGAAATTAACTAACAAGAAACATATAATTTGAAGAATGCATGAAAAGATATTCAGAAGTTTTTGATATATCCAAAGCATTATCCCTAAAATGTCATTTGAAAAAGGAGACTTCAAAGATTCGGGAGAGCTGTTTAAACTATTTAACATACATAGTTCTAAAACCCACAACTTCTGTTCTAATGGTAATTTCAAGGAAACAATTTATATTAAAGTGTTCAGTCAAAATACGAGTTTAACACCTAAAAAAATAATAAATAAATAAAATAAAATAAAATAAAATTCGGAAATTTTGAAGCTTTAAGAGTTTTGAGATCCCTTAATAAGATAACACATTATATCTAAATCAACAATATGGAAACGCATTTTCTACTACACAGGAAGTAACTTGTAGTAAACCTCATCAATGTTTATCAATTTTATTATATGTGAAATAGTTTCACATGATTAAAACATGCCGTAAATATCCCCCCCCGCATAACATTATGTAATGGAATTATTTTGCGGTATCCTGTAAATGAATCTTTGTGCAGCACATTCTACAAAATGTATGTTTTAGTTTCCTTCATAAATGCATATCATTTTTTTTAAAGTTTCGACGGGTGTAACATGTTTAAAAAGCACTTGAAACTATTTTATCCCAGTGGCCGTAATCTGACGGGATACTAATGAGAGTCCCTGTGTTTAAACAATATATCCGATTTTACTAAATTTTGAAATGACTCAACAAAATTCTTTAACAAATAATTATTTAAAATTTCAACCGAGTCATTTGGGTAGTTTTTGTGCTGTTGTATGCAGACATATCAACAGACAGATAGATGGACAGACGGACGGATCAGACGACGACTATAGATGTTATATATTTATATAATTGCGAACTCACCCATAAAACAGTTAAATTTAAAAGCGCATGCCGAAATTAAAAACACATTTCCAGCAATTATTACTCAAAGACAGTATTATAACCGATTTCTTTTGAATGACGCTGTAAATAAATTAGAAATGATATGAATGTTACATTCTAACATTATTGTAGTGATATACAGTAATTTATACCTTGTGATAATTTAGATTTATCACAGGCTTTTAAAGACATTTTTTCTGAAAAGAGATTTCACTATGGAACTGAAAACACAAAATGGCTTTCATTCTCAAGATGAAAAGATCGGCGATTTAAAAGGATCGCTAAATCATCATCGAGCAGCTGAAAAGACAGGCGGGCGACACTAACGTGAATAGGGGACCACACGAGTCGCACCTTTGATAGTACGCCGATGCAAAAATGAAAGCACAGAGGATCAGAGATCAGACATACTGTCGTCATAGGCGTGTATTTTCAGGTACGAATGATAAGACGATGTTACGAATCTTTTAATAAGAAAAGATCATTAAGGTTGATGATTGGTTCGTGACCTTTAGGGGAGGTCTTGGCTGAGAAGAAAAAGAGGAAGCGAAGGTTTTGCAGTGGGGATTTTGATCTCGGTGTGAGAAGAGGAGAGAACAGAGCTTGGAGCTCGGATTTGTTCTCTGAGAAAAGTGGATCAGCTCGGATCGGGAGCTGCAGAGGGTGACGTCACCCAAGTGAGCCGGAGGAAGAGGACTCTCGCTAGGAGAGTGCCGGTGACAAGTCTCATCTTCGGTGTTTAGAGAACGCCGTGTTGCTGAATTGTAGAAACTTTACGTGATTTATAAACTGAACATTCTGTGGACTGAAATAGAACTTTGGACTTGGAGCTGGTGGATTAAGATCCTACGAGTTCTAAAATGATTTATGCTGTATATAAAATTTAATACAGAGAACCTTTTTTATTGTTACAAATAAATAATTGATTCTCCATTAAATTGCCTGGATTATTTGCCGAGCGGCACTTACGCTACCAACCACTTAGCTTTAATCTATAAGAGGCAAAGTTATTACAGCTGGTGGCAGCGGGAGCAACTAGCCCAGGACTATAGTTCGCCGTGCAGTTCCAGAGTTAATCATCGATAGAATCCAGCGCCTAGCTGACGAAGGCACCCAGCCGCTAAGAGAAACCCAGCGCCTAGCTGACGAAGGCACCCAGCCATAACCGGAGATACAACGCCTAACCGACGAAAGGCCACCCAGCCGCAACCTGCCCGTAGCACCCAACACCCTCCGACGGAAAGATGCCCCAAGACAGATGCAGACGACGGAAATAGGTAAGCTCATTCATTCTAAATTTTGAGTGGCTCTGTTTCATAATTATTGCACAAAATTAAATTCAGTAAGGAAATTTATGTACTATGTTTCTAAACTTTTATTATTTTAATCTAAAATTAAGAAATTAGTAAAGAGTATTGCAAAAAAAAAAAAAAAAAAAAAAAAAAAAAAAATTCCTTCTTTTTTTTTAATGATAAAAACATTAAATGTTAAATGCATTTTTTTTCGGACAAAACGGAACAAATTAGAAAGTTTTGAAAAAAAAAAAAGAGTGTACAACTCTTGTAAAATTGTAAACTCTTGTAAAACTTTTTTTTTAGCAGCATAAATGTTATGAGGTTAGTCATAAATTTAAATTTTCTTTAAAGGCTTCTAAATAGAAAGGGATATTATTACCTGTTGATCTAAAATTATTTATGTTTACATTTTTAAAGTGTAGTTTTCGAAAAATCTGAATGCTAAAACTGGCAATGTTTTTCTAGAATTAGAAATAAGTACAGGTACTTGTATTGTGGTCGGTTGAAAAAAAAAAGTGTTGAATCGGTAAATTGCGTACTTTTCATGTATATATTTTTCATTTCATTCTCATTTACTGTGTTTAAATTGTGTAGTAAAGTGTATGTATAAAATTAACATTGCATATATGCTAGGGTAATTTTATAGGTTGTTAGGAAATAAATAGAAATTTCGGTTAGGGCAACTCAGTCCAAATATGACAGTCATTACTGATTTAAAGCAATGTAGAAAAATCGATTTGCAAATGTTAGCAGACGAGTTGGGAATTGATATTGATAAGAGTGACAAAATAGCTGTAATTATACAGAAAATTGAATCAGCTGCAGATTATGATAAAGAGCTTACTTTATCGCAGGCTAATTATATTGTACAAGATAGGGAGGCTAACACAGCCGCACAAAAGGAACAGGAAAAATTAGAGGCAGAAAGAGAAAGGGCGGCGCGGGACAGCGAAGAAAAACAGAAAGAAAGGGAATTTCAATTAGAGCAATTGAGATTAACTCAAAATGCGAATAGACGTGAATCTACGTCAAGTAGCGGATCTGAGAGGAGTCAGAAACCCCCTTTAAAAGCGTTAATGCATAAATTCGATCCAGAACGATCAGATATTACTCTTTTTTTAAACCTTTTCGAACGGCAATCCTCTCGAGCAGGCATAGAAACAGAAGAGCTTGTGACTCATCTTTTATCGCTGCTCCCGGCAGATATTGCAGAATTAATTTTGCGCGAGCCCACAGAAAAAATCGACGATTTCGCGCACGTGAAATCAATTTTTTTAGCACGCTTTCGGCTAAGTCCTGAAGCGTATCGCCAAAAATTTACAAGGCATTCTCGGATACCAGGCACCCCTTGGAAGGATATTATTTTCGAGTTAAATAGTTATCTAGAAGGATGGTTAACCGGACTAGAAATTTCAAATTTCGAAGACTTAAAGAAATTAATGGTAACAGACCAAATTAAGCGTCGTACGCCGATAGAATATAAAGAGCATTTTATTGACTCTTGGGCAAATTTCAAAGACCCGTTAGTTCTAGTTAAGTGTTTAGACGAGTTTGAGGCAGTCAAAGGGCCCTCGAAAATAATCTGGAACCCGAGAAATTTTCCCATAAAATCAGAAAAACCGAGACTCGAAGATAAACCGCGTGTTGAGAAATCGGTCGAAACTAAAACGAATTGGAGAGACAAGGATCTCGATAAAGAAAGAAACCGTGTTTTGAGCAAAAGAGAGCAAACAAATGTTTTATTTGCGGAAGTTTTTCGCACTATCGTGCCCAGTGCCCGGAAAAACACAAGAGGGAAAATAACGCCACCTCAGTAGGGCATTTAAATAAAAATCAAGAATTTGAAAAAGGTTTTTCGCCGTATTTAAGTAAGGCTCGTATTAACGGGGAGGAAATTACGGTATTACGAGATTCCGGTACGTGTGTCGATGTTATTTCCAGTAAATTTATAAACCACAGTCAATTAGATGGGGAATTTATGTGGATAAAACAACCACTCTTAAATGATGTTCGCTGTTTGCCCACCGCTAATATAACGCTTGAAATTGACGAAATAGGAAGTATCTCGACGAAGGCTATAGTAACTGATAGAGACGTAGATATGTCCTATTATATACTAGGGAATGATACGCAGAAGCTCATCGACGAGAGAAAAAAACGCGAAATCAAAACATTGAACGCAGTAATGACGCGCGCGCAGGCGAAAAAAAGCGAAACTAGCTCTGGGAGTGACGGAGGCGAACAAGAAACCAAAACTAACTCAAGGGAAGGGGAAAACGATTTTACGGAACAGGCAGATCCGGAAAGGTCAGATAACGACCTTTTACCGATAGCAGGGGAAGACTCAGGGACCGGCTTGTCGAGAATTAAAAGGGCAGAATTCATAACCGAACAAGAGACGGATTCCTCGCTACGAGACATTTGCGAAAAAGCAAAACAAAAGAAATCAAATTTCGAAATTAAAGAGAATTTAGTAATGAGGAAAGTAACGGATCATCACGGATTCGAAAGAAAACAGTTAGTTGTCCCAACTAAGTACAGGGAAGCGATACTTAGTGCTTGTCACGAAGGTATAGCGGCCTCACATGGGCCAATCAAAAACAAAAGATAAAATATTGAGATATTTTTTCTGGCCTAATATTATTAGGGAAATCTAGGATTTTGTCAAGTCATGCCATGCTTGCCAGGTAGTGGAAAAAGCGGGGGAAACTAAGAAAGCCCCATTAAAATTTGTTCCCATAATTTCAGAAGTATTTTCAAAATTATCGTGCGATCTAGTAGGTCCCTTACCGACGTCAAAAAAAGGGAATAAATATTTACTCACAGCAATAGGTGTTTATTCACGTTATCCAGAAGCAATACCGATACCAGATATGCTCTCGGAAACGATCATTGAAGCGATGATCATGATTTTTAGTAGACTTGGTTACCCGTCTAGCACACAAACGGACCTTGGGAGGAGTTTCACTTCGAATTTAACGACAGCCTTCCTAAAAAGGTTTGGGGTAAAACTAAACCATTCAAGTGTATGTCACCCCTCCTCAAACGTTATCGAGAGATGGCACAGGTCAGTAAAAAGGCTTTTAAAAGTGCTATGCGTGGAAAACGGTAGTGACTGGGAAGCTAATCTGCCCCATGCGCTTTTAACTCTTAGGACGGTAAAGCATGATTCTACAGGTTTTAGCACAGCAGAGCTAGTTCATGGGAGAAATCTCCGTACTCCGGAAACCCTACTTTTCGAACAATGGACGGGAGAAAATGATGAGCATGAATTAGTTACTGAGTACGTCTTCAAACTTATCAACCGACTGAAACGCTGTCAGGAGCTAGCGGTCGAAAACATGACAATTACTAGAGATAAACGGAAAATGTGGTATGATAGAAATGCTAAAGAACGAAAATTTCAACCAGGAGACGAAGTGTTAGTTTTAGCAACTAACAAGAAAAACAAAATGTCTGTAGGTTGGATAGGCCCCGGTAGAGTAGAGTCTAAAATTTCTGATACGAATTATATTGTGAGTATACCAGGGAGAAGAGAAAAATCGCAAATCTATCATGTAAATCTTTTAAAACCCTACATCACCAGGGTAGGTAAAATAAATATTCTGACAAAACAATTTAATGAGACAGATGAATCTCAGGATTTGGAGATAGCTTTCCCATTAGCAGATTCAAATAGTTATGACTTTGACGAAGTTATCAAACAAAGTGCATTAAACGAGCGGTGCACAGCAGGGGAAATTCAAATGTTAAAACAGGTATTAGACGAATACAGGGAAGTTTTTTCGAATGACCCGGGCTTAACGGACCTGACTATTCATGATACTGAGCTAACTGAGGAAAAACCGGTTAGAAGTAGACCGTATAGGGTATCTCCTAGACAGAATGAAATACTGAAAAAAGAGATAAAGCGCATGCTTGAATTAAATATAATTAAAGATGACATGGCCATTTTTTCAGATAGCTGGGAAGACCATATTCAGCATCTAAACACGGTACTAAATCGAATTAAAGAGGCGAAACTTACCGTTAAAATTTCGAAATGCAGATTCGCACAAAAAACGGTTAAATATCTGGGACACATAGTAGGGGAAGGAAAAAGGAAACCAGCAGAAGCGAAAATCCGCGCCATAACGGAACTCCCAGACCCTAAAAATAAAACGGAAATTAGAAGATGCCTCGGCATGGCAGGGTATTACTCCCGTTATATAGAAAATTATGCGACCATCGTAGAACCGCTCACACGAGCATTAAAAGGAAAAAACAAAAAAGAAAAAATCATATGGACCGATGAAATGAAAGAGGTTTTCGAAACCTTAAAATCTAAACTCACCCAAAAACCCATCCTATATGCGCCAAATTATAATCTAGAATTTGTGGTTCAGACGGACGCGTCAGATAAAGGGACAGGGGTAGTTTTAGCACAAAGACAGGGCTCAGAAGAGCATCCCATTATATATTTGAGCAGAAAATTTTCGGAACAAGAGAAAAGTTATAGCGCCACAGAGAAAGAATGTGCAGCTATAATTTTTGCCATAAAAAAATTACGTCACTACATTGATGGACAAGAGTTCAGTATCGAAACCGATCACAATCCTTTAGTGTTCCTGAAAAACAATGCAGGTAACAATCCCAGGTTGTTAAGATGGTCCTTATCACTGCAACCGTTCCTGTATGCCATAAAACACAGAGCGGGCAAGGATATACCGCACGTTGATTGTCTGAGCAGGGCAATAAAATAAAAAAATTAAAAAAAAAAGCTCAAATTTTTTTTTTCTCTCTCACATTTGTAAATAGTTTTCTTTTATTGTATATATAAGGTTTTCTTAATGTGTTTATTCTGGTTTCAACACCTTTAAATTATTAAAGTTCTCCAAACAAAGCAAAGTCGTTAAAAGAGTTTGAAAATGTTTTTTAAAGTGTCTTTTCAGAATTGTTAAAATTTTATTTTGAGTGCAAAGAGCCACCCAAAATAAATGAGCTAACCATGTTCTGCTTTTTAGATTTCACGCCTTTCAGACATTAAATCATCTTAGAGGTGGGGGTAGTTGTGATAATTTAGATTTATCACAGGCTTTTAAAGACTTTTTTCTGAAAAGAGATTTCACTATGGAACTGAAAACACAAAATGGCTTTCATTCTCAAGATGAAAAGATCGGCGATTTAAAAGGATCGCTAAATCATCATCGATCAGCTGAAAAGACAGGTGGGCGACACTAACGTGAATAGGGGACCACACGAGTCGCACCTTTGATAGTACGCCGACGCAAAAATGAAAGCATAGAGGATCAGAGATCAGACATATTGTCGCCATAGGCGTGTATTTTCAGGTACGAATGATAAGACGATGTTACGAATCTTTTAATGAGAAAAGATCATTAAGGTTGATGATTGGTTCGTGACCTTTAGGGGAGGTCTTGGCTGAGAAGAAAAAGAGGAAGCGAAGGTTTTGCAGGGGGGATTTTGATCTCGGTGTGAGAAGAGGAGAGAACAGAGCTCGGAGTTTGGATTTGTTCTCTGAGAAAAGTGGATCAGCTCGGATCGGGAGTTGCAGAGGGTGACGTCACCCAAGTGAGCCGGAGGAAGAGGACTCTCGCTAGGAGAGTGCCGGTGACAAGTCTCATCTTCGGTGTTTAGAGAACGCCGTGTTGCTGAATTGTAGAAACTTTACGTGATTTATAAACTGAACATTCTGTGGACTGAAATAGAACTTTGGACTTGGAGCTGGTGGATTAAGATCCTACGAGTTCTAAAATGATTTATGCTGTATATAAAATTTAATACAGAGAACCTTTTTTATTGTTACAAATAAATAATTGATTCTCCATTAAATTGCCTGGATTATTTGCCGAGCGGCACTTACGCTACCAACCACTTAGCTTTAATCTATAAGAGGCAAAGTTATTACAACCTGTTTCAATACATTTGATATAACATAATTCCATTAAAATACACCGTGAACCATTTTTCCTCATGAACCATAATGGAATGTAATTCTTCTGGGTGAAATGAACTATTAATCCCATGTACTTTATTTTATACACAATACCAAACATGCCTAGAGGATTGTGGTGAGGAAAATTACACCACATACAGGGTACGTGAAGGTTAGTGGTTAGTAAATATAAATAACATAAAGATAATACCGCAATCTGCGTTGTGAGAGATTGATCTGGATATTACCAAACAAAAATTTTTAAAACCTATCAATAATCTAAATAAAGTAAATTTTCAATAACACAGGATCGGCTTGTTTAACGTTTAAAATTTGCAAAGTAGGATTTTAAGGAGATACGAAGAGTATTAAAATAACTATCTTCAAAAAAAAAATTAAATTCAATAATCAAGAATTTGCATCTGGTAATTTACCTAAAGAGAAATAAGGAAAAGAAAATATCGAAGAAAACAAGGATACCTATATATATATACACAAATATTTATTTCAAAACAACAATTTTATGATTCAGAACACAATAAGAAAATTACCACTTGAGAATATCAACGTCATAGTTGAAACACATTGAGATCATACTATTCTAAAATATCAATTTGTAATTATAAGCACTATAAGAAAATACTATTCTAACATATCAATTTTCTGATAATGTTTTGTTTCTTTTTTTTATTTACACATTATTATAAACTTACACAAATACTCACAGTACAACTAAACGGCATAGCCTAAGTTTTCATTAATTTTTTTCTTTTTTTTTTTTAATTCCTTACTAAAAATTTTAAATTAAAAATTAAATTTGAATACTGAATTTTTTTTTTGAAAAATGAGCCACAAAATTATTTAAAATTAAGAACACCACATAGAAAGATTATATCGCTCACCATTTTTTTTGAAGAATTGACAGCCTTTCATCAGAGAGGTCCATAAAGAGAAGCAATCTGCAGTATTTGCACACAACACCATTTTGAGACATGAAGTTCATTATGATGCACAGAAGTGTCCATGTAAAAATAATCTGCAGCATTTGCATACACCACCATTTGAAGAAACAAAGTTAATTAATTATTCAACAGAAGAGTCCATTTAAAATTAATCTGCATCATTTTCATACAAAACCATTTGAAGAAACGAAGTTCAGTAATTATTCGACAGAAGAGTCCATTTAAAAATAATCTGCAGCCCTCTTACATATGACTATTGAAGATTCAGAACGTTCATCATGCGTGTCAGCAGAGCTGTCAGTATTTGATTCTAGACGTTCATTTTCGCTCACAGATTTTTCTGTATATAAAAAGTATCTTCTTCGCCTCCGAGTACGGCTTCCTCTTACTTAGCTGGGGCGATGTCTTGAGCATCTGCATCCGAGAGGTGATTTTTTTTTCGAAAAAACTTTTCTCGGGACGACATACATGGTCAGAACAAAAATACCTTATTAAAATAGTAGATTTTTCTCTGAGAAAGCTCTTTTTTTTCTCTTTTTTTTTCTCCTCCCAATACCTTTTCTTTTTTTACTTATTGGTTTTTTGTAATCGAGTTGATTGGGGGCTATCGCATTTCCGCTCCTCATTGGTTACCTTGTCCGGTGGGAGGGTCACCCCTTTTGACCACTAGGAAGACCTTTTTTGAATGTCCGTCTTCTTCCCGCGGGTTGTATGTCAGAACCACCCCTCAAGAGTCGTAACCTTTGGGGCGTTTTGGTTGTAAATTCTGTCATTGTTGGATGCTGCTCGTTATGTTAGAATTGGAGTCAGTCTTGTATTTTTGCAGCCATTGCCGTTGTCACTGTCTGAAGTTTTTATGGTGAGAAATAGAAAAGCTACGTGTGTGTTCCTTTTAAAATCCTTTCGTTATCTTACCGAACGTTATAAAGTCATAAAGTTTACAGTCTTTAATTAACGTTAAAAAAATAGCTTTTATCTTTTTCTAAAACCTAAAATTATTATTACTACCTGAATGAATGACACGAACGTAGAATGAACATTAATGAATAAAATAAATTTAAAACTTTACTTTAATTAATTTTTTTATACGTATATTTATATATATTTTCGTTTTAGTTGTGCTGAATCATTCTTTATATGTACATATTTGTTTTAGCGATGTCGTGACAATATCGTCACTACAAGGATTTTAAATAAGGATTAGCAATTGCATGAAAATTCGAGCACATTTACAGGAGTTAAAGCGTTGACAGTTGGACAGAGAAACGGAATGCATAAACACTTTCCTACTTTGTTGGAAAGTGCTAAAAATGACAATATAATAATAAAATTTTCCTTAATTTTATCTTCCACTAACTCACTCGTACGGCGCTTCGACGAATCATGATACCATTCTTAAATAAACCTTAAATTTGTATGATTTTATATTTTTAACTTGATATTGTCTGAAATACATACCTACTAATTTCTGCGGAAAACGTGGTAGAAGCTGCTGATTGTTAAGATTTGCTATGTATTTTTTCCCCCATAATTTTCTGTAAATGGTACGGGTTAAATCAACAAATTTAAAATTTAAAAGATCATTTTAGTTACGGAAAAATGAAATAAGTGGTGGTGGATGGGCTTAAGGGTAGGCTGCTTAGTTATCTACAGGCCAAAATTTTTAAACGATAGTGGGGTAACATCCCCAGTAATTGGCAGGCACCAGTGAATGGCACAGCACAAATAGTCCTAAAATGATATTTATATCCGATCTTTTAAAAATGCAAGACCATATATCAGTTATATGCTCATTTATTTTACAGATTATAACTTTGATTTATGCTACTAAATGACAATAGTGCCTAGGAAAGAGAAACAATCATAGCTTGTATCAAATTAGCCATTTTTGTTGCAAATGCTTCTTCTCTGACAAGAAAGGCATGTGTTTCAATTTATTATTATCTGATTTACAGTATACTGTCGAGTCTCTATATAACGAAATCCACTGTTCCAGTAAAAAATTCGTTATAGAGAGAAATTCGATGTATAGAGAATAATGTTAAAAATCGTATTCAATGTGTAAAATTTGAACAACTATTATTTTTGATCTTTTGAATTAAAAATTTGAAATATTTAAAAGTAAATATTAACCTAACATTTTATTTCTTAATTATTTGAACTGTTTCAAAAAGAGAACAAACATTTAGTTAAAAGCTTAATGAAAATCAAATAAGGAACACTTGCATTAATTTCAGACGAAGAAATATGTAATTTTTTTTGTTGTTTTGATTTTAAAATTGTTACGCTTTGAAAAAAAAAAAAAAAAAAAAAAAAAAAAAAAAAAGCAAGGAATCAAAAATTGTAGTTAACATTTTCCTCTTTTTGAAGGCCTCTTTTATGTGCCTCTCATTGATTCTTCTCTTACATATGTGTATCAATCCAATTGACTCTGTTTTGAGAAGAATGTGGAGGTGGGATGAATTCGTTGGATTTAAAGAACAAGGAGAGAAGTAATAATGTAATAATTTAAAAAAAAAAAACTGAGCACTGACAACAAATCAAAAATAAGTGATGGAAAATTGATTCCATATGATTTCGAAACTTTTTAAAAACTGAATAAATTAAGACCAATCTATGAAAAAATTCGTTATATGGAAATAGATATTTCGCTATATAGAGAATGTTTTTAATGTAATCATACGAAAAGCAGACCGTTCCTACTAAAAATTCGTTATAAAGAGAAATTTGATGCATGGAGTTTCGTTACAGAGAGACTCGACTGTATTTTAAATTTTTGTTTAGTTGAAATGTTTACTTTAATTGTGTAAAAGTCTAAGTGCCAATTACTGCTGATTGCAGGAACTTTTTATAAATATATTTTTATAAAAATACTTTTTCAAATATTTTTGCTTTAGGTGGGTAAAATAGATGCACAAATATGCACTCTTTGATTTAAAAATATTTGCATGTAATTATTTTATTTCTTGGTAATGAAAATAGAGGTAAGTTTAAAGACAAATCCTTAATGTGCCAATTACTGGGGATGTTACCCTACACATGAAAAAACCATTTCCTCCTCCCTCCCAAAAGGGTGTAATGCCCTGGCTGAAGTCAAAATAGATCGCATCAGTTGAAGGTTTGTGGATTTTTCACCCTCATTCAAGCCTTCAAATAACGCCGAATCTTGCTGTAGCTGCTTCTATAATAGAGTTCTAGCTGTAGCTTAATTAGAAACTGAGATAAAAATTGAATCCCTGGGAGGTGAACAATTTGGGGTTAGGGGGAGGAGGAAGAAAGGTTTATAATATGAAAGAGTGGCCCGAGGACTTAACAATCACACGATATATCACCTGAGAGTTTCTGAAAAAGTTTGAAATTGCCGAGATATAGCCAGATATTCTAAAATTTTCTACATACTCCTTTAACCCCTTTAAGAGAGGCCTAAAATCTCAGCAAGATGTGTTCAATTATTTTTTTTAGAAAATTTATTTTCCAGAATTTCATGCTTCTACCTAAAATGACTGGTGAGATATGGGCAAATGTTCTAAAAGTTTCGATCCCCCTCCTCCTTTAACCCCTTAGGGTAGTATTTAAGGCTTAAATTATGCTAACTACTGCTGTCAGATCAGAAAAAAATAATCAACACTAAGCCCCTCCCGAAGGTAAATCCTGGCTACGGGCCTGCGTATAACCTCTGTTTCTTTTACGATTACATTCCTGGTAAACTGTGTTACAGTTTTCAAAGAAATTGCGATGTAGTTTTCAAATAACTTACATTCGAGAAAACATTTTTTTCCTTTATTCAATGGTGCAAAAATTAAAAATGGGTTATGCTTAGAAGTTTAAAGAATGAAAAAAAGCAGAAAACGAGAAATTTCAACTTTTACTGTCGCCAATGACAAAATAATGTCAGCGTTATGTATAAACACGTTTGTCTTTTACAAAATAGATATATAAGAATGCCTTAACTGTTTATCATGACTAATATACTTCTACCACTAATATACTTCTACTTGTAAGACTAATATACTTCTACCACTTATAATAATATCTTGTTAAATGGCTGTAAACACATTTAAATGTTTGGTAGCCTTTACCTAACTTTACTGCGCATCACTTTACATTGTTTAAATTTAATTAATTAATGAAATAAAAAATTTATTTCATAAAATACAAGAAATCCTTTGCCTATTATTCGTATATCAAAATGTTTTTTCCACTAACATGACTACTATTTAAATGTATTTCTGATTGCTAAAAGATGTATCATTAAACGTTTAAACCAGCAAAATAGTTTTAGTTGGCTATTTCAACTGTTTCCGATTCCTTTAGTAAACAAATGATTAGTAATATTCCGAAATAGCACGCCCTATGATGCATTGACTTGAAACTTCATCGTTTAATTTTACATATAACGCGCGTTAATTTTATTTAATTTTGATATTTAATTTTTATTATTATTACTTCGAGTAACTTGGTGCTACAATGTTATAAGTTAAATAGGGCTGTACCAGTACATATGGAAATTTTATGTTTTAGAATCTTTATGGTTTCTCTTATAACACATGGGAAATTTAGACTGGATAAAAACATGGTGTTATTTTTATTAAAATTTATTTGGATGTTTTCTTCTTGATTTAACTTTGCCTGTTCTGTGGTTCTTAGATGCGATCGTAATTATATAAATACGTAGCACCTATAGCCATCGTTCAGTTCGTCTGTCTCATGTCCGTCCGTCCGCATACAACAGTGGATAAACTACTAACCGTATCGGTTGAAATTTAAAACATATAAATGTTGCATAATTTTGTTGAGTCTTTTCAAATTTTATGAAAATAGGAGGAATAGTTCAATTTCATACAACTGTTAAAGGTATTCCGTTACATTACGGCAAATTGGAACAAATAATTTCAAATGCATTTTAATGATGTTACACTCTTCGAAAATAATATAATTGATATATATCTATCAAGTATATACTAAAATAGACATTCTGTTCAATCTGCGGTATAAAGAATATTTATTATAAATTTACAGGTCACACAAAAATATTCCATTGCAAAAATCTTTCATTAGAGAATAATCAAGAGTTAAACATTGTCTGGGGCGCATTTTAGTTATAGAGGATGATCTTAAATGTATTTTTTATTGTACAATGTATCTATATATCTATTATTAAAAATATAATATGTTTTTTCGATTTGCGCAGTAATTCCATAAAAAAGTATTTCTATATGAAATATGGGTCATTCCATGTAAAATGAGCAAAATAGTTGTCTGAGCGAAGCGAAGTCTTTATACTCAGAGATACGTAACGATATTAAAAGTCAAAAAAATTCTTTCGTCAAGCAAATCTCAAAAAGTACTTGTTGTCTGAGCGAAGCGAAGTCTTTATACTCAGAGATACGTAACGATATTAAAAGTCAAAAAAATTCTTTCGTCAAGCAAATCTCAAAAAGTACTTGTCGGATTTTGATTCTGTTTGTACCAATAGGTACCTATGAAGGTAATCTGGTGAATGCACTACATACGAAAAATTTGTTCCAAATAGTTTAAAAGTTATATAAAAAAACTGATAAAAAAGCACAATTTATTTGCATACGTCACAGAAATTTGGTGTGCGTGATTTTCACGAGCTGGATATTTTCGTAGATAACCGAATCAGTACATGGAGTAAATAGTAATCATTAACGCACTCAGAAATATTGAATGCAATAAAACATTTTAAAATTTAATCATGCAGGAAAATAAAACTGTTATTTTTTTACATTAAAAAAATGTCATAAAAACTTTGATTTTGAGATTTTGTGATAATCTCTTAATAGCATTTTTTGATCGCTAAAAGAATGTATTATATATTTCGCGTGTGAAAATTAGAAACAATTACGTTTTTAAATAAAAAGCTCCTTTTATGACATCATTTTCCCTTTATATTTATCTTTATTGTATGTTTTCTTTTAACTTATATTTTGTTTGTGTGTGGAAGTCAATTCTGGTCACTAATTTTTCGGCACGGATACCACAAGCGCATCAGATTTGGCGCAATTTTTTTCGAAGCCCATTTGGCGAAAACTCCGTTTTCAAATAACGCTTACATACACATTTTTAAATTATATTCTGTTTTCAAAAAGAACTTACAGTAAATAAAATAATAATAATAATTAATAACTATAAAAAGAAATATTTTATATAATTAAAAAAAAGGAAATGAAAGTAAATAAACATTTTATGAGTAAATAAACAAATAATAAATAAATAAAGCCGGGTTACCATCTGAGGTAAAATAATGCCATTTTGACGCCAGTTATGTACCCTGGTGCATATGTGACATCTTTTCCCATTTTTCATCCATTTCCTGTTGGCATACAACTTTGAAATTCGGAATATGTATGCATACCTGGGAGCAATACTGGAATTAGACATTGATTTTTTTTTTTTAATTCGATCCAAAAATGGGGAACGGGGGCTATTTTTTAAAGATTTATACTGCATAAAGGAGCCACTTACCTATTTTTATATACAAGAAGCAGTAAGTGGTATGTAAAAACAATTATAGTATATATAAATAAAATACTTGAGATAATATACTAGAGATATAAGCACCGGGTTTGGCGAGATATTTTATGCCAATTAGGCGTAAACATCGTTTTGATTACCAGATACATATAGCATGCTATAATAACACGTTATTTATTTATTTTAAAATGAAAAAAAGGAATAAACGAAACATTTTCTGTCATTAAAAGAAAAAAGAAATAACAATCAATAAATGATAATATTTTTAGAACAAACAATTTATTATAACGTTTATATGATAACCAGCATGTTAGGCAACTGAACGCCATTTTGGCACCAATTAGGTACCTCGGTGTGTATAGGGCATATACGTGCCATATTTATTTGTAAAACTGAGCATGAACGTTTACCAAGTGTGTTTTCATAGTCGCTTATATCTTTTTGCAACATAGCGCACCTTCCGAAGTCAAAACTGCACACACACACACACACACACAAAAAAAAAAAAAAAAAAAAAACAATATTTGCAGTAATTTTTTTTTTTTTTTTTTTTTTTTTTTTTTTTTTTATGTAATGCACATTTTGTAATCAGTAGGCTCGATAATCAGACCTCGTTTTTTTGCTTTCAAAGATGATATTTCATACGACGTCTTTTTTGGATTCGTCGTTTTTCCATATGTGATAGTATGCGTCTACTCGTTTTGTAACTTTTTTTGTAACTTTCTTCTTTATTAACAGCGACATTTGGATTTCCTATTTAAATAAAAACTCTTCTCAATACAAAGAATTTTGTTAAAATAAATAAATAAATGAAATGCGGACATCTATTGCTCAAAGCACAAAATTTTTCCTATTGAGTTAATAAAAATCAGTAAAAACATAATTTTTATGATAATAAAAAGGTGACTTATGTAATAACAGAGTCATATATTATGTACGTTATGGATTAAGTATGAATATTTCTCCACCATTCATAAATAATAATAATAATAAAATAAAATGCGGACAGACCAAAGTCTATATTTGACTGAAAACAACAACTATTTTCTAAATGCTTTAAAAAGATGGCCAATGAAAAGTGATATTTCAAAAGTATTATGAAATTAGTTAAAAACCATTTATTTTAAACTAAATGAATAAAAGATTTATATTTTTAATGAAATAAATGGGATTTGAAAAATTATTGGAAATTTATCACCATAGATGTATCAATATTACAATCAGTACTTTGTATGCAAAATGGAACAATTAGCAATACTTTTTAAACCCGAAAAATGGTCGTTGCTTTTTTCAAGGTTAAAAAGGAGGTTACGAAATATTCCTATACAGAGATGCCAAGCCCCCGCTTATTGCACAGCAGAATTTTCTTATAGGAAAAGTTATTTTTTAAATCCGCAGAATGTTCCTATCTAATAAAAGATTTTCTGTATTAAAATACCGGTATCCAAAATGCCGGAGACTTGGCAGCTCTGCCTATAACATTTTAATTAATCACGGTACTTTTTTTTAATCGGATTCAAATTTAGTGAAGACAACGTTTTTTGGCGAAAAGCAGCTTTTTTCCACATGTGTAACTACGATACAATTCCTTGATGCTAAAATAAAATGTTTTGACTTATGTTATTATTGCTTCCTCTTATTTATTTATTTGAATTTTAAATAAGATGACAAAATCGTGTTTTTTAAATGTACGGAAAAAATGCATTTCGAGAGAGGGCGAAAAGAACAATATTTGGCGATTTATTACCTGCATTTGGCTAAGTTTCTTACTACCTTGTATTTAATACTCTTCACAATACTTCGCTGTTATATGGACTTAGGCGCTTTTATAAAAAGTTTGACGTAGTTCGGGCTTAAGAAAGTGAGTATTTTACTGAATAATACAAATAAATGAAAAACGAAATCTAAGAAATACTAATAAAAGAAAAATGAAGCGTTATATTGATCTATGTATATTTAAAAATGCATCTGCTAGCACTATTTAGATAATTTATGCGTATATAATAGGAGATAAATAGCTTTTGATTCTGTATTTCTATGCTTTAAAGCAGGGCTGTCCAACGCGGCGCCCGCGGGCGTCATGGCGCCCTTTGGAGATTTTCTTGGCGCCCTTTTGATCTATATTTAATACAATTTCAGAATAAAGTATACCTTATTTAAAATCATTGATATTTTCATGAGATATGTTTTAAAAATCACTAAAAGTGTATTTCACTCATCATCAATTATAACGTACGCAGCGTCGTATTAAAAGAAAAGCAACAGCACGTAATTAGTTTTTTTTTTTTAAATTAATCAGTTGTATTTATTTACTAATTTATAGTTATGTTTTATAAGTCTTTTTATGAAAATAATGTCGATATGAATTAATAAATGTTGGCAATAACTTTTTTAATACGTTAAGAAGTAAAATGTAGAGAAATATATGCGATCCTTCTTTTCTTTCGTGCATGAAAGTTCAACAATTTTGTTACTGTTATTAACGTTGTTTCACTGGCCATTTGGGTGCTTTATAAAACGGGATAAAGGTTGTCTTTTTTTCTCCCAGACCTTTGAAAATTTAGGTAATTTTGTTTCTTCAAAAATCTATAAAATAGTTCAAAAGGATTGGCATCAATGAAAGCTCTTTAAGACGCTCTCTTTGGAACCACCTATGACTTTGTTTCTGTACTTTTTATAATGGCAAATTTATACCTCGGAAAAAAATGTACCCAAAATTGGCCCAAAAAATTGAACTCATTGTAAAATATTTGCGTCCCTAAAAACATAATATCTGTGATTATCATTTTATTTTAAAAATGAATAATTTTCATTTTCTGGCTCCTTCCAATTCGAAAATATTTGGGATAACCCCCTCGCAGAAACATGTATTATTCAAAATTCATTACAATTTACTGTTTTTTTTTTTTTAACCATTTGAAAAATGGTTGTTGTTTTCGGGAGAATGGACCCGATGATGTTACCACTTTTGAATGATGTTACCACTTTTGAATGATGTGGTCACTTTTGAATTTAAATTAATTTCTTTACTTTTAGAAGAGTTTTTATTTGAATTTAAATTAAATTCTTTACTTTTAGAAGAATTTTTATTTGAATAGTAAATTAAAATGGTTAAAATCATTGTAATAAAGGAGAAAACTAACAAATTTAAAAATGGGTAGACGGAAATTAACAGATACGGAAAAAGCCGAAGCCAAAGAAATGAATGAACGTGAATATCGCATTCAATGATATTAAACACAATACGCGTACTTAAACAATCATAAAGTGATTTTTATTTCTTCTTTTGCTATTTAAAATAAAAATTTAGTCAACATGTATAAGTTGCTTATTAGTTTGGCGATTCGTATCATTTGGCGAAATTGGTCGACGGGATAACTGAGTAATACTGTATTTGGTTTGGCGCAAAAACGTCTTTCAATGCAGAAAATGATAAAATCAAAAGATTATTGAGCCGCTGAAAACCAATTACGTGTTGAAAGGCGATCACGAAAAAGGAAGCAATTTAATGCCGAACCGATTAATTGTAAAACATCATGTCGCCAGGGCGACCAATCCACTAGCCATGGCGTTTTACTATCGGTCGGTTCTAACCAGGAAAATTTGAGTGCCAATAGTGATTCTAACAAGCCGGAAAATGTTATAGCTATTACTCTTGATTTTCCACCACCTAAAAAGAAAACTAAAAAGCAATCGGCTTGGGAAAAACTGGGAAAAAACTTTTTTGATTCGATGTCTGATGGACCCATTCACAGATGCATGTGCTGCGATCGATTTTGGTTTAAAACCTCCATCACCAAAATTCTGCTCTGTAAAATCAAACAATATATGCCAAAGTCTTACAAGTATAACAGTATATGCCAAAGCTGTATTTTAATAATGATTACTTTTGCACCAACAATGTTAAATAGTTTGAAATGTTTCTTTCGTCGCCAACTTTTATGCTTGGCGACAATAGAGTGATATAACTTAAACGAACCGTACCTTCAAATTGCAGCATGTATAAAGTCATTTATAGCAGTGGCACGGATAATACACAATAAAACAACTGGTATTTAGCTTAAAATGATAGATGAATGTATCGAGTGAAACATTTTTCAAATGGTTGGGGTAATTTCTTAAATTACAATTTTTTTTTTTTTTTTTTTTTTTTTTTCTTTTACATGGTGTTTTATATCTATAGTGGCATTATGTCTCATTTGCATACATATACTGCTACTAATATTGAAAGATGATTTTCTAATATGTTTTGAGCCATGTTAATAATGGCGCCCTTCATTGCTTTCCAAAAGCCGAGATGCGCCCCTGATTAGTAAAAGGTTGGACAGGCCTGCTTTAAAGCATTAACGTTTGTGTGTTTTTCGTTATCATTGTGAGTATCTAGCCGATTTAAAAAAAAAATGTGGGCAAAAAATGTTGGTAACTATCTTTGCTGCAAAATATACTATATTTTGCGAAGGAACAATAATCACCATCAATGGACGAGCAAAAAAAGTTCTAAAATTGATAATTCTTTGATGTCGATATGACTAAAAATTTAATTTTTTTTTTTTTTTTTTTTTTTTTTTTTTGTGGCAACTTTTAGGATATAATATTCTCGTTATAAACGATTCCTAAAACATTCGACAATTTAATTTCACAAATTAAACATTTTTTTTCTAGAAAAAGTTTTAAACCCAATTTATTGAGAATATTGCAATTTCTAGGATACTGTTGGGGTCAGAAACTTTGGCATCACAGTAACTTATAAGATGTAAGTCCTCGTTTAGGACAAATTTTTAAAAAAGGATTCCTTAACTCTTATCGACAACCTCATTGCATCCGTGGAAAACAGATATTCAACATTATAAACTATTCGGACGGATTTCACACCGTATAAAATACACTCCATTCTCTTCAAACATAATAGTTTATGTTATTTATAGTTTCTCAAATCGGTGCGAAGCTTCTGTTTATGCTCATGATATCATTTCAAAGAGTTATATTTCCAATATAGGAAAATTTGGTGTTTATCTGTATTACTTTTAACATTTTGCATATTTCCAATTTTATATCTATGCACGGTTTGCTTTTCTTTTATAAAAATAGTACATGCAACTTTATATAAAAGATTTTCTAATTCTATGATTCAATATGCTTATTTTCATCATATTTTATCACAATGAATGACCAATTAAAGGTAACATCTCATTTTCTTTATTTATCGCAAGTTATTAAATGTTTATTCTCAGCAATATCGCTCAGACTAATCCCTCTTCTGAGGGAAGTCCTAGTATAAAATGTCGTGACCACATAGTAACAGATTTTAATACAATTTGATACACATTATCAATTCATATTAAAACTATGCATTTATATGCGTTAGCGCTAAACTACTAGAATAAACTAGCGTCACTCTGCTTTCGTTACCTTTGCAAAATCTATCTAGATATCGATCTTTTTTCAGTCCAGATTTCGCATTTTGAAAAAAAAAAAAAAGGATCTCGTACTTGTGTTTGAGTAATTGCCTGAAAAATAAACGCTTTTAATTGAACGATTGGTTAAAAAGAAATTGGATTTTTTTAAGTTTTTATTTTTAAAAAGTTCTAACGATTTGAATTTAATAAAATTAAAATGTCACCACATGAGTAACTGATACTTTCAAACAAAAAAGAATTATCAAAATCGGTTCATATTTAAAGAAGTTATGAGTTAACAAGAAATACATACAGGTCGAATTCACAACCTCCTCTTTTGAAGTCGGTTAAAAATGGATTTTTTTTTTCAAATGGAATAAACGTATGTAACTATATGTGGAAGTTTGTAACTATATCTCCAGTTATATTACTTCACATAAACGAATTACTATATATATATGTTACAGGCCAAACCCGATTTTAGGCCAAACTAGATTGGCCTAGTCCAAACTAGTCTATCCTAACGCCCATCGGATAAACTAGTTTTTCCTAGGCCAAACTAGTCTATCCTAACGCCCATCGGATAAACTAGTTTTCCCTAGGCCAAACTAGTCTATCCGAACGTCCATCGGATAAACTAGTTTTTCCTAGGCCAAACTAGTCTATCCGAACGCCCATCGGATAAACTAGATTTTCCTAGGCCAAACTAGTTTGGCCGAACGGTCATTAGGATGAACTAGTTTAGCCTGCTATTCATTGGTTTGAATTAGTTTATCCTAGGCCGAAGTAGATTGTCCTAGGCCAATTCAATTTGGCGTGATTTTTTTTAATCTAAAGACCGGAACGGCGCCAACTTTCTACTTTTGATCTAATTTAGTCTAGGCCAATGCAGTTGGACGCGATTTTAGCTCACAGACTATCAAAGTATGAGAACTAATGTGCTCGCAGATTATGTGTGTGTGTATGTAACCATGTACGTATGTATGTACGTATGTACGTACGTATGTACGTAATGCGATAACTCCTGACAGAAATATCCTATTTGCTTCAAAATTTGGACATAGATTTATCCTGATAACGAACTTTCCTGATTAGTTTCAGGGGTTCATTGGATAAGAATAAGGGAAGGGGAACAAAAGGCTAAACCTCACCCCCCCCCACTCCTTAATTTCGTTAAGTCAGTTTTCATGCAAAAGTATCAGATTTTATTAAAATTTTAGGTACAATATCAGTTTGATAAGGTACATCCATGATTAGTTGTGGGTGTTCATTGTTTACATATAAAGAAAGGAGGAATGGGGGGTAACACTCTTAATTTATGTAAATAGATTTTTCAGGGATAATTTACCGATTTGTTTCAAATTTTGGATGTAGATTTCTTCTGATAAGGCGTTTACCTGATTAATTTTGGGGGTTCTGAGTTTAAATATAAAGATAGAGCGGATTATTTTTTCAATCGGATAGAAACTTTTGGTTTTATGAAATGATTTTTAATTCGTAACAGATATTGGTTTTCACACACATCACTTCACGCGAAATTGTTCATATTAAAAAAGTAAATATTTGAATCCTTTTAAAGATAAGAAAAAGCTTAAATAAAGTATGACACTTGAAATTTAATATACGGCGGGGAGGTAGAGTAAGGGGACGCTAGAACTTTTTAAAAAAGCTCAGCGTTTTTTTAAGTTTTAGCTGCTAATTAAATATTACCAATTTTGTGAAACTTTTTGAAACATAATGTAACATGATGTTAAATATTTAAGAAAAAGATGCCGCGTCAAATACCACTATTTTCTATTAGTAATTTTTGTAAAAATGTTAAATTCTTGTTGGAATTGTTGAAACTTTGTGATAGTTTATAACATGTGATAAAGAATTGTATAAAAAGTCCCATTACGAAAGGGAAAGAGGGGGGGGGGGGCAAACAAGATCAGGAAATATAACGGAAATTCTAGGTTGATCTATTTGAAACTTTAAGATAGTTTATGACATATAATATAAATTTATAAAAATATATTTCGCATTTAATGCCACTATTGAAGAATAGTGATTTTTTCAAAAATCTCAAATTCTTGTTTTGAAGCACCGCGACATCTAGTAACATATCTACTGATAGATTCTTTAAGGGAGTTTTCTTAAGATACAGTTTTGTTAGTAATAAGACGCGCTCCCTGGTGATGGAATGTGGAACTAATGCGAGCACCCTGGTGTTGGAATTCGAAACTAATACAACGCGATTTAGCTATTTACGAATGTTGAATCGAAAAGAAAGAAACATGATGATAAATACTTAAGAAAAAGGATTCCGCATCGAAATACCACTATTTTCTAATAGCAATTTTTGGAAAAATGTTAAATTCTTGCCGGAACTTTTTGAAAAATCCGTAACAACGTCTTTCAAATTCTAATTCAAGCTGAAATTTGATGAAAATCTGTGTATTAGTACTATTTCAGATATTTGAATTATCGCAGAAGTCATAAAAAATCTGGATAGAAGCGCTACCTATTGAGCCATTTACTCTAAAAACAAAAGAATATTAATTTATATCAAGGACTAACTGAATTTGAAATTTGATGAAAATCCGTGCATTTCTTCTTGAGATATTGCGATAATCATGAATAATGCCACATAGCAGCGCCGCCTGTTGCACGATTTACTCCAAAAACTAAAAAGTACTTTTGTACGTTTTTATATCAAGGACTAACATAATCTGGAGTTTCATGAAAATCCATGCATTAGATCCTGAGATAGAGCTATTGCAATAATCACGAATAATACCGAATAGCGGCGCTACCTTTCAAGAGATTTACTCCCAAACTACAGAATACTAATTTATATCAGGGACTTACTGAATCTAAAGTTTGATGAAAATTCGTGCATTAATTCTTGGAACAAAACTATTTCAGGAATCGGGAAAATTGAGCACAACAGCGCCACCTATTGAGCAATTAACACGAATACGTAAAAAGATTTAGTTCATATCACAGATTTACTGAATCGGAAGTTTGATGAAAATCCGTAAATTAGTTATTGAAATAGTGTTAATGCAAATCAGTAAAAACGCACTTTAGAAGCGCCATCTGTTGAACTATTTACATGAAAAAGTAATCAGTATTGATTTATACCAGGGACTATCTGAATATAAATTTTTATTAAATTCCATTTATTAGTTCTTATACAGCTATTGTGAAAATTGTGAAAAATGCAGCATATCATAGCCATGTTGAGTGATTTACTTCAAAATAAAAACAACACCAACTCATGTCAAGGACGAACTGTATCTAAAGTTCGATGGAAATTTGATTGTATTAGCTATTAAGATAAAGCTGATGCGTAAATCGTAAAAAATGCCAAACAGTACTCCACCTGATGAACGATTTACACTAAAAACTAATCAGCATCAATTTAAATCAGAGACTATCTGAATATAATTTTTTATTAAATTTCCTGCATTAGTTCTTCAGCCGCGTCCCCAAGACTGCGGCAGCGTATAGCAGGTGTGTTGCACGCGTACTGCCGAATGCGCTCTTCCTTTTCGAGTGAACTTCAAAGCGAACAAAATTTAAATCGTAGCAAGCATGCTGAGCACGCACCACCGAATGTAACCCTCCTTTTCCAAAGAACCTCGAAGCGAATGAAATTCGAACCATATTCCCGCTGCCCACGCCAGTCCGATAGCGGGCGAAGCCAGCAAATTTTAACTAAGCCACGTTATATTAGTTCCTCATTCCAACACCAGGGAGTGTACTCTATTATTAACAAAACTGCATTTGAATAAAACTCCGTTAAACAACCTATTAGTAGATGTGTTACTTGAGGTCGCGGTGCTTTAAAACATAGAATTTCCGTTATATTTCCTGATTTTGTTCGCAACCACATCCTCTTTCACGCCGAAATGTAACACTTTTTTTTTTTTTATATATATATAAAATTATATCATATGCGATAAACTATCACAAAGTTTCAAAAAGTTCCATTAAGAATATAACACTTTTACAAAAATTACTATTAGAAAATAGTGGTATTTCGATGCAAAATCCTTTTTCTTAAATATTTATCATCATGTTTTTTTCACTTCGAAGTTCGTTCGCTTCAACATACGTCCGTTTCAAGATTTTATATAAAAGAAGGGTCCCGATAGCGGGCGAAGCCGGCTGGCTTGAACTAAATCGCGTCCAAATTCCAACACCAGAGTGCTCGCGTTATATTAGTTACACATTAGTCCATTATATTAGTCCTACATACGTACGTACATAAGTATGTACATACGTACGTATATGGTTACGTACACACACACAGAATCTGCTAGCACATTAGCTCTCAGGCTTTGTTAGTCTGTGAGCTAAAATCGCGTCGAATTGCATCGGCCTAGGCTAAATTAGATCAAAACAAGAAAGTTGGCGCCTTGGCGGTCTTTAAATTCAATAAAATCACGCCAAATTGAATTGGCCTAGGACAATCTAGTTCGGCCTAGGTTAAACTAGTTCAAACCAATGAATAGCAGGCTAAACTAGTTCATCCTAATGACCGTTCGGCCAAACTAGTTTGGCCTAGGAAAATCTAGTTTATCCGATGGGCGTTCGGATAGACTAGTTTGGCCTAGGAAAAACTAGTTTATCCGATGGGCGTTCGGATAGACTAGTTTGGCCCAGGAAAAACTAGTTTATCCGATGGGCGTTAGGATAGACTAGTTTGGCCTAGGAAAAACTAGTTTATCCGATGGGCGTTAGGATAGACTAGTTTGGACTAGGCCAATCTAGTTTGGCCTAAAATCGGGTTTGGCCTGTAACATATATATATATACATATATATATATATAATGTTGAATTAAAAGGTGAAAATAAAAACCTTCTTTCAATCAAAAAAAAAAAAAAAAAAAAAAAAGCGTGAAAACCCTGGAGAGAAAAAATGCAAGATTAAAATATACTTTACGCTGCCAGCGTGATCCATTTCTGAAAGTCGCTGTCATTTGCACATTCGCATCCCGAGTGGTCTTATCCTTAGGCAAAACTGTGAGACGTTGCAATATACTGACACATTAAAAAAAAGAAAAAGTACTTTTTTATAGATATTTTATGTAAAAAAAAACTTATGTTGATTATTTATCTTTTTCCTGAAAATAAATTACTGTGAGTAAAAATGATCTCATTTTATAATGTCATTTTGGCATTGGATTATAATAATTACGAAAATTATGGAAAATAATAAGTAAGAAATAATGAAATTATTGATAATAATACATATGATTTTAGATTAAGCTATTTCTAGAATTGAAATAAGACAAATGTTAAACCTGAAATTTAATTCGTGAATTTTAATTCACATTGCTAATAATGCATAGGACAAAGAGAATGAAAAAATATGTTGGCCAGAGTTCTAACCTGGGTCACTGGCATTGAACCCTTGACCTGTATAGAAAATTAGCAGAACTTATCATATTGAATACTTGAAACAATTTTAAGAACTTATTTAAATTTCTATAATAGATTTTTATATAAAATTATTCATTAAAAATGTGCTTATTTCAGGACATAATTTAACAAACAAACAAACAAAAAACTATGATGTGTTTAACGTGTATTGTAACTATAAAGAATTTAAAGAAAAATAAAATATATATATATCATTCATTAAAAAAATAAATTGTTGCTTATTGGTCTTACTTGATAAATATTTTAATGTTTAAGTAAAACTTTATTTATATCTATCTTAAAGTTTGCTATCATAATTTAATATAATAATTATTATATTAAATTATGATAGCAATAATTTTTTATAATTCATAATGTTATTCTTCTTTTAAAGTTAACTTAATTTCGAAAGTATTTTCTATTAGTTATTATAAAATTATTTAAGCATATTATATAAAAATATTCTATCCCATGCCGGCTATCTTCGTCTAAGAAATGCAACGGTAGCTCGAACAAATAGTATATAGTGTTACAAGTTCGCTGCCGCTTACATGAAGATGTGATGATAGTTAATGCCGCACTATAAGAGTGAGTTTTTCCCAGAAGCCGGCTTACTTTTTATAACAAAGAATCAGTGAAAGGTTTCCCCGTGCCAGCGCGTGACTGGCTATTGGACATCACTCCACATCACGAGCTGGCGCGTGATGTGGGGTAACGTGTTAGCATTATAAAGCAAATTACTAGCTAAGCCTCTTCAGTTCAGAAGCTAAAATAATAATACAAATACTTATTGATCAGTTTTTCCAAACAAAACGATATCGTAAATGATAAAAAAATATTTTTTATGAAATTTATTCTTTAGACAAACAACTAACAAAGCAACAAAGTCCAGTAAAACTTCACTTTAATAGCCATTAACCTAAATTAATGCAATCAGAAATTTAAGAGCTTTAAATAAGGAAATAATTTACAAATCTTCAAAGATTTTTATTGAAAAAAAAAGTTAAGTTAAATACTTAAAAAATTTTCTCACATTCTTAGTCACACTGTGGTGAAAGCATTTTGAAAACTCAGATGAAAATGAAATTTATTTAAAATAGTATTAGCTATGATGCTGCCATTTATTCGTTTTCTTAAACTGCAAAAAAACATTCAATTATTAAGAATTGATGTGAAACTATAAAGAAATCTGACTTTTAAATGTTTAAGAAAAAGAGCAGATGTTCCCAAATGGGGACTCAGGGACCCGAAGATGTTAAAGTAACTGGTTAGGCCTGTTGCTTCCCACTAATGTTCCAGGCTATTATCCGTGAAATCCGTGGTTCAATTATTCGTACATGGCATCCCAGAAAACAATCAATCTTAAAATCACAATCATCTCATCTCAGTACCAACTCATTGCAGTATCACTCAATATCATCCAGAGCACACATAGTCTGAAAAGCCGTGCGCCTCATTTTTGCGCGGCAACATGACTGCAGCATTCAAGCATGCGCAATAAGACTTCATCTCAAAAGATTAGAAAAATAGTTTCTAATGTCTGGTATTAGTATTAAATTACTGAACATAACATTAATAACAAAAAAATTTAATTAAGAAAAAAAATAAAAGAAATTACTCAAATACGCGGTAGGTGTATTATGTACGCCATTAATGCCTATTAAGATATCAAAAGAGATTAGAAAATAGCGTGAACTTAAGATTTACACATTGTTTGAATAATAGAGAATCTTTTCAATTTTGGATATTAAATCACGTATTTCTTTTTAAATTGGACATTGATTTTTAATTGAGTAATGAACTTTTCACGTCGTCAGTTTGATTAAATGTTCCATTTTACATCCCGGTTGAAATAACCATGACTTTTTTTTATATACTGAAAGTCAGGGTTGAATTCAGACATTGTTGTTCGGGAAAAATCTCTTCAATAATGGGAAGACACTGTGCGTTCCCGGGAAATATGAACAATGTATTTCTCTAACATCAGTACGCAGAAAATTCTAACCGATGATGTACTTCTTAATGTTAAATTAAGTTCCAAAATTTATTTTCAATAAATCGATTCTCGAAAGTCTACTCCATACAGTATTATAAAATATAAGAATGGACGGTTAAGATGCAAAACAACAATAATAATAATAGCAATAATAATAATAATAATAATTGCCAGATAAAAAATTAGCTTTACATTTTTTGAAAAATACAAAAAAGTTGCGTAAAGTTCTAAATTGTTGCACGAATTCCGAATAAACTTCACTAAAAAAAGGACATAATTTATTGTACGGGAGTGGGTATTTCATTATCGCATTAACTTTGAAGTCGTGAAAAGTGGTTCAATGCCCTAATAGGGCAGTTCAGCGATAATAACAAAAAAATCTCATGAAAAATCCTCAAAATGAATATCACGTGCATTGGGACCTGTCTTCATTTATCCGGAAATTTGCACACCTTCAGATTTTGTAGAATTTCCTAGCCATCATCAGCAAACAAAAACACACAAAAACAAACACTAAATACAGATAAACGTTACTTGTAAACGGTGTTCAATGAAATTATTTCAAAAGGTTATATAGGTTAGAGGGGAGTGGAGGTTTGGCATTTGATATCGTTAAAGGGAGAGGCGATTTGCATTTTTATAACGTTTTCATTTTTGGTCAAATCAAACTATTCTTTTTTTAGTAACATTTAACTTCCTAATAGTCTGTTATTTTTTTTTATTATTTTTTATTATTGTTTTTGCATGTTTTTATGGAAATCTAATGCTATTCTTAAAACAATTAAAAATTTTAAAAATCATTTCATTCCGAAATTTGCAATAATCAACGTTTGATATTCCTGTTCTTCCGCCAATGTGCGTATAATAAGCCATTAGCTTTTCGGCCATTCTCTGCTCTTATTAATTCCCTCAAAATTGTCCCCACTCCTAGCTAAGTTCAGTAACTCCGTTTACGCGCAAAATCATACAGCCCCATTTTGTCTGGTAAGATGAGAACTAGCAATGCGGCAACAAATTACACAGTTAACCTATTGTTCATTAAAACCACTTAAGATTACCAAAAAAGCGCTTAATCTAAATAACCGACCTGTGTGCTTGTCTTAGTGGGTCGTCAAAAATTCCCAACATGTACGCTAATGGCGCCTGGTGCATGTAAAATCCGTCGTGGGTGCAAAGTCCTCCAAGTTACCTGTGAATTATAATACCTCTGGAGGTGCCTTTTTAGTTGAATGTCTAGTCATCTGATCAAGGTTCTAAATTACGAGATCAACTTGAGTAGTCATTTGCAGTACAACAACAGGATTTAACGTTAAGCAACCGACAGAACAAAGTATGCTCAAACGAGAAGCAAGTGCTGCAGATATGATGACGAACGATGCGAAGGAATCAGGTTTATTGCCACTACGCGGCAATAGGCGATCACCCGCCCTAATACCAGGCTTCTAACCCTAGCTGAGGTAACTCGGCAGGTAGGGCCTCGTCATCGGTTAGAAAGAAAGAAATTAGCTATTAGCAAAACCAAGAACATAATACGTTAGAGATGATGTGCGTAACAGTAAATAAAGAAAAACAATGTTATCACTGTTTTGCTGATAAGTTCTGCTTTTACTTTTTTTAGGGAAGACAGCAATTACAAAAAGATTATATTATCGTTCGATGTATTATGTAACATTAATGCTTTCTGTTAACCCTTTGCGGCGCAGGGCAAAATCATTGGTTAAGTATTGAAATTAGTGACTGATACCGGAATTTGAAAACAACTTTATTTGTAAATTCAAAAAAGCTATTTTTCATGCACGCGGTAAACCGTAAATTTTTTTTTTTAGAATTTCGGTGCCAATGTGGCGTTTCGGGATTAAAATTAAATGGTTTCTTAGATATACCGACGCGCCGCAAGGGGTTAAATACATTTAAATAGCAACTACCACTTTTAGATGTTATTTGATAAAAATTTGATTCATGTATTTAAATTTAATTGACTTCTTGATCTATAAATAATGCGACTAATAAATCTATATTACATGCCGATACTATAGAAAACGCATAAAGAAAAGAAAAAACTGTAAAGATAAAAATAACTTTTTGATAACCATAATCACTGGGCGTGGGCGGGATTCGTTGAATGATTACATATGATAGTGCACTGGAAGGGGGGGGGGGGGTAGGGATCCAAAAAGGCAAAATTTTGCCAACGTTATAGGCGTACATCCTTAACCTTTTGGGACGAACCGACGACGCGTATACGGCTTGCAAAAAGTTTTCATAATCCATGTTTATCCAACAAAATTTTACTGTAAAATTTGTCTTATTTCAGCGGAGCATTTTTGCGATTTAATAAGGCAAGAATTCTGTTTTTGAAAACTGGGACAAAATATTTAAATATTTGTAAAAGGCTGCCGTCGCTGAGGGGTTAAAACATAATTTTTAAAAATGGCATATTTAAATTCTTTTCAATCTTTCATTAATTTACATTTAGTTTTTTTACAAAAAGAGATTACCTCCTCCTCCCACACGCACACACGTACAACTAGTTGGATGCGCCAATCCAAAACTTTCTTCTATGTCATATGTACATTTTAATATTTTTAAAAAATAGTTACTCATTTTAATGCTTTAATAATTTTAATTCAGTACCATACCAACTTTGATTTTCATCTTAAATTTTTGCTCAATCAATAAATTGGAGTAAATACGAATTTCCGTCTCTGCACGAGCCGATGAATAATGGAATGATAGGCAGATTTTTCTTTTCAAATTCAGGAAGGATCTACTTGCCATACCAATAAATAATCATACACAAAAAATTGAGTTAGTTCTAGAACTACATACACTTTTAGGTGGTGCAATATTGAAAATGGTTTAAAATTCGCTATTTCAGCGCCCCCTTCAGGCAGATTTTTTTCAAATTCAGGGAGGACTAACTAGATATCATCATACACTTACACAAAAAATTAGGTTCAATTCGATGCATAACTTCATATACTTTTAGTCGGTACAATATTGAAAATGGCACAAACACCGCGATTGCAGCGCCCTCTTCCGGCAGGATATTTCAAAACTGAAGGAGGACTTGCTTGCCGCAGCCAAAAACATTCGCAAAAAATTTGCTTTAATTCTATGTATAACTTCATGCATTTTTTGATGGTAGAATGGCGACATACGGACACACATAGATACACGGACAGACAGACATTTTGTAAAAAACATGTTTTTTGGAATCTCTGACCCCTAAAACGTGTAAATCCGTCGAAAACCGGAAGTCGAAAAAAATTCGATAACAATATTTTCTTTTATTGAAGATAGAAGAAAGCAAAAAGTTAATGAATAAATCGATATTTTTTTATGCATAAAGCCACGTGACAGTTGCAATATTTTTAATTAGGCATTGCTACTCATCAAAATGAATGCGAAGTTTTATAGTTGTCATATGACGTTAAAAAAATCACTTTAAAAATACTTTTAACGAAAAATTCTTTTTCGCAAACTGAAAATAGCAATTTTATGATTTAAAACGTTTTAAGAATTCAAGATTTTTTTTTCTTTTTGAATAGTGGCACTTTTGACTTACGCCTGTCACTGAAAGCTTTCAGAAGTTTATCAAATCCCAAAAGAGATCTTGAGTGAAAGAATGCGTCACAATTCATGAGCTAAAGAAATTAAAAATCAATATTATCAAGAGCTTTCAAAACAAAGTGTTTATGAAATCATTCTCTTAAAAAAAATAAAAGTAGAAATTATAACAAGACATAAAATAAAAAAAGTAAATGATTATAATTATATGATTTTTACTTACCCATGATAAGAAGTAAATCTGGCAATCATTTTGAAAATCGAATTTTTTTTTTTTGACGGATTTACACGTTTCAAATACTGGAGATTTCGAAAAACATATTTTTAGAAAAAAAAAAATTGCCCTCATCTGTTTGCCTCTAAAAGCTGTTGAAAATGTTAAAACTGTAAAAAATGTTGCTTAGAAGGATTTCGGCATCACTGGAAAACGTCCAGGAATCTCCAATCGCAGGTAATTAAAAAAAAAAACCTATTTAGATTCACTGACGGGCTACTTTTTTTTTTTTTGCTTTTTTCTCATAAACCGCTTTTTTTCAACTGCTGCACAAGACATCTCAAGACCTACTTAACCGATTTTAACGAAATTTAAACAGCATATTCTTTATAATATTATTTAAGATGTAGCAGAGGACTTTTTTATTGAATGCTGCGTTAATTTTTCGTATTTTTTTAAATCGCAAAATTTTGGTAAAAATCAAAGTCCTTTTTTTTCTTTTTAAATAGTTGTCATTTCTACAAAAAAATCAATATTTTTTCCTTATGCTACATATTAGCAATAACCTTTCAAAATAAGAAAAGAAATATCATTTTTATTAACATATGTAGGACAACTCACCATACAATGTAATAAATAATGTGTATATGGTTAAAGCACATAAACTCACACAACAAGAATTTTCATAAGAAGTACAAATGAAGTTAACGCTATCGCATAAAATCGACGCTCATAATCTTCATAGTACGATAATAATTTCATAAAACTCTGAAAACGTTAAAGACGAAAGCTTGCTATTGAGTCTTGATCACTTACATAAAAGGAAAACAGCAATCAGTGCATTAGAAAATTGGTCAATGGCACCCACTGTAATACAGAGTAGGGCAAAAATATCTCCCCATTTTAAGACGTCAATAAAAATGTATACACATTGAAAACAAACATTTTATGTTTACATTTGGAAAGAATAATGTTTGCTATTTATTAATTTTTGCAATCTGTAACAATTTTTGCCATTAATTTCGAGATTTTGTTGCACAAAAACTGATATCGTCTCATGCAGCAACAAGTTACTTCTTCCTGTGAGGTTACTTGAAGACTAAAGTTTACACACATAAACCTAAGTCCTAAGACACTCGACGAACTGAAGGATGTTATTCGATTTGAAATTGCAGCAATTCTTCCAGAAATGGTGGAAAAAGTTATGCTGAATTTCCGGGAGAAAATTCACAAGTGTATAAAGATCGAAGAAAAACATTTAGACGATATCATATTTCATACAACAAAACCTCGAAATTAATAGCAAAAATTGTTACAGATTGTAACAATTAATAAATAGCAAACATTATTCTTTTCGAATGTAAACATAAAATATTTGTTTTCAATGTGTTTAATGTATTTTAAATATTTTTATTCGCATCTTAAAATGGGCAGATCTTTATTCCTCACTCTGTATAATTAAAATGTGCCCCAAACAATGTTTTCCTCTATATCATTTTTCATTTGCAATGGAATGTTTTTGTCTGACCTGTAAATTTATAATAAATATTATTTATACCACAGATTGTACAGAATGTATATTTTAGTACATACTTGATAGATGTACAGTGGCGGTCAAAAGTTTCCGGCCAGCAAAAAATTTTTAGTTAATTTGTAAGTATTCCCATATGAAGAGGAATCTCAAAGTGATATTTATATAATTTATTGACATGATATATTATTTTTCTTACAAAAAACCCCTCGAAATTAATAACATAAATTGTTACAGACTGTAAAAATTAATAAATGACAAACATTATTCTTTCCGAATGTAAACATAAAATATGTGTTTTCAATATCCTATATATTTTAATTGGCCTCTTAAAATGGAACGATCTTTATGCCACACTCTGTACTTACCCATCATGATATGCATACTATAAAATATGAAAATAAAATCAAGTAATACAAAATTGCGTAAAAGAAGCATCGATATAACTCCAAAAATGATAATTTTATTAACTAATAATTTACTACGTTAAATTAAGCGTTTCATTTCCAATTAAAATCTATCTTTGACTTAAAATTTGAATGAAATACAAGTTCATTAAAAATCGAAGAGTGTGGAAAACATGATTACAAATATCTCGACAACTAATTATCCGGTCAAATTCATTCTTTATGCAAAATTTACGTTTTTTTTTTTTGTTGTTGTTGTTGTCTTTTATATTCACTCTTTTAAATAAAAAAAAATCGAAAATTTTATTTACCTTTCAACAGAACGAATAATTCATGTGTCAGAAAAAATAGTTTCGGATAATCGAGGTTACTGATATTAAATATGCTTCGTCCCAGTACTACATACTACGTGCATACCAAATTTCAAGTCTCTATCGCATCTTCAGGAAGGTCCTATCTGACGGCTCTTATCCGGGATTTATATATGTATACTTAATGTTTTTTAATGTTCATAAATCGTTTACGTACATGCTTATTATATATATTGCGCAGAATTTATGTATATATGTACGCGTAAAAGAAAAATTATTTTTATACCGATATTTTCGAGAAGTAAGAAAGTGCAATGAATTAAAGAGATTAAATATTTATTGCGTGAATTTTCACATTGCTAACTAAGCGTAGAACTAACGCTTAGTTAGCAATGTGAAAATTCACATATTAAATATTCTAGATTTTCAAGCGTAATTTCACTGCTAAAGAGATTAAACTTTATGATTTCAGTGAAATTAATTAACACATAATCTTCGATAACCTAAAACTAATTAATATTAAAATGAAAAAAAAAAGCTTTAGTTTGTATTTTTAAAATTAGATCACCTACATTTAAGGAAAAAATGTCATCCAAAACAGTTTTTAAATATCATTACACTTAATATCTAAAATCTATAATACCTTAAATCAAAGTAATTCACTTCATCTCTGTTTATTCTTTTTCTTGACGACATTGAATTTCCATACATGTTTCAAAAAGTTATTTAAGGCTTAAAAAGATTTATTCTTCAAAAGATATTTATTGAATATGGAAATTCATATCGTTTGTGCAAGATAAAAGAGATGGAAATTCTTCATGTTTTTTAAAGAGAATGAATAATAACTTATCTCGAGCGTATAATTCTAAATAACATACTTCAGAGAGAAATTATTCATAATTTTTAAGAAATCGATCAAATTTTTGACTTTGCATACTTCTTTTGAGTTAAAAATATGAGCTATTTTTTAACATTTTACAGAAAAAACTACTTAAGGGAAGATGGTCTAAAATGATCCCCTTAAGGGGAAAACTTGTGTAAAATAAGTAACGTTTAAATAAAGCTTTTTTTGTATGCTAGTATGTTCTACATTATATTTTGCATTATAAACATATTTTGATGATATTTTAAATTCAAATTGAGTAATGAAAAAAGTAGATTTTTCAGAAAGTGTCCAAAGGATCATTTTACCCTTACCAAAGGACAAAGTAAGATAGGTATACAGTCTGTTACAAAATTATAAGACCACAACCTATTTTGCTATTTGGGTAATTAAAAGGCGATTTCAATCAAAATAAAGAACATTCAGTGTTAGTACATCAAGTTTTTATTAAAATGCAGCAATTTACACAAATTAAATTAATGCTGAAAAAATAAAACATCAATATAATAAAAAAGTGTAAAAAAGAATTGTTACAAAATTATAGGACCTCTACGGAAAAGGCAATTTTCCGAAATTTTTAGTAAGATGTTGCTCCACCATTTCTCGGAATAACCTCAAGCACACGATTTGGCAAAAAGTTAATTAACTTTTTAAGGAACGATTCGGAAATATTGTCCCGTTTCTCCATAATGGCCATTTTTAATCCATATTTTGAATGATATTGCTTGTTATTTTCTTTCAAATGGCGAGGCAAATAACCCCACAAGTTTTCTATGGGGTTTAGGTCAGGGTTTGACTTGCCCAAAGTAAAACATCAAACTTTTCTCTTTTAAGCCACTTTTTTGTTGATTTCGATCAAGAACTGGGAGCATTATCTTGTTGAAACTTCCATTTTGCACCTCCTAAAAGTGGTCCGAATGGTATAAAACTTCGAAACAGCATCCGGTGGTAACTGTCAGAATTCATTTTCCCTTCAACTCTTTGGAAATTGCATTTTCCTGCATATGAAAATGCGCTCCGCACTATAAGGGAACCGCCTTTTATCTGCCTACTGTAGAACTCGCGAGATTTTTGCCTTTAATCAGGCGAATAGTAATTATTGCTGTCTGGACCATCAAGATTGAATTTTTTTCTCGCTTGAAAACAATATATTTCTCCATTCAGAGTTCCAGGACATGGCATTCTTTGCCCACTTAAGACGAGCTTCTTTGTGACATTTTAGTAGTAGTGGTTTACTGTTTAATTTACGATAAATAAAATCAGAATTAGATTTCAAACTTCGCCACACGGTTGAATGTCATACATTTTAGGTAGATTTCGTATGAAATATTAGGTAGATTTCGTATGAAATACTACCTATTGCGGTCGCTCCTATGTTAGAATTTCTGAAAAATTTTTGCAGGTCTGCACCGATCATGACCTCTAGACCTCAAAACTACCATTAGTAAAAAAGTTTATATATGTATATATATATATATATATGTGTGTGTGTGGGACACACTCTCTATTGCATCTGAATTGGACTGTATTTCCCTCCGCCACTCATTTACCGGAACTCTGCGTCGAGATTAAAAAAGAACCGAAAGATAGCGAAGCTGTGTGACGACGGGTGAAAGAAGAAATTAAATAGAATGTTTTCAACGACGGCAAACGATGTTGATTAAAAACTAAAGTGATGATTCCGACGATTTAAAAGCGAAGATTAAGGATGATACTTTTAAAGAACTATAAAATATTTACGACTTATTGATAGTTTTAAAGATTGTTGAGAAAAATTACGAAATACGAGTCGATGTTTTTATTTTTTATTTGTCTGTTGTTGTTCTGTTCGTTATAATAAATGTATGTGTCCGTCAGACATTAGTTTTTATTTCGAAGAAGGTCCCGTTCATCCTATAAAAGTGGTGACAGAAGTGTTAACCCATCATATTTCTTCATTGCCTGAACTATTTTTTCTTCAGATTCAAGGCGGATATCATTTTACGGGTGAGTTTATTATTCTATATTTTATATTTACTATGAAGCAAGTCGACATCAAAGAACTGGAACTTGCATTTAAAAATAAAATTGCTTCATAAATTATTGTTCGACACTGATGGTGATCGATCAAATAGAAAAAGAATTCGTGATTTCACTGGTTTCGATTTCCAAACGACCAACACTGAATTCAAAAATAAAGTTATGAAAGTTCAAGCAAATTTTTCTTTAAACGATTTAATCACAATTTGTAATTCACTCTGTATTTCTAATGAAGGTTCTTTAACTGAACTTGCAACCCGATTAGTTACATACCTTATCATATCATATCATTTTCACTGCAAGCTAATATTATTCAGAACGAAAGTGATACCGATTCAGAACCTGAAATGCCTTCACATAATACTCCATTAGCGTTATACCGCCTTTTGATGGTAGTTCTTTTCAAGACATAAATGTTTGGTTAAGTAATTTTGATGATGTCGCTAGCATGCTCAATTTATCAGAATTTCATAAATTTATTTTTGCTAAACGATCCTTACAAGGAAAAGCCCAGCAGTTAGTACAAACAGAATTTCATATTATCTCGTATGAAAAACTTAAAGAACTCTTAATATCAGAATTTGGTATTACTTATAATTCTGCTGAGTTACATGACATGTTAAATAAACGAAAATTACAAGAAAATGAATCCCTTGAAGAATATTTTCTCGTAATGAAACAATTATGTTCGGGCGGTAACATCGAAGATTCAGCACTCATGCAATACATTATTAACGGTATACCCGACCCTGTTTTAAAAAATCAATATTATATGGCTGCCAATCTATAATAGAATTTAAAGAAAAGCTCAAAATTTATAATAAAATTCGGCATGACTATGAGAAAACTAAATTTCGTATATCCAAACCAGACAGGCAGTTGAAAGAGAAATCTTTTCGTTCAAAACCTGATCTTCTCTGCTTCACTTGCGGTTTAGCCAACCATAAAAGTAGCCAATGTAGGCATAATGAAAATCTAGAAATAAGCCTGAACCATCCAATATTTCCACCATTATGCCGAATACTTTTATGACCAAACAAGTAATTATTTCGTTAGCAAATGTTCTTTCTTTGATCGATACGGGAAGGGAAAGAAGTCTGTTAAAAGAAAGTATTTATCGCAAACTCTCAACAGTTTCGAACCTCGAATATTCAACTATCACATTAACTGGATTAGGAAATACTATGATCAAGCCCCTGGGTTTTTTTCTCTTCGGATATTACTATAGATGATTTTAATTACACCACTAATGTTTATGTAGTACCAGATTATTCTATATCTTTTGATCTTATTATTGGTACAGATATTATGCAGCAGAGTATTTTAACAGTTTCTCAAAATAATATTTCGATGCAAAAAATCAAGCAAAATGAAAATACGTCAAATAATTTTCTGATTAATGTTGCTCAAGTATTAGACGATAGTAATCTTGATTTATCTCATATTACCGATACAACTATACGTTTAAAAATTACGTAACTTATTCAAAATTATTCTCTCCGGAAAGTAAAGACTACAGATGTTACATTATCAATTCATCTGAAAGACGAAATACCTGTTACTTGTGCTCCCAGACTCCTAGTTCCTATAGAGAAAGAATTTGTCGAAAAACAAATTTCTGAATGGCTTGAAAAGGGAATTATCCGAAAAAGCACCAGTAATTTTTCATCACCTATTATCCTCGTAAAAAAGAAAGATGGTTCATATAGATTGTGTGTTGACTATAGGAAGCTAAATGCTAAATCACATAAACAACGTTTTCCCCTCCCAGTAATCGATGACATTATTGATCAGTTGCACTCTGCAAAAGTATTTACTACTCTTGATCTTAAAAATGCATTTTTTCTTGTTGAAGTAGAAGAAAATAGTCGAAAATACACTTCTTTTGTAACACATTCTGGTCAATTTGAATTTCTATACATGAATTAAGGCCTTAGCGATACTCTCTTAGTTTTTCAGAGGTATATCTATAATGTTTTTCGCGATCTTATTAATGAAAAAGTACTTATCTAGTACATGGATGATTTCATAATACCATCTGAAAACGAAGCCGAAGGACTCCAGAAATTACAACGCGTTCTTACAACTGCATCCGAATATGTTTTAGAACTGAATCTCAAAAAAATGCCACTTTTTACAACGAGAAATTGATTTTTTAGGTCACCACATTAAAAATGGTCAACTGCATCCATCTCTCTCAAAAACTAAAGCTGTCCTAAATTTTCCAGAACCTAAAAGTGTAAAAGATGTACATTCATTTGTCAGACTAACCTCATATTTTCGTAAATTTATTCAAGATTATTCTTTAATAGCTAAGCCCTTAACAGATTTCCTTAGAAAGGACACTAAATATCACTTCGGTGACCAGCAGCGGAATGCATTTAACCAGTTGAAACACAACCTTGCTTCAGGTCCTGTTTTAAGCATTTATAACCCTAATAATGAAAAAGAAGTTCATTGCGATGCAACTATTGATGGTTACGGAGCAGTCCTCCTTCAAAAGTCTTCTATTGATAATCAATTTCACCCTGTCCACTTTATGAGCAAAAAAATCACAGATGCCGAGCGTAAATATTCGAGTTATGAATTAGAAGTTTTGGCTGTCATCGAGGCTCTTAAAAAATTCCGTGTTTATAATTTAGGTATTCCTTTCAAGATAGCCACAGATTGTAACGCATTTGCATTAACTATGAATAAAAAAGATCTTTGCACCAAGATAGCTCAATGAGCTTTAATGTTAGCTGATTATAACTATACAATCGAACACAGACAAGGTACACGCATGCACCACGTCGACGCTTTAAGCAGAAATCCCGTATGTATGACCATTCAAGACAGTTTCACTTCCAAAATCATACAATCACAGAACACTGACGAGCATATTCAGGCCATCAAAGAAATTTTGAAAACAAAGCCATATGACAACTATTTCCTCAAAAATAACGTTCTTTATAAAAATCATAAAGGTTACGATCTGGTAGTTGTGCCGGACCAAATGCAGCTAAACGTCATTAAACACATTCATAACAAAGGATACTTTGGACGCAGACTTTTGAAGAACTCCTTATTGAAGAATTTTTTATCCCTAATATGGTAAATAAGATTGATAAAGTTATAGCAAATTGTGTAACATGCCTTTTATATAACCGGAAACGTGGGAAACAAGAAGGTGAGTTACATCCCTTACACAAAGAGAAGACTCCCCTCCAAACCTACCACATTGATCATTTAGGCCTTCTCGAATAAACTAACAAAAACTATAAACATATTTTGTCTTTAATAGATGTATTTACCAAATTCGTGTGGCTATATCCCTGTAAAACTTCTTCTTCTGCCGAAGTCATATCGAAACTGCAACAACAAAGCTATACTTTTGGCAACCCTTCCAAAATCGTTAGCGTAAAAGGTCCTGCATTTACAAGTAAAGAATTTGATGATTATTGCCAAAATGAAAATATAAAACACGAGGCAATTACAACTGGCCTTCCCCGGCTAATGGTCAAGTAGAGCGACTTAATTCCATCATAATTTCAGTAATCTCTAAAATGTCCAAAGACGAACCGATCAAATGGTTTAAACATGTTCCTAAAGTACAACAAGTCATTAATTCAACTTACCAACGAAGCATTAGGAGAACACCATTTGAAATACTATTTGGTACAAAAATGAAACAGAAAGAAGATTTACAAATTATTGCGCTCCTAAACAGCGCAGTCGAAGAACAATTCATGAAAGATAGAGAAGAACTCCCAAAAGAAGCTAAGAAGAATATTCTGGAAATTCAAAAAGAAAATCGCAAGCATTATAATTTAAGGCGTAAGAAACCCCGGAAATATAACCTTGGAGACCTCGTATCAATTAAACGAACCAAACAAAGACCAGGGTTAAAATTAAAATCTAAATTCCTAGGTCCATATAAAGTAACCAAAGTGAAGTCTAACGACACCTACGACGTAGAGAAAATCTCATCAACTGAAGGAGCGATCAGTACTAGTTCGTATGCTGAATACATGAAGCCTTGGCATGACGATAACTGAAAGTTTATTATTATTTTTTCCCCTTATCTTTAATGTGTATGTCTGAACATTTTAAAAATCAGCGATTTTAGAGAACATTTTCATAAGATGTTACACCATTTCAGAAAAAAGACGACTGATCCTTCTAGTGTACAAACGAACTCTATTTTTTCCCTAAGAACAGTTACTGTTTTTGTTTTTGTTTCTTTCCAGATTCTGTACGATCACATGTCGCTGCGGCAGCTCCAGATGTCAGGACGGCCGCATGTGGGATATACTCTCGCATGTGGGCTACAGTCTCTGTTGCACCTGAATTGGACTGTATTTCCCTCCGCCACTCATTTACCGGAACTCTGCGTCGAGATTAAAAAAGAACCGAAAGGTAGCGAAGCTGTGTGACGACGGGTGAAAGAAGAAGGTAAATAGAATGTTTTCAACGACGGTAAACGATGTTGATTAAAAACTAAAGTGATGATTTCGACGATTTAAAAGCGAAGATTTAAGATGAGACTTTTAAAGAACTATAAAATATTTACGACGTATTGATAGTTTTTAAGATTGTTGAGAAAAATTACGAAATACGAGTCGATGTTTTTATTTTTTATTTGTTTGTTTTTGTTCTGTTCGTTATAAAAAATGTATGTGTCCTTCAGACATTAGTTTTTATTTCGAAGAAGGTCTCGTTTATCCTATATATATATATATATATATAGCGCGGTGTACATCACTTTTTTATGGACACGATAACTTCTACAATTCTGCTCAAATCTCTTTAAAACTGATACATAAAATCAAGGGGCATAAAATTTCGGTCAAGTTCGTTAATAAGCAAAATCGGACCAAGGGGATGGAAATAGGGAAGGTTTTTGTGAAAACCGATAAAACGTCATAACTTCTAAACTAAAGTAAATATCGAATCTGTTTAAACTTAAACAGTTTAAACAGTTATAACTTCGTCAATTCTCAAGATATCAAATCCAACAAAATTTTTTATAAATGTACTCAAAATTATCTAAAACTTTTGTATTTACAAGTTTTTGATAGAACCAACTTTTGCTGATGAAAAAATTTAAAAACGAAAATAAAAGGGGGGGGGTGGAAAAAGAAAAAAAATCCAGAAATTATTCAATTCTTAAGCTATCAAATCTAAATAAATTTATTTTACATCTTCTCAATAATATCTACTACTTTCATACTAACAAGTTTTTCATAGGACCAATTCATATAGCAAAAATAAATTAAACAAAAATAGGAGTTGGATAAAAAACCTCAAATCCTAACTAATTATATTCTGACTCATTTTTAAATTCATATTTCATTTTAAACGCATCCAAATGACAGATCCTCTTATTTAGAAACTATATAATTTAACGTATTGGCCAGTTTCTCATTAAAGGCAGAATATATTTCAAAAAAGCTTCCCAAAAAGGCACTTTGAACTGAATTTCCCTAAGCGACTGTGATTGAAAAATTGAGGAGGTACTCAAATAACAAATTGCTATTTTTGTGACTCATTTTTTAAAATATTTTTGCTCTCAAATGCATTCATTTGGCAGTTTTTCTTATTTAGGAACTATATAATTTACCTTACTCGTCAATTTTTTCATAAAGTCAGAAATATTTAAAAAAGATGCTATCAAAGTTTACATTTGAACCACATTTAGCTTAAGAAGATTATGGTAAAACCAGCTTTTGCAGAAAAATGAAATTAAAATTTCTTCAGAAGCGGCCAAATAAAATTGTTAAACTGGGTTTTTCACTAATTACATTTAATTTTTTGTTGTTGAAATGAGCACTTAACGAAATCGACCTCTGCCTAAGGGCCTAGCCAGCAGAATTTTTTTAGTTATCAATTGTGCTATTTTGCGAGTTAATTGATATTTTTTCCTTGCCAGCTTGACAATTTGCCTATTAACACGATCTGATAACTTCTTTCTACGACCAGATCGTTTAAGAGTTCCATACAATTCTTTTTTACTTAAAACATTATGAATCGAACCATTTTAATTAGAACGATTAGGAATCTTACTTATTTCACGTTCAAACTTACCTTTTCCTCTGTAAAAGCACACTCTTCTCACTTCGATTTCAGACAGCTCACTCTGACGAGGCATTTTACTAATAAAATCAAAGAATTAGGTATAATTCAGATTTTTTGCATTTAATTCTTCTTTTTAAATTTTACAGAGTGTTTAGGTTACAGTTAAACTATTTTAGAACTGCGAAAAGACATTCAACAGAACTTATTCTTTCTTCCTGAGATGAGGATGAAAAATTGATGTGGCCTTGGGGCCCGAAAACTGGCCAAATCAAAGGGAAAATAAATGACAACCCAATTACAGAAGTAATAGGTCGAAATACTTTATAAATCTTTCATAACTGTAAAAAAAAAAAAAAATCTGTAACGTTACTAAATTTTTTATAGGAAACTGTGATTCCAAGGTGCTTTTATGTAACGGTAGCGGCAAAGATTCATGTAACAGAATCGGTTACATAAATTTATGCTGTTATCCTTACATAAAATGTTCTAGGGATCTCAGTTTCCTAGAAAAAGTGTAATTACATTACAGATTTTTTTTTACAGTGTAATAGGCAAATATTCTTAAAACGGAATGAACAACAAAAAACGGAATTTACTACAGTTTATTTTGCTTTTTAGCCTTTTACAATACAGAAACTGAAAAAAAATCAAGAAGAATGGCTATTGAAGGAAAAAATAAATTATTTCACATTACATTTATTTATTTCGAACTATGCTTGGCTAATTAATAAGTGAAGGATAAGAAAAGTAAAATAAGTTTTTACTGTTATTTCTTTATTAGTCGAACGAACATTTTCGTTCCTTGTTTGTACTTGAAAGTAATTGAAATTAAAAACTGGAATACATTTAAGAATAAAACATATAACGAATATTTGTTCTTCTTTTAATTCGCAACATCGAGTTTCTGATTAAATTTTTCACAATCCTTCTAATCTTTTATTTAGCAACATACGATTTTTTTAAAACTTTTTAACATTTCTAGATATTTATTTTATTTTTTGTTAAATATTATGAAAGTAGTTTTTTGTAGTACATTTTAGTTAAAGACAAAAAACGGAAGTCCCCGAATGGGAACACAAGGACCGCGAAGAGGTTATAAATACGGTATATTCCAAAATGTTCCAAACTCCTATATCTACCGGAGTCAAACTGAAGATGAAGTCTGAGAAAGCTTCCATTCATGAAATCCGAAATAGAGCTATCACGAAAATAATAAAACTTATTGTATAGCAGTGCCACCTTTTCAGCGATATACACTTAAACCAAATTACACACCCACAATATTTGTACCACATACAGATAACATGAAGGGCAGACAAACATTTCCCAAAAATAATCAAATTGTGTTCAAGACACTGCAAAATGTTTAAATACATCAAAAACGAAGTCGAATTTTTTTCACAATCGCACTTTTTCAAATGATTATGGAAGAAAGTATTAACTATCTCTCAGTTTCAATGACTCGAAAAAATTAAAGCCCACAAAATTCGAAATAATTATAACTGACAAAGTTTATCTCCTAAGATTAAGGATTTTCAATATTTTATTATTTATTTTAATGACAGTAGTTTTTTAGATATACCTTATAGAACCACGACAATCTGTCTAAATAATGTGACAAATTTTGTAACTCAAAAGATATGATGAATAAAGCCTTTGAAAATATTTCTAAATCTGAAAGGTAATTAAATAATGGTCACCAATATAAGTTGGCAATTGTTCTGAATAATACATAATAGTTTTTTAATCGTATCATTATTGATGATTAGATTATTCCGTTAACAATTATGAATGAAAAAGCCTACAATTATGAAATTTTGTTCTTTTTCATATAACTACAATTAAAATTTTACTTCACTCTAGTCTGTATACTTTGTTCTTATTTTCTTTTCTGTATTTCTTTTTTACATTTTTGTTTTTTGTCCTTTTTATTAATTTTCTTTTTGTTCTTTTTTTAAAGTTAGGACGATAATGCGATTTAGATCGTTTAATTCCTTATTAATTTGAATTTAATACCTTAGTCTGTAAACTGAAAATGGAACTTTGACAGAGCGATAAAAAAAATAATCCTATAATGACTATTTGTTTTTCTTTTTGAGATACGAACTCTAAAAAGAAAAATCATATTAAGGTAGACGCTAACTGCAGAAATACCCTGTGAATGAGAATGATCGCCACTAATGGATTTGCGATCGATATTTCATTATAATTATGCTCTATGATAGTGTACTATCTTGTTCGCTTATCTATGTTTCGTGTACTGCACTTTGAAAAACATTGCTCTACATATAGAGGATCAATTGTAATTATAAGTAAATTTGAATGATAATACAACTATAATTAAGTTTTACTTAACACTAGTCTTTTCTTCTTCTTTTTCGTTTTTTGTTTTTCTTGTTTTCTTTTCAAATTTCTTTTTTGCATTTTTTTAAAGTTAGGAATATTTACACAACAATGCAATCAAGACCGTTTTATTCTTTAAACCCTTTGAAATCTGATAGTAGAATTTTCTACCACATAATTTTAATTCCGAAATGTCACAACGACACCGGAAAATTCGACCAAATTTATTTGAAAAAGGTTTAATGCATTTTTTCGTGTATATCGTTAAGCGATTTTTCCTTTGCAAAATACTGGCGAAAAGTAACATTTGGAATATTGAAGAAATTTACCCACCAGAGCTCAAAGGGTTAATTTCAATTTGATAACTTCATCAATTGCTAAAACTGAACTTTGACAGAGCGATTTAAAAAAATAATTCTATAATGATTATCTGTTTTTCTTTTTTAGATACGAACTCTAAAAATAAAGATCATATTAAGGTAGACGCTAACTGCAGAAATATCCTGTGAATGAGAGGGATCTTCACTAATGGATTAGCGATCGATATTCCATTACAATTATGCTCTATAATAGTGTACTATCTCGTTCGCTTATCTATGTTTGTGTACTGCACTTTGAAAAGCATTGCTCTACAGATAAAGGATCAATAATAAGTAAACTTGAATGATAATACAACTATAATTTAAATTTTACTTAACACCAGTCTTTTTTTCCATTCTTCTTGTTTTTTTTTTCTATATTCCTTTTTTTGGATTTTTTTTGTTGTATTTTTAAAATTAGGAATATTTACACAACAATACAATCATAGAAAACTTTATTACTTATTAATTTCAATTTGATACCTTCAGCTGTTTCTAAAACTGAACATTGACAGAGCGATTAAAAAAAAATTCTATAATGACTATTTGTTTTTCTTTTTGAGATACGAACTCTAAAAATAAAGATCATATTAAGGTAGACGCTAACTGCAGAAATATCCTGTGAATAAAAGGGATCTTCACTAATGAATTTGCGATCGATATTCCATTACAATTATGCTCTATAATAGTGTACTATCTTGTTCGCTTATCTATGTTTGTGTACTGCACTTTGAAAAGCATTGCTCTACACATAAAAGATCAATAATAAGTAAATTTGAATGATAATACAACTGTAATTAAAGTTTTACTTAACACTAGTCTTTTTTTTCATTCTTCTTGTTTTTTTTTTCTATACTTCTTTTTTGCATTTTTTTGTTCTTTTTTCAAAGTTATGAATATTTGCACAATAATGCAGCCATAAACAGTTTTTTTCTTTATTAATATCAATTTGATACCTTCAGCTATTTCTAAAACTGAACTTTGACAGGGCAATAAAAAAATCAATCCTATAATGACTATTTATTTTCTATTTGAGATACGAACTCTAAAAAGAAAGATCATATTAAAGTAGACGCTAACTGTTAAAATATCCTGTGAATGAGAAGTATCGCTACTAATGGATTTGCGATCAATATTCCATTACGATTATACCCTTTGATTGTGTACTATCTTGTTTGCTTATCTATGTTTTGTGTACTGCACTTTGAAAAACATTGCTCTACAAATAGAGGATGAATAATAATTATAAGTAAATTTGAAAGACAATAATTACAATATCTTATTGAAAAAAATGTATATAAATGCGTTTATTCTGAAATATTTATCATATTTTTTAAGTGAAATGTAAAACTAACATAAATCGTTCTTCTTGTTTTCTTTTCTATATTTCTTTTTTGATTTTTTTATTCTTTTTTAAAGTTAGGAATATTTACACAACAATGCAACCATAGACCGTTTTACTCTTTATTAATTTCAATTTAATACCTTCATCTGTTTCTAAAACTGAACTTTGACAGAGCGATAAAAAACATCGATCGTATAATGACTATATATTTTTCTTGTTGAGATACGAACTCTAAAAAGAAAGATCATATTAAGGTATACGCTAACTGCAGAAATATACTGTGAATGAGAAAGATCGCCACTAATAGATTTGCGATCGATATTCTATAACCCTTATGCTCTATGATAGTATACTATCTTGTTCGCTTATTAATTTTTTGTATATGGCACTTTGAAAAACATTGCTCTACAGATAGAATATCAATAATAATTGTAAGTCAATTTGAATGACAATACAATACAATAAAAGTTTTACTTTCCATTAGTCTTTTTTTTTTTTTTTTTACTATTTCTTTTTTGCAATTGTTTTGTTCTTTTTTTTAAAGTTAGGAATATTTTTACAACAATGCATCTATAGACCGATTAGTTCCTTATTAATTTCAATTTCATACCTTCAGCTGTTTCTAAAACTGAACCTTGACAGAACGATTTAAAAAAAGATCCTTTTAATGACTATTTGTTTTTCTTTTTGAGATACGAATTCTAAAAAGAACTCTGAAAAAGAACTCTGAACTAAAAAGAGAGATCATATTAAGGTTGACGCTATTTTATTAGTTTGTGAATGAGAAGGATCGCCCTTAATAAATTTGCGATCGATATTCTATTACCATTATGCTCTGTGATGGTGTACTATCTTGTTTACTTATATATGTTTTGTGTACAGCACTCTACAGATGGAACATCAATAATAATTATAAGCAAATTTGAATGACAATACGATTACAATTAAAGTTTTACTTAACACTAGTCTTTTTTTCTGTTTTTCTTGTTTTCTTTTATGGTTCTGTTTTTAAAGTTAGGAATATTTACGCAACAATGCATACATAGACCGTTTTATTCCTCATTAATTTCAATTCGACACCTTCAGCTGTTTCTAAAACTCGACTTTGCCAGACTAACAGACAAAAAAATCGATCCTATAATGACTGTATTTTTTCTTTTTGAGATACGAACTCTAAAAAGAAAGATTGTATTAAGGTAGACGCTAACTGCAGAAATATCCTGTGAATGAGAAGGATCGCCACTAATGGATTTGCGATCGATTTTCCATTACAATTATGCTCTATGTTAGTGTACTATCTTGGCCCCTTATCTATGTTTTGTGTACTGTACGTTGAAAAATATTGCTCTACAGATAGAGGATCAATTATAATTATAAGTAAATTTAAAGGAGAGTACAACTATAATTAAAGTTTTACTTAACACTGGTCTTTTTTCTTTCTCGCACTTCTTGTTTTCTTTTTTCTCTCTCTCTCTCCATTTTGCTCTCTCAGAGTTTTTAATTCTAAAATTGTGGAACATATTTTTAATCTTCGTTTCGTAATATATTAATCTTTTAACAGCTAAAATCCTTTTTTTTTCAGTCTTCAATTATTATTATTACATTTAAATCCGGCAGGATTTTTGAAATGAGCCGGTGTGCATCTCTGGAGAAATATTAAACTATTATGTCTTGCCAACTGAAAACTGAACCTTTTTAGAGAAACCTGTTCGTCGCAACGATGCTTGCGCGCGCCATTTTCGTCGAGCTTGAAACTAATTGCTGGAATTTTGCTTTTGTTTTTTCTCACCTTAAACCAGCATGGGTCATTAAGGTGGTGCTACTGGTGCTGAAGGAAGTGCTATCGATAAAAAAAAAAAATTCTCAAAAAAAAAAAAAAAAAAAATCTGAAGACACATTTTTTTGTGCATTTCGAAGGATAAACTTTTCAGTGTGAAATATGTCTCACGGTGTCTTTCTTTGATGGTTAGCATCTGTGAAATCGTCTGCTGATTATTAAGGATAGATAACACCTGCAGGAAATATTGCCACATCATTTTGAATGAATTTCCAAGTTGTGTTTTTTTTTTTTTTTTTTTTTTTTTTTTTTTTCAGGTGAAATTTGGATATTTGTACGGGTTATACACCTGTTGAGTCGTATCTACGAAGTGCTTTATTTTTTGTTTATTTGAATAAATTTTAGGTATTTGGACAAGCTCTATATCGAGGTGTCTGTAAGTTATTATTTATTATTTATCTTATTTGTTTATTGTTTACGAAATTTTAATAATAATTTGTTTATTTAAATTCTTTATTTTATTATTTTTATTATAGATATTAAAAAATAAATTTGTTCTTAATTTATATTAATTGAAATTTTCTGCAGATAGAAAATTTAGTTTAAGTTTAAAAAATGTTCCGAGTACTAAAGAGAGAAAATTATATTTGTTCTTAAAATTATTTGTTGTGTATTTCCTATGCATGGAAAACTGTGATATTTATTTATTTATTACTTATTTATTTGTTATTTATTTATTTATTATTTATTTGTTACACATGAATTTAAGCAAGAGTTGATTTATTTATTATTTATTATTTATTATTTTTATTGCCATTTATTGAAGCATAGTAATTGAAGTACAGTAATTGAAGTATAGCATTTAAATATTTTCCCGTATTAATTATCCCGATCTTAGCAAGATTAGTAAAAGAAAATTAAATGTCAGAAAATAAGTTTGATATTGTCCCCTTTGACTTTGGGTTGGGCGTGGATATTTTTAAATGGTTTAAACACTTTGATAACGAATGTTCTGGAGAAAAAAAAGATAATGAGTGGAAAAAACTTAACCTCTGGAAATATTTAACAGGTGAAACTCTAACAGCTTGTATAAATGATTGTTTGGATTGTGCTACTTATGAGGAAATTGTTGAGATTATAACAGAAAAATTTATTCGGATTAGAGTTCCAAAATTTTCTCAGTTTATCTCTTTAAAGTTAAATGATTCTTATTTTAGAAAGAAAGTTGAGACTGGAAGACGACTTCAGCTTGGGGAAATTTAATTATCCAGGGATTAACTGATGGACTTAAGCCTGAGTATCAAAATTGTTTACTTGTAAACCCTCCTTCCAATACTCGTGAATGGTTTCGCATTGCTAAACAATTAGCAGCGATTCCAACTCATATCCCTAATAACAGCAATAGAAATTTTCAACAAAATAGACCTATGCACAATCCCAATCCTCAGCCCAGACATTGGATTCGACAAATTCCAAACAATCCAACCCAAAATTTTAATCCTAGATTTTTCACTCCTAGAATGCCTACGACTCATTATCAGAATAATTATTCAAGTCGTCCCTGTAGAATATGTTTAAACAGAGGTATAGAAAACGCATATCATTGGGAGAGGAGTTGTATATTTAACACAAATTCATTGCAATCTCAAACTCCTGCTCATATACAACCACCTCCTACTAATAATATTTCACAATTACTTATTCCTGGATATGTGGACAATAAAAAAGTGTGTTGTGTGGTTGATAGGGGATCAACTGTCTCAATTTTACCTCTCAAATTTGTTCGATATTTAAATGGTAATTTACATAATGTTTCCCCTATTACTATTAGACAGGCACAAGGAACTCTTACAATTAATAAATCTTATTGGTTATGTATTAAATTTGGTAATATAAAGAGGTATGTTAATTTTTTAGTAAGTCAGATAGATTTGGACTATGCTATTTTAGGTTTACCTGATTGTGCCAAATTTAAATTGAAAATTGATTGTGCAAAAAGTCAGGTGCTACAAGAGAATATTACGTTAAACCAACATGTCAGCATATCCAGTGGTAATTTAGAATTACTTCATTTTGATATTATAAAAAATAATACCAGTGTGCAACCCGATTATGGAAATATCATAACTCCTCAATCCTTGCCGCGAACTAATAATGATGATTATAAATGGGGGATCTAAATGCTATTCAAAATAAAAATGTAAGGGAACTTTTAAGGGATTATTTAGATATTTTTGCTAAAAATAAATATGATGTAGGGAGAATTAATATTGAACCTCAGCGTATTTTTCTTAATTCTGACCTACCAATATCTTTAAGGCCTTATCGTACATCCACTGCTGATGAAAAAGAAATCTCTCAGCAAATTCAATCCTTATTAGCTGCTGGATTAATTAAAGAAAATTATAGCCCATATTCTTCCCCTGTTACGTTAGTTAATAAACGAGATGAAGGCAAAAACCCGAATGTGTGTTGATTACCGAAAACTAAATTCTATTATGAAAAATGACGCTGAACCTTTGCTCCTAATTGATGAAATTTTAGACAAATTAGTTCGTGCCCAATATTTCTCTACACTAGATTTAGCCTCAGGCCATTGGCACATACCTATTCACCCAGCCGATTCTGAAAAGTTAGCCTTTACTACTAATTGTGGGCTCTGGGAATGGAATGTTCTCCCCTTTGGTGTAAAGGTAGCCTCCCCCCCCCCCAATTTTCAATAGGACAATTAGAAGAATTCTTACAAAATATAAAATAGACTTTGCTTGTTATTATTTTAATGAAATAATTATCTTTTTTTAAATCAATAGATGAACATATGCAGCATCTCATCCAAATTTTTGATTTATGCCGAATAGAAAACATTAAATTAAAATTATCTAAATGTACTTTTGCTCAAAAACAAATCAATTTTCTAGTGTATGAAATCCAAAATGGAACTTTAACTCCAGCTAATACTAATATAGAAACAATTAAAAAATTAAAACCCCCGACTAATACTAAAGAATTACAAAGATTTCTTGGTTCTATAAATGTGTATCATAAATTTATTGACAAATATGCTGAAATTAGACACCCCCTAAATAAATTACTTAAGAAAGATACTATTTGGGAATGGAATTCTGAATGTCAAAACTCTTTTCAAAAATTAAAATATGCCCTCATTGCTAAAGCAATTTTAAAGATTTATGACCCAAAATTACCCCTACACATGTTTGTTGACGCTTCTCAGGTGGCGGTAAATGCAGTTCTTAAACAACCCTACCATAATAACTTTTTACATCCAATTGCTTATTTTTCTAGAGGATTGAGAAGTTATGAGAAAAATTATTTCATTACCGAGTTAGAGTGTCTTGCCATCATTATTGATACTTTGGATAAATTTTATCATTATTTTCATGGTGTACAATTTACCATCCATACTGATTATGCATCTCTTGTTTGGTTAAAAAATGTCAAACATTTAAGAGGTAGATTATTTAGGTGGTCATTGAAGTTAAGTCTGTTCGATTACAAAATTGAATACTTAAAGGGATCTACAAATGTCGAAGCCGACATGCTGTCCAGAAACCCTATTTCTCATTTTTGTAAACCCCTTACTTTTCTTCTTGACATTAAACAGATCATTGAAATCCAAGAAAGAGAAAATGTCTGTGGTTCAAATTATATTAATGACAATGGACAGATTATGGTTAATAGAAAAGGTTTTCGTAAAGTAGTAGTTCCCATGTCCTTAAGAAAAAAAAATACTTACTGTTGCTCATGAACAATTTGGTCACCCTAGTGTTAAAAAAATGCAAAATTTAATTTCTCCTAACTATTATTGGCCAGATATGACCCAAGACATTACCAACTTTGTTAAATACTGTGATATTTGCCAGAAAAATCTCTCCATATTATAATAGACCTTGCAACAAGATATGTTTGGGCATTTCCTTCCAAAAGTGTCACTACAGAAATCTATATAAATTGTCTAAAACAAATCTTCAATATCAAAATCCTTCAACAATTATTCTGTTTTAATAAGATTTCAAGTGTACAGTCCCCTCAAAAAATACTAAGTGACAGGAATGCTGCTTTTACTTCTTCAAGATTCAAAAAATTCCTGCGAAATCATAATATTAAACAACGTTTGACCACTGCCCATCATCCACAAATGAATGGGAAATGTGAAAGAGTAAATCAGACAATAGTAACTAGATTCAAATGTAAAGTAAACTCCGTTACCTCTAAAATTCCCTGGACTAAGCTTTTAACTGAGGTAATTAATGAATATAATAATATAACCCATTCTATTACTAAATTTCCACCTGCTTATTTGCTTTTTGGCCAATTACCCTATGACTCCCCCTTACAACAAAATTATTATCCCCCTGTTCATGAAGCACTTAAAATTGCTAAAGCAAGAACTGATGAATTTTATTAAAAAATAAAAAATATTATGATAAAGATTATATCGAAACAAAATTTAAAATTGGGGATCTAGTTATCTATGAAGAATTTCAGTACGCTAATACTAGAAAGTTATTACAAGTATTTAGTGGCCGTTATAAAATTCTTAATTATCCGAAGTAAATTTTGAAATTGATAGGCAAAACCAGTTCAAAAATTCAGAAATAGTACATGTATCTAAATTAAGGCCTTATTATTCCCCTGATAAATTTAAATTAAGTCATGAACAACAACCCTCTAATCAACAACAACAAACTCAAGTAAAAACTGTAGCTTAGACTTAATCTCTAATTTATTATCATTTTATAATTTTTTTTTCTCTCTCTTAAGCAGCAAATTACTTTCCATATTTTAATCCAGATAATATCCTGTAATTCTTACAGAGTGGCAATGATATCTCTTGACTGCAGCGAGAGTGTCACTTGTCTGGAAATTTTTATATTTGTTTGTTTATGCCGGCGTAGACGGACAAAGTGAAGATTTCTTATTCTGTATTGAATTACTCTAGTTTAACTTAGAATAATATAATAACAAGTAAATATTAAGTCAAAAATTTTTTATTATTTTTCAACTGAACCTATTTGTAATATTAAATTTAATCTATCAATTATTAAATTAATTATTTGCCAAGTAACAAAATTTTTATCACTTTATTTTAATTTTTTTTCTCTCTCTTTGCTTCTGCATTCCAGTCCAAGTACATGTCAATTAGAATTTAATTTTTTTTCTTTTTCTCTTTCCTTCTTGCATCTTGCAATGTTTTATCACACCGAGAGAATATTTATTGCGTAATTATTTGACATGAATAAATCTCGTCTTTTGATTATTTATTAATATTTCTTTTTAAGAATCTTAGTAGTTGAAAAGTCACTTGCATTCTCAAACATGAACAAAATTTTTATTTATTTTTATTTTATTTTATTTTTTCATATTATATTTTAAACTTTTCTTTTTGTACTTATTCCTACTTAATCCTGTACTCGAATTACAAGATTAAGTAAATGATTGCATAATTGATTATATTCTTTATTCTATTCCACTTCTCTCTATATTTCATCCCAAAAATACCTGAGATGAGATAAACGAGATTAAGTATATAATTTAGAATTTAAAGAATATCTTTTGAAATATTTACTATTATTTACTGAAAGATTTATTTATACCCATTATGAGAGTAACTTTTACTTACTATGATATTTATTATTACTGATATTTTTTCATTATTATATTTCTTTATTATATTGTTTGTTTATTACATTGTTAAAATTTATTATTACTATATTACTACACTAAATGTATTACTATATTGAATTACAAGTATAAAGTATTTTCACAAAGATACCCAAATATGGAACTGTTATGAATGTGCAAGGAATCAGTCACATAAAAACTGAACTGTTGTTATAATATTAGCTGATGAAAATTAGACAATTAATAAAGATATAATTAGACCTCCTTGAAAAGCGGTATGGACTATACCACTCTAATTCTGAGCCTTAGAGGATTTTTTGAAATAAACACTCAATATTTATGTCTAGAATTTTCTAGTGAATTTCTTCATATTTAGATTTGTCATTATCATGAATAAATTCAACGTTATTTTATTTTTATTTTTCATGTTAGTATATTAAGATTAGTTGTTTATATTTTCAACTTACTTCCTGGTAAGTACTGCTAAACAAGATCATATCTTGTACTTTTATTGATGCCTATTTTATTGTATGTAAATTTAAAGTTAGTCCACGCATCACCTTAGTGTTCCTAAATTTGAATTCTGTATTTATAAAAAAAATTAATTTAATTTTTCTTTTATTTAGTATCTAATTATTATTACTTATATCAACAACTTCGTGATCTAAGTCTGTATCATCTCCCTTTCTGTGAAATTGCAGGTCCCAGACCTACATTTTCACCCGTCTTTCTGGGAGGGGGGATTTGTAATAAAATAAAAAAAATTTGCGCCCTTTTGCTCTCTCTGAGTTTTTAATTCTAAAATTGTGGAATATATTTTTATGCGAGGCAAAATACAGTCCCTACCCGAGGCCACACCTGCTAAGACCAATCAGAGGTGATCATTTTTTGACGTGTAGAATCGAGTTAATCCTAATTGGATTTTTAAAATGATTGACGCGGAGTAGGAGGAGCTAGTTTGTCGTGAAAATATTTATTTCTCACTTGGTTTTTTAGAAGCGTCAGAATGCGATTGACTTTTTAAATATTCGGATGATGTTTCTGTTTCGCCGAAAAATTCTAATATCTTGGGATGCAGCTTAATCACGACGTTTTGGAATATTTGATGACAGTGTCTAAGTGATTGTGGGGAATAGCTTATTGATTTTATGAGTTCATAAATAAAGAACTTGAAGACTGATGGTGTTTGTTTTTATAATGGGGAAATACCCCAATGAAACTCTTCCACTGCTCGCCAACTGCCGGAGCAATTGCTCTGCTCGTGCTGTTGCGGACTCCTAGAGTTTATGGAACATAGCATTTCGTCGAATTATTATTAGATATATATATATATATATATAACATAGCGATAAAAAAATCGATCCTATAAAGATTTTTTTCTCTTTTTGAGATACGAACTCTAAAAAAAGATCATATTAAGGTAGACGCTAACTGCAGAAGTATCCTGTGAATGAAAAAGATCGCCATTAATGGATTTCCAATCGATATTCCATTATAATTATGCTCTATGGTAGTGTACTCTCGTGTTCACTTATCTTTGTTTTGTGGACTGCACTTTGAAAAACATTGCTCTACAGATAAAGGAACAATAGTAATTACAATTTCAATGATAATACAACTATAATTTTAGTTTTACTTAACACTAATCTTTTTTTTTTCTTTTTCGTTCTTCTTGTTTTCTTTTCTATATTTCTTTTTTGCATTTTTTTTTTGTTCTTTTTTTAAAGTTAGGAATATTTACACAGCAATGCAACCATAGTCCGATTTATTCTTTATTAATTTCAATTTAATACCTTCAGCTGTTTCTAAAACTGAACTTTGACAGAGTGATAAATAAAATCGATCCTATAATGACTACTTTTTTCTTTTTGAGATACAAACTCTAAAAAGAAAGATCATATTAATGTTGACGCTAACTGCAGAAATATCCTGTGAACGAAAAGGATTGCCATTAATGGATTTGGGATCAATATTCCATTACAAGTATGCTCTGTAATAGTGTACTATCTTGTGCACTTATCTATGTCTTGTGTATGGCACTTTCTAAAACATTACCTTACAGATTGAATATCAATAATAATTATAAATAAATTTGAATTACAATAATTACACTATCTTGTTGAAAAAAAGTATGTAAATTAATTTATTGTGAAACTAGCGGCCTTCGCCCGCTACGCTGGTCGGTTTATCTAAAGAAATCTTGAAGAAGTAGTTAGATAAGGTTCAGACATACATTAAAAAAAAAAAAAAAGCAAGTCGATCATTCAAAAAACGTTGGGAAATATCAAATATTTACTGTAATTTTTTAAGAAAAACAAAGTTTCGAAAAAAAAAATTAAATCGAAAAAAAAATTACACTGACATATTAATGCAAGGAAATTTTCCCAGAGAGAAAATTCGCCTTGAATACAATATTTCAAATTCTTTTAATTGCTTATAGGCGTTAATGCCAACATAGTGAAAAAAAATTCCATGCTGGGAATCGAACCCGGGCCATCAGTATGGCGCACTGACGTTCTACCGACTAAACCACATGGAACGACAGCCAGCTTGAAACTTTCTCATACTTAAGTAGACTGGCGAAAACATAACGATAGCGCGTTTTAAAATCGCACAGTGACATCTATTGGATTTTATATGTACTAAAAAACGTTATGTACTAAAAAACGTGAGCAGCGCACCTAATAGTTTCTTTTGTTTCTTTTTGTTACTTTTTTGTCTGTTGTCCGATTTTGATGAAACAAAGCCTATACACTGCCCGGGAGTGTGCATTCTTCATTAGTGAAAACCGCATAAAAATCCATTCAGTAGTTACGAAGATAACCTCGAACAAACAGACAGACAGACAGACAGACAGACAGACAGACAAAAAATTCAAAAAATTTTTTTTTGTGTTTCATTGGTTTTCTTTTATCGCCCTGACTCCATTTTTGTCAATTATCTTCAATGTACAGACACACCGGGTCCTACTGTTTTATTATATGTATAGATATTTATGCATTTTTTAATGGAATGTAAAACTAACAAACATAAATAATAGGTAAAGAATTGATGCGTTGCTTTGCAGAATTTATCATCATTTCAATCAATGAAGTCACTTAATTCCGTGGTAAAATAACTGAGTAGGTCACAAACTGATATGAAATGGCAGAAATTAGTAGTAAACTGTTTCCAGCTATGCTCCAACTTGGCAATATTATCCAACTATAAGATATCAATTTCAAATTATTAAGACAACAGTTGTACAAGAAGAGCAAGGGAGTTAAATTGTTGTAGACGAAGAGCGATGTGGCTGTTCTTTTGCGTTTTCGACAGAAAAAAAAAACTGTGTAAAAAGTAGTTGAAGAAATGTTGAGATGTGATAGATGAACAAAAACAGTTCAGCTTCTTCTTCAATCATCAACGTCTATATCAGCCATCTGTAATCTTAAATCATGTATTCGGTTTCAGTTACAATAGTTGTCATTAACCACATCATTCTTCACTAACAATTTTTGAACGGCCGTAATCTTCTTATCCAATTGTTATCTCATATATTCGAAATTAACATCATATACTTGGAAAATGCTGTCACGTAAAAGCAGTTAACTAGCAATTTCTAATCTTCAATATCGGTTTGCGATCTACTTACTGACTTTTCTTCGTATTTTTTATTAGAATTTCCTTCTTCTTCTTCTTCTTTTTTAAACATCCAATAAATTTATAAACTTTTAAAAAGTTCTAAGAAATATATTAGACTGAACTGTATTTCCTTGAATTCTTTTAGTGCTATGTAGTTCAGTTAAGATATTTCAGCTTTAAATTTTAAATTTTTTCTTACAAAACTATTTCTTTGTGATTAATCTTGAAAAGAGAAAACACAGCTTCCAAATAACATATTGTTGCAGCGTATATAGGGTTCTTTTGATCTTATGGTTAGACAACTTCAAACTCTTGCTCTTAGAAAAGTAGAAAATAATTTATTTACAGATCTTCAGAACAACAGAGTCTTCGAAACTCACAAATATTACAAGATATTCCCAAATAACTGTTTAAATCTATCGAACAAGTACAAATATAGGTCGCAGAGACTCTTTATACAATGTCTCAACACTATATCACATTCAAAATAACGTAGATAAAACTCAATACATCAAGCAAACTTGCTTGGACAATCTCTAGTAGCTCACTCAATGACTGACTGGTAAATAATAACAACAGCTCGCATCGCTTCTCTTCTTATATATAGTCTCGTAGCATGTGCTAGAAATTTCTAGAAAAACCTGGAAAACCACGGAACAACAAACAATGTATCAGTATATCTAAGGGGGGTTACCATTAAGAGGGAAGGGTTACCATCGCCAACAATCGCCAAGTTTGTCGCCAACTTGGCGATATATCGCCAAATTTGGCGACCAAAATTAGTCGCCAAAAGTGACGCCAACTTGGCGATATCTTCAATATTTCGCAAAGCTGCCATAGACATACACTGAAAAAAAAATATAGACAAGTTTGCTTGATAACAGAGACAATGTAACAAAAACTAATATTAGCAAAGAAATGGAGCTTAATAAGATTATTTACATTATTTTACAATACAAACACTAACTATTTACAAAATTCGTAACACTACCCCCTCCTCAAAGACTGCACGTCCCGGGCAGTGCAATCCTTGAGTTAGAGGAAAACACTTAAAATAAATAAACAAATAAATAAATAAATAAATAATAACAATAATAGTAAAATTTACATAAATAAGAACTAATTACTATTTACATATTTACAAAAAGTGACTTTCATGACCATGGTCTGAAATTCCAGTTTTGAATTTTTAATCACTTTGGCCAAAATAAGGGGCTAGCCGGTTATAATGTACGACCTTGGGTTTGGTGTGTGGCGATTTTCGTATGCGTACGACGACGTCATTCAGCCTGTTGACGACTGTGTAAGGACCGTCCCAGTTTCTTTGTAGTTTTGGCGACAGTCCCTTACGACGTATCGGATTCCACAACCAAACTTTGTCACCTTCGTTGAACTCATGTCCAGTTGCCTTTGTGTCGTACCGTGTCTTCATCTTTTCTGATGCCAGTCCAATTCGGTTCTTCGCTAGACAATGAATCTCCTCAATCCGTGCCTGGAGTTCATCGACATATTCCTCAGGCGATGAAGGAGCATCAGGAGGACGGCCAAACAAAAGATCAGCAGGCAGACGAAGATCACGACCAAAGAGCATTTGAGAAGGGGAGTAACCAGTGGCCTCATGTGTGGCACTCCTGTAGGCAAGCAGGAAAAGAGGCAATTTCTTGTCCCAGTCCTGTTGGTCTCTAGACACCAGGAGAGAGAGGCTATTTAAGATTGTACGATTGAACCGCTCCACCATGCCGTCCGATTGCGGATGTAGAGGTGTAGTTCGAGTTTTGTCCATGCCGAGTAGTCCACACATTTCCTTAAACACAGCCGAATCAAAGTTTCTTCCTTGATCGGAATGGATCTGAAGAGGAACTCCGTATCTGGAAACCCAGTGTTGAATCAGTATGTCTGCTACGGTTACCGCCTCTTGATTAGGAATGGCATATGCTTCAGGCCACTTAGTGAAGTAGTCCATGACAACGAGGATGTACTTATTGCCATCAGATGTTCTAGGAAGTGGACCCAGGATGTCTAAAGCAATTCGTTCGAAAGGAGCTCCTACATTATAACGTTGCAATCGTCCACGGGTGCGCCTCTTTGGACCTTTACGTGCTGCACAGGTGTCACAAGTTCGACACCACTTCTCCACGTCACTGCGAACATTATTCCAGTAGAAACGCTCTCGAACCTTTTGCAGGGTCTTCATTACACCAAAATGACCTCCTGTGGGACTACCATGCAGTTCTTGAAGGACCATAGAAATTCTCGACTTAGGGAGTAGTAGTTGCCATCTACATGTCTTTCCATCGTCAGACTCCCATTTTCGGTACAAGATGCCGTTCTTTAAGTGTAAGGAATCCCAGAGAGCCCAATAACGTTTAGTCGTAGGATGGTAATGGGCCATGTCTTGCCAGCTGGGCTTCCTGTTGGACTCCTCTTTCAGCTCTAGAATTGGCTTAATTTCAGGATCAGCAAGTTGATCTTTACGCAGGCTCTCGTCACTCCACGGATCTTGCGATGATGTAGACCCAGTTGTAACTTGTCTTACTATTGGACCTTTGACATTAAATTTCTTCTCAACCCGGTCGCAGTATCTACAATTCTCTGAGCAGGGTCTTCTTGAGAGAGCATCTGCATTTCCATGTGATGAGCCTTTTCGATGGCGTATCTCCATATCGTACTCTTGAAGCTTTTGTATCCACCTGGCTATCTGGCCTTCAGGGTTCTTAAAATTCAATAGCAAAGTTAGAGAAGCATGATCAGTTCGGATCAGGAACTTTCGACCGTAAAGATAGTGATGAAAGTGGTCTATGGCTTTCACTACAGCAAGAAGCTCTTTTCTCGTTACGCAGTAGTTTCGCTCGGCCTTTGACAAGCACTTGCTGAAATAGGCGATAACACGCTCCTGGCCGTCGATTTCCTGGGACAGTACAGCGCCAATGCTTTCGTTGCTTGCATCCGTATCAAGTATAAACTGTTTATCGATTTGAGGATACGACAGAATTGGAGTGGATGTCAAGGCCTCCTTAAGCTTTTCGAAAGCAGCGTCACATTCCTGTGTCCACATAAATTTTTGATTGGCTTCTGTTAATTTATGAAGTGGTCTTGCAATCATCGAGAAGCCTTTGACGAATTTTCTGTAATAGGTGCATAATCCTAGAAAACTTCGAAGCTGGTGAACATCTGCTGGACGATTCCAATTTTTCACGGCCGATATCTTCTCCGGATCAGTCCTAACTCCTTCCGCCGAAATGATGTGTCCAAGGTAGGCGACTTCATTGCGAAACAAACTGCACTTCGAAGGGCTTAACTTCAAATTAGCTTCCTTTAATTTTTGTAGCACCCGCCTGAGGTTGTTCAGATGTTCATCAAAAGATTTTCCTATGATTATGATGTCATCTAAATAAACAAGACATGCTTCATACGACAGCCCCCGGAGAACCGTTTCCATAAGCCGTTCGAAAGTTGCAGGTGCGTTACATAGACCAAAAGGCATTACCTTGAATTGCCATAATCCTTGTCCCGTTGTGAAGGCAGTCTTCTCGCGGTCGTCGGGATGGATCTCTACCTGCCAGTAACCACTCTTCAGATCCAGAGTCGAGAACCAAGTGTTGCCCGCAAGTGTGTCGAGAGTGTCGTCGATCCTTGGTAGAGGGTAACTATCCTTTTTAGTGACGTCATTCAGTCGGCGGTAGTCTACACAAAATCTTGTTGAACCATCCTTCTTTCTTACTAATACAATGGGAGACGCCCATGGACTTGTCGATGGTTCGATGACGTCATTTTCTTCCATATCTTTAATTAAATTCTGCACCTCTTCTTGCTTGGCAAAAGGTAATCGTCTAGGGTGCTGTTTAATAGGAGAGTGATCTCCCGTGTCAATTCGGTGTTGTGCCATTTTAGTTCGTCCAAAGTCTTCAGATGTTTGGGAAAATAAACTTTGGAATTCTCTAATTAAACTTTCAGCAGCATCTCTCTGGTTTGGATCTAAGTCCGTATTTTGTAACAAATCCTTGACTAAATTATCTGAAGATTTCTGAGAGTGATTGGAATTTTGACTTACGCACGTCACAGGAGCACATGATGCTATCACCTCTCCTTTCTTGATAGTCCTCGTCTTATCACTGATGTTAGCAATTCTGACTGGAATGGTCTTTTTCGAGAGGTCTACTACAGAAGAAGCCACCAATACTCCTGCTTGTGTACTATTGTCTACTGGATAATCTATATGGCCAAATCGGTAATTAGTTTCATTTTTTATTTCAGCTGGAACTAAAAATTCTGTTCTTGGATCTAGATTAATGTCTTCTTTGGCTATTACTATTTGTTTACATTCAATTTCGTTATTTAATCCAAAAAGACTTATTTCTTCAAATTTTGAGATCATTTTGTTATTTTTGAAATCAAGTCTGAAGTCAAACTTCTTCAGAAAATCTAGTCCGATTAAGCAAGGATCTGTTATGTCAGCCACATATGCCGTATGGTAATATTTCGTTCCTCCAAAGTTGATAGTTAAATTGACCTTTCCATATATGCCTATCTTGTCGCCCGTCACAGTTTGCAGGGTAACGCATGGTGGAGTCCAGATGAGTTTACATTTCAATTTTCGAGCCAAATCTTCTCTTATTATTGTCACATTGGCTCCTGTATCGACAATCATACGGCACTGAATTCTGTTAATAAAGCCTATCACATATAATTCGTTATCACCGCCGCTCATTTTTGATATCTGGAGGATCTTCAGGTGGGGCTTTTCATTCTCTGGCAACCTCCGCCCCGCGAGATGGCCAAAATTTAGTTTCCCTGCTGACTGTTTGAATTTATCTCACGTTCGTGGATTTTGGGGCAATTTCTTCGGAGATGTCCTGTATCACCGCATCCCCAGCACGTGAGATTCTGTCTTCTTGAGCTTGTTCTTCCGTATTTCAAAGCTTCAAGCTCTTGATTTATTTTCCTAATTTCTTTCAAGATGTCGATTTCATTGTCTGAGCTTTTGTTCACCGTTGCCCCTCGGACTGAATGACGATCTCTTCGGCTGGCTTGTGTAGCTGCTTCCAACTTTAAGGCATATAGTAGTGCAGCCTTTAAATCCTGTACATCTGCCATTCGTACCGCTCTTTGCACTTCTGGATCTTTTATTCCGTCTACAAAATACACTATATTGCCATTGATTATGGGACACTTGCGATTTTAGACATTTTACTAAATATCTAGAAAAATACATGAGGAATCATCTCAAAACTTTTAGTGTATAAATATAACAGTATACGTCATACATCTCCGTGAAGATGTTTTACCGAAACGCCATAGGGGACCGTCAACAAATTAAAAAAGAATGAATATCTTTTGAATAACCCTGTCAAAACTAATGTAGCAAAAGCGCTCAAACTCTAAATTATGATTGAATGCCTTATTGTAATACACTGTGTTTATTTTTATGCAAATAGCATGCACACTCGCAGAGTAATTAAGGTTTTTATAAAAATGGTCCCACATTTTTCCAAGTTTTTCCATTATAATTTTCAGAGTTCTTAATATAAAATAATATTTTTTTCAGAAAATATGACAAACAGCATTGCACATAGTTCCCTGTAATCAGAATTAAAAAATAATAAAAATTGTATGCAAAATGAGTAGGTTTACTATATAATTTTTTACTGCGCATGCGTCAAAGATATCAAAATTTCATTTGCATATTATGTTAGCTAAATGTATAGAGCAACTTTTGTGAAAGTCACAAAATCATAACTTGAAAACTCTGACAATAATCGTCAATTGAATAAGTCGAAAATCCGTTATTCTCAAAATGAAGCAAAAAAATGAGGGATTTTATCCAAATGCAGTAGTACATCCCATATTGTGTATTCTATATTGACACTAATCAATGAATATATGGATACAACCCCTCTTGTTTTTGCTTCATTTTGAGAATAACGAATTTTCGACTTATTCAATTGATGATTATTGTCAGAATTTTCAAGTTATGATTTTGTGACTTTTACAAAAGTTGCTCTATACATTTAGCTAACATAATATGCAAATGAAATTTTGATATCGTTGACGCATGCGCAGTAAAAAATTATTTAGTAAACCAACTCATTTTTTATACAATTTTCATTATTTTTTAATTCTGATTACAGGGTACTGTGTGCAATGTTGTTTGTCATATTTTCTGAAAAAAATAATATTTTATATTAAGAACTCTGAAAATTATAAGGAAAAAACTTGGAAAAATTTGGGATTTTTTTTATAAAAACCTTAATTAGTCTGCGAGTATACATGCTATTTGCATAAAAATGAACAAGGCTTATTACAATAAGACATTCAATCACAATCTAGAGTTTGAGCGCTTTTGCTACATTAGTTTTGACAGGGTTATTCAAAAGATATTCATTCTTTTTTAATTTGTTGACGGTCCCCTTTGGAGTTTCGGGAAAAAATCTTCACGGAGATGTATGACTTATATTATTATAATTATACACTAAGAGTTTCGAGATGATTCCTCACGTATTTTTCTAGATATTTAGTAAAATGTCTAAAATCGCAACTGTCCCATAATCAATGGCAATATAGTGTATTGCAGTGAGAGCATTTCCCGTACATTTGTTGGACAGTCACTGAATGCTAAATTTGCAAGTCGTTCAATTTCCGAGGCAAACTCTTGAAGGGTTTCACTCGATTTTTGATGGCGGCTCTTCATTTGTATTCTCGTATAATCCTTGAAGAATTTTTCGCCGAATCTCATTTCAAGTGCACAACTTAGAGTCTCAAAATTGAGTTGCGTCATATCGGGCAATGTTTGGAGCACGTCGGCGGCTTCTCCTCTTAAAGATGCTGCCAGTTGACAAGCTTTCACCTCGTCACTCCATTTGTTCGCTTCAGCTACAATAGTGAATTGGGTCTTGTAAACTTGCCAGGAACTCTTTCCATCGTATGTCGACAGCTTAATGTGCACGGGAGAAGCAGGCGGATTCCTAAATTCTTCATAATTACCACTAGACGCTGAAAGTTTCTTCTCAAGATCTTGTACTTTTTTATTTAGCTTTTCATCTACTTCACCTAGTATTTTCTCTTCAACGTTACTGATTTTCTCTTCAACGTTACTGATTTTCTCTTCAAAGTTACAAACTTCATTCTGAATTTTCTCTTCTACTTCCGCCATTTTCTCTTCTACCGAGCCTATTCTTCTCTCTACCGACGAGAACTTTTCTTCTAAAGTTTTCTTCATTTCTTCTTGGCCTTTATTAATCTTTTCAGTCACATCTTCTTGGCATTTGTCAATTTTATTTGTCAACTGTTCCATTCTTTCTTCGTTTTTATTCATTTTTTTCGCCAACTCTTCTTGGCCTTTATTCATCTTTTCCGCCAACTCTTCTTGGCCTTTATTCATCTTTTCCGCCAACTCTTCTTGGCCTTTATTCATTTTTTCTGCCAACTCTTCTTGGCCTTTATCAATTTTATTTGTCAACTGTTCCATTCTTTCTTCGTTTTTATTCATTTTTTCCGCCAACTCTTCTTGGCCTTTATTCATCTTTACCGCCAACTCTTCTTGGCCTTTCGTCAATTCTGCCTTTATTCCATTAATAGCTTCTAACAGTTCTTTCAGTTGACCGTCCATTGTTCTTGTTTTCGCCATAAGATCCCGACTCCTGACACCAAATGTTGTAGCGTATATAGGGTTCTTTTGATCTTATGGTTAGACAACTTCAAACTCTTGCTCTTAGAAAAGTAGAAAATAATTTATTTACAGATCTTCAGAACAACAGAGTCTTCGAAACTCACAAATATTACAAGATATTCCCAAATAACTGTTTAAATCTATCGAACAAGTACAAATATAGGTCGCAGAGACTCTTTATACAATGTCTCAACACTATATCACATTCAAAATAACGTAGATAAAACTCAATACATCAAGCAAACTTGCTTGGACAATCTCTAGTAGCTCACTCAATGACTGACTGGTAAATAATAACAACAGCTCGCATCGCTTCTCTTCTTATATATAGTCTCGTAGCATGTGCTAGAAATTTCTAGAAAAACCTGGAAAACCACGGAACAACAAACAATGTATCAGTATATCTAAGGGGGGTTACCATTAAGAGGGAAGGGTTACCATCGCCAACAATCGCCAAGTTTGTCGCCAACTTGGCGATATATCGCCAAATTTGGCGACCAAAATTAGTCGCCAAAAGTGACGCCAACTTGGCGATATCTTCAATATTTCGCAAAGCTGCCATAGACATACACTGAAAAAAAAATATAGACAAGTTTGCTTGATAACAGAGACAATGTAACAAAAACTAATATTAGTAAAGAAATGGAGCTTAATAAGATTATTTACATTATTTTACAATACAAACACTAACTATTTACAAAATTCGTAACAATATATTTTTAACTAATAATAACACATTGCTCAGTGGTGCACAAAACAGGAATTTTAATATACATTTGTACATATTAAAATAAAAGTCCTTCCGGCAATGCCGGGAGGAAGAGGTAGCTTTCATATACTTATATAGTTATTTATTTATTTTAAAGTAAGTTACATTATTCAAAAATACTAAGCTCAAATTAGTGGAAATAATCTTATAAAATTAGTGATTTTATAAGATTGAATATTAGTTTTTGTCAAGACTGAATATTAATAGGAATTTTTAGAAATTAGTCATCTTTTATTCAACTTGGTTTTATTTTAAGCGATTTAGAGAGTCACCAAATTCCACGATATCATAAATAGTATGCCATTTTAAAGCAACATTGTGGATCGTTCAGATCAGACCGTTTCAAAATGTCAGCCATAAGCAAAATTCAAAGTGCTATAACTCAATCATTTTTGAAGATATAGACAAAATAAAAAGTGTTCTGGAATCGTTGTTTTAAGTTCTAACTCGTAAAAGAAAAATATTTTTCAACTTTTAATTTTTTCGCATTTAATTTTAAATTTTAAAATTTTTTAAAAATTTTAAATGGCCGCCATTTTGAACCAAAATGGCGGATGATGCTGGCCAACGAACTCGGTCGAGACATTTGTATGTACTATGTACATACCAAGTTTCATTGAAATCGGTTCATAAATACGCGTGTTATCACGTGACAAAAATCAGATCGTTTCAAAATGTCAGCCATAAGAAAAATTCAAAGTGCTATAACTCAATCATTTTTTAAGATATAGACAAAATAAAAAGTGTTCTGGAATCTTTGTTTTAAATTCTAACACGTAAAAGAAAAAAAATTTCCAACTTTTAATTTTTTCGCATTTAATTTTAAATTTAAAATTTTTTTAAAAATTTAAAATGGCCGCCATTTTGAAACAAAATGGCGGATGATGCTGACCAACGAACTCGGTCGAGACATTTGTATGTACTATGTACATACCAAGTTTCATTCAAATCGGTTCATAAATACGTTAGTTATCGCATGACAAAAATCAGATATATATATATATATATATATATATATGGTTATATATATATATATATATATATATATATGTCAACATTTGAACGAAGGGTGGTTTTGGGGTCTGGGGGTCATGATCGGTGAAAATATACCAAAATTTTCCGGAAGTGCTTTCCTCCGGACGGCTGCAATAGGTAGCTTTTTACATTTTGTAATGAAAGCTACCTAAAATAAAACTTTCAACGTTTCGCGCTGTCTTCTGCGGTCGTCATCAGGAAAATATGATAATGGAAGGACTACGTTTGCATCTTGATCGAGAGATAATATTTCTACTAAATTAAAATCTAAATGAATTAAAATTTAAAAAAATGTTGCCATTTACACGTGAATAAAAATTAAAATATTGCAAGGAAATAAAAAATTTTAAGATTTTATGATATTATGCCATATGTTTGGTATATTGTAGGATAAATTATCTTTACATGGTTTATTTTCTTGTGCTATGATTTCGATGGATTCTCTTATTTTACCTTAAACTGGGTTATTGCATGGAACTATGATTTTGGCTTCCTCAAAATTAATATGGCAACCCTTGTTCGCCAAGTAGAAGCGAGCAAGAGCAGTATTCTGTTTATATTGTTCTATATCTCTGCGATGCTCTTTAATTCTAATTAAAAGTTTCCGCGTTGTCATGCCGATGTAGACTTTTTAAAGATTATTAGATAAAGTGATGGGGATTTCATAAATACCAGATTTTTGATTTATTGGAATTTTGTCGATCTTATCTGTAACGAGGTCAATGAGATATAGAGGAGGAATGGCGACAAGTTTTATGTTATATTTTCGTACGATCTTTTTTACTTTTTCAAATATGTAAGGGATATAATGAAATTTTCTATAAACCATAAGTTTATTCTGTCGTTGGCCAGATGTGGGAGGAGTATTGTACTGTTGAACTATTTTATTTACAAACTTTGCTGGAAAACCATGGTCAAAAGCTATTTTCTGTATAAAATTAATTTCTTTATTAAATGTGTCATCTGAACAAATCATAAAAGCTCTTTTAATAAATGACCTGAAAGCAGATATTTTGTATTCAAAAGGCATGTTGACTGAAAATGGGATAACTGTATTTTCTTTTATTGGTTTTCTATAAACTGAAAATTTTAAACTTGAATTGCATCTATTAATTTGAACATCTAAAAATGGAAGGGTGGCGTTTTCTTCGACTTCAAGGGTGAAATTAATACTATTGCTTAATTTATTGACATCTTGTAGAAAAACGTATAAATCAGCCAAACTGTGGTTTCATAAGATGAAAACATCATCAACATAACGGAACCAACATTCAGGTTTTAAATTAAACTTATTAAAATTTTTTTGTTCTAGTGGTCTTAACGCGAATTCAGCAAATAAACCGGATATTGGTGACCCCATCGGCGCACCATGCAGCTGTCGGTAAATATTCTTATTAAAAATGAAAATGTTACTGAAAACTATTAGGTTTAGGCCAGATTTAAGGGAGGTTTTGAAACCTTGAGATATATTTGAATTTTTATTTATTACCAAATTAATGTATTCTATGACTTCGTGCATATTGATGGAAGGATATAATGAAACTACGTCTAAACTAGCCATAATGGTGTTTGTATTAACTGGAATGACTTTAACTTTATCAATAAAATCTCTTGTAGACAAAATTGCAAATTCTGAAAAAGGAAGTATCGATTTCAAGAAGATCACGAAAGCTTTTTCTAAAAAGTATGTGGTTAAATTTCATGGTGCAACTGTCCTATATATATTTATCATATATTTTTATTTTTGAAGTGTAAATGGTAAAGGTACAACGGGATATTCATCTAAAATTTTACTTTGCGAATCATGCAAGAAGAAATCTGAAAAAAAAAATTACAATTCACTGCAAATTTTAATCACAAAAATAAACACATTTAAGAACACTTTTAGTTATCAAATTAACAACAAATTAATATGTTGTGAAAAATTTACTCAGAAAACCTTTTTTGTGTTGTGATTGTGTTCTTAATATCTTGCAAAATTTGCATTTATGTGATAAGAATGCAGGGGAAACGATATGATATAGGAAGATAAGTAGAAAAAGAATTTCATTAATAAATAAGCGAACAAGTGGTACAATAGCAACACGATCATGTGGTAACAGACATTATAAGCAATAACAATAACTTAATTAAACATTTTACTAAGAATATGCCTTATTCCAGCAGTATATCAAGCCTCTTAAATAACTAGCAGCAAATTTAGATCAACCAATTTTGATAACAGTCATTAGGAATAAATAGGCTGATTACGAAAGGCGAATTTATCGAAATAAAGAAACAAAATAAATAAAATGCCCACAGCCTCAAAATAAAGAATGATAAAAGTAAAGATTTCCTCAAGATAAAAATTTCTAGTAAAATACGACAACCAGTAAACATGACAAAAATCCAGTGAAAAATTAAAGCATGATAACAATTAGTGAGACAGAAACCCCAAAATCATTGTAAAGATTTCAATAAACTAAAGATACTATAAAAAAGTATCCAATATTAGAGTCAAAATAACCAAACTCGAAAAAGAAACAAGTTAAGGATTCTTTAACAAAAAACCAAAAGACCAATTCCCACTACGGATTCTACATAACTAATATGACATGAACATCAAAAATGGTAAAACACAAAAAAGAAGATGCAGCTCATATCGATAGAATTCGCCACTGTGTGTTTAATTATCATGAATTTAGTGTAGAGTTAAGATTTTTTTTTATGTAAAACACTGCTCTACATAACAAGTAGCAGTGGTCTACTTGTCAAAGAACTGATTGCCGACATGTCATGAATTCGAGGTTTTCGCCGGCTAAGTATAAGCCAAGTACGGTAATGGTGCTTGGTGCACTTAAAATCCAATATAGGTGCAAAATCCTTCATGTTGTCTAGAAATTACACCTCTGAAAGTGTCATGCCAGATGGAGTACTAATCAACTAATAAAGATTCTAAATTGCAAGACGAGCTCGATTCGAAAGTGCCGACCTTCATGGGCTTACTATAATATATAGCTAACGAATAATTAAATAAACTAATTTATATTAAGTAACTATCCAATGAATAACATAAGAAAATAAACAAAGTTGCCGTTAAGACGGCAGTAGGGCCTGTCCAACAGACCACCGCCTTGTGGCGATTAGGCAATTCCTCCCAGTTTCCATGCAATCACTCTCGTAAAACTAAGTTATAGTCGATAGGTATGGGCCTGGTCAGTGGCTAGAAATAAAGTACAGTTGCATTATAGCTTCAAAATTATTAGTTTTAGTGATTTGTACATTATGTTTCTATTAATAAAAATCTCGTTCTAGCCTCCTATGAAATAATGTAAATGCCTTTTAAGTAGGCTTGCTAAATTCGTGTGCGTAAATGTTTGTTATTTCATTTTTGCTTTTAGGCTTCATTAGGACTCTGTAGATTTGGAGGTTTGTTTGTACTTTATAAACATATGTTAATTTTCAATGCACGTTATCAAGTCTTTTTGAGTAGCCACGTTGTTGTACTTAATGGACGACTAAAAAGGAGCAAATAACTTTACTTGATATTTCAAAGCAACAAAAACGTAATTCACCCACATTTATAAGTTATTGTACATTTGTTTTAAGATTCCAACATTTTAGAAAATGGCGCTAATTTAGTAAGAAACATTAACCCATTAACGCCCAGCGCCCTCGTTTGAGGACGGTCACAAAAACAGCAATAAAGCGGTTTTCCCACCAGTAAAGAGGAAGAAAAATTTATACCTTATTTCACGAGACAGAATCCTTGGTAAATTTAGATAAAAGTTAATTTGCTTTTAAAAGTGGTGGGAAATACAAAATTTAAATTTTAGCGAAGAAAATAATTTGGGTGTTAATGGGTTAAACGTTTAAAACGGAACAAGATTTAATTAAATAAATATTGCACCTGCGAAAGAGTATACTTTCAGAATAAATATAATTTCTCTTTAAAAAAAATCTTTTAGTAAGTATTCTAAGTAAAATTTTACTAGGAATTTCGCTAAGTACTCTCTAAACGTATCTCTGCTAATAAGCGAAACCAGACAAATTCAGCTGAACATCATTTTTAGTGTTTCGTTCATCTGACGAAACTCTATTCGTCTCAGTCTTCAGTCTGTCTATTCGTCACTAAGTCCGTACAGAAAAATTACATAAGTCAGAGACGTTAAATTTTGTTTATTTACTACTGATTACCTTCAGATACATGACAAATCGTAAAATTTTGAAAAAAATCTATTATTTTAATTAAATCAATTTTTTTCAATGTCATTCGTTCATTTTTTGTAATTTAAATCTTTATTGAGAATCTTATTTTTGACGTTTTTGATGCAGGCATCGTATTTTGGAGGTAAAGCATCTCGCCAGTAAACAGACGGTTCTTAGTTTGAATTTCAATGCTGGAAACTGAAATTTTCATGTTCAGATGGATTTAATTAAGAGATGTTTCGTATTTTACTTACCCATCATACGTAGTATAGGATAAGTCTTGCAATTGTTTTGAAAATCGAAAAAAAAATTTCACGGATTTACACGTTTCAGATATTGGAGATTCCGAAAAACATATTTTTAAGGCAAAAAAATTGCCGTCCGTCCGTCCGTGTGTCTGTCTGTCTCTCTGTAACCGCTCCTTCTGCCGAATAAATTGGGATAGAGATATGAAACTTTGTATGTTCTTAGTATATAAGAATGGAACAAAGCCTATTAAATATCAATAACCTCAATTATCCGGAACTATTTTTTTCGGACTCTCGAAAAATTCGTTCTGTCGAAAGGTATATAAAAATTTCGAATTTTTTTATTTTAAGGAGCGGAAGAAAACGGCAATAAAATAACACAAGTTTTGCATAAAGAACGAAGTAGATCGGATTATTAGTTGCCGAGATATCTGTAATCCTATTTTCCACATTCTTTGATTTTATATGTCTCTGTATTTCATTTAAATTTCAATACAAAGATATATTTTAATTGAAAATGAGACACTTAATCCGACGCAGTAAATTGTTTGCTATTATTATTATCATTATTGGAGTTATAAGGATGTTTCTTTTACGCCATCCGGTACTATTTAAGTATTTTGTAGTTGTACATAATTTATCAAAATTGGCTCATCAGCTATTCATTAATAGAGCATTACTATGTATTTTAAAACTATTTAAATATGCGCTTAAATTGTATTTTGTAATTGCCATGCATTCTATAAATAGCTTACACGCGCTCTATTTTCATGTATTATATTATTCATATCCATGATGGGTAAGTATTACGGTGGCCCCCCTCAACGGCTAATTTTATCAATTTTAGGATTTATATTATTTTTTTATCCCTCACATTCGTAATATTTATTGGAATTCAATTTTCTTTCTGTTTTAAAAGTTATTGCTATCTATTAATGATTCAGCATTTTAGATTTCGTTTATACATTCTTTTTTTTCGTTTTTAGGAGCATAAAACTTTATTTATATCTCCGCTATTCTTTTCGGGTTTTTATTACAATAATTGAAATTTTGGATTTTATTTAAATAATTCGATTTGAATATTTTTAATTTGATTAAAATATTTAATGTCTTTTTATAATTATTTTAACATTAAATTTATTGGCGTATAAAAAAATATTTTACATTTATTTACTTAAAACAGGTGTCACAAACAAAAATTAAATATGTTAACATGTTTCCGTTCAATAATAAGAACCGTATTCATAACACACAATCAGTAGAAATAAATGACACTGGATACAAAAATAATCTTAAAAACATAAGACACAGACAATGCGCCTCCTATGATCACAATCAGCCTATGCTACTGCGGCTCCCCCTATCAGACTCACTTTTAAAATATTTTTTAAAGTAATTCCAACCATAAAATCAGAATATCATAAGAAAAAGTATCACTACTCACCCTATCCCTCCTAGAATATATCTCAATAGATTCACGGATGATTGGCATACGGTATAAACTTGAAACGAACAATAACCTACTATCTTTGAAACAAATCTTAACCCCCCCCCCCCCCCTAGTTTAAAACAACCTTGACAACGCAGTCTTATCCCTACTAAATTTAATGTCAGATTCATGCTCTCACCTCCTAATCCCAAACTTCCTACCTGTCATACCAATATAATAATTAATATCCCCCCCCCCTTTATTCTCATGTGGAATTTCATACACCCCTGCGATATCATCATGTAAAATGTTTTTTATACGTAAAATGAAAAGGTGATGTAAATTTGTTTTAGTTTTTTACGAAAACTAACAACAGTTTTTGACATTAAATTTATTGGTGCCACCATCTATCTAAGAATTTATTAATTATAAATTAACAGTTTGAATTTAATAATTTAAATAATAATAAAAGAGTATAGAATAATAATAAGAATAATAAGAGAATAATAATAAAGAATTTAATAATAATAAAGTTTTTTAAAAAGAAATATTAAATAAAACCCACTGTGTAATCTGCGATCACACTTACCCACTTGTTAATGTATACTAACTTCTTAAAATTACTATATAAATACATTTTTGTTCATGACAAATTGACTTTTTGTTGTTTACATATAGTTATGCAATGAAACATTTTTTCTGATGTATCCAAAATCATAAACTTTGCAAACCTAACAAAAAATATTAGCTATTAAATAAGTTTCATAGCTTTTAAAGACATAAAACATTTTTACAACATCTTTTAAGACATTCTTTATCCGGGATGAAATCTGTCAAATGAGAGATTGTTCAGAAATTTATGGTCAATAAAACAATATCGTACTGGGATTTTCAAAACATTTTTAGATTCATGATAAATTATAAAAAAATAACTTTTCCTATGAGAAAAATTTAATCCAGTATAGACCATGATGTTAACGTTAAAAAAAAAGATGCAAAAGTACTGTTTTGTTTTAGTTTGAAATATGGAATGTTAAATATTGGATATCTTAAAGAGACTTATTGGGGGGGGGGGTACCCTCATTCAGCAATATCTGACAAAAATATTGATATTTTAAATTTTTGTTTAAATTATGCTTTACTATACCTAGCACATTCTGATGAAGTTTCAAAAAGATATGAATATTATAAATTAAGTTTAAAGCGACTTTATTACACCTCTGTCCTTTTAAATTCCACAATACACTTCAATTAAAAGTGATTTTACTCAGTTTTTTTTCCCGAATATTGTTCAAAGTGATAAAACTTTATGAATATTTTTCAATTAACGTAAATTATTATTGGTTTTTTTTTTATGGTCTATTTGATAAAACTAAGTATCAGATTCCGTACGAAATAAAAAGTTACAGTTTTTTTTACATAAATATGTAAAATAAATTCAAATTTTACAGGTATTTTCACATTTTATTGTTTATTTCCCAAACTGATTAACTTAGGATAAATCCGATGCTTAAAATTAGACAGCACACTTCTACAAATACACTCATTGCCATGAAAATTTGCGCACGAAGAAATAATTGTGGGATCGTGATGAAACTTGGCATGAAGGTACATATCAGGCAGATATGCAAATGATTTGAAATGCAGCGTGATTGTGCATTGCGCAATGCCACTAGAGGGCGTTGAACTTCGTCCTCCTTGGATATAAAACTGTAAGAAGAACTTGTCTGCGTGTACCTTTTCTTTTGGAAAGGAAATGCTGAAGTAGAAATGTCGTTACGCAGCCATCGGAGACAATATTAGCAGCTATCAGAGCTGGAGAGGGGAAGAATCATCGGGATGATGGAAGCTGGGTGATCAGCTCGGCGAGTATCGCATCAAGTAGGACGTTCTGATTTTACTGTAAGGAGGTGTTGGGACCAGTGGGCTGAAGAGATGTCATTTACATCTAGACCAGGCTCGGGTCGCCCTCGACAGACCAATCGTCGCGGAGATCGACACATCATATGAAACGCTGGCGTAGAGCCAATTGCCTCATTGGCCGTTATCCAGACACAGGCAGCACCTTCTCTACGGACCCCTGTGTCTTCCCGAACTATCGCAAGGAGCCTAGCTGAAGGACATCTAGTATTGCAGCGCCCATTACGTGTGCTGCCAATGACACCCACCCACCGACGCCTCCGTTTGGAGTGGTGTCGTGCACGACGGGATTGGACTGCAACGAAATGGAACCAGGTCGTCTTCAGTGACGAGTCTAGATTCAATTTGAGCAGCGATGACAATCGTGTTCGCGTGTGGAGGCCCCGTGGTGAACGCCTCAATCCTGTCTACGCTTTACAGCGACAAATCGTTCCTTCAGCTGGTGTGACGGTATGAAGTGCCATTGCTTAAGATACACGGTCACCCCTAATATTGATCTGTGGCACAATGACAGCTCAGCGATACGTCCAGGACATCCTTCAGCCACATGTGTTGCCACTAGTGACCGGGCTCCCAGAAGCCATTTTTCAGCAAGGCAATCCTCGGGTATACACAGCAAGGATGTCACAAGCCTGCCTCCACCACATTACCACCCTTCCCTGGCCTGCTCGATCACCAGATTTGTCACCAATCGAGCATATATGGGAACATTTGGAACGGCAAGTTGGACACCCTACGAGTTTAGTTGAACTGGAAGCGCGTTTACAGCAACTGTGGAACGAGATGTCTCAGGTCATCATGCGGAACTTGTATACTGATGAACCACGTTTCATAGAGATCTGGTCAGAAATGCGCATGGGCGAAAAGAGCGAGTCCATTTCGAAAATGGGAAAGTTCGTACTATCTCGAGGTGAGTTTGTTCATTAAACATTCTGGATATGACATTTTTTTTTTTTTTTTTTTTTTTTTTTTTTTTTTTTTTTTTTTTTGCGAATATCTTTTTGTTTTTATAATTGAATTATCTGTTTCTAAATATTACACTGCAATTCTGTTACACTAAAATAAGTTATAAACAGACAAATATAATAAAAAAGATGATTTAAAGGTATGATTATTAAATTTAGCTTAATAACTTTTTCCCTCGCAATATAGCGTAACTTAATCGTTTTAGAATTAACGGCTGCATGGCATGATTTTAAAACTTGCCAGATTAGCATTAAAAAATTTCTTTACATTATTGTGTGCATTATTTATTTATATTATTTGCATGCATTGGATATGAATATAGCGCAGATATCATATTATATGCACAAGTTTTGGTACAATTTTCTTCCACCGTCAATTTGGCGATAACCATATTTTCGAATACTGGTTAAATATACGTTTTTAAATTATTTTCTATTATTTTAAAAAATAACAATAAATAAAACAATTTTTAAATATATTAAATTTTAAAAACTAATAACTATAGAACAAATTTTTTTATATATATAATTTGAAAAGAGAAAAATTAAGGTAAATAAACAGTTTATCAAAAAATAAACAACAATATCAGGGTTACTATATTAGGCAAAATAACGCCATTTTGGCGATAAATAAATCCTAGAGAGTATATGACATACATATGTTCTGAATATTTAGGTTGTTAGAATTGGCGAATTTCTCGCATAGCCGCCAAGTCAGATGCCAAGCAATCGTTAAAACTGTGTTCTAGCCATAAATATAAATGTCAAAAAAAGAAGAAAAAAACAGACACACATTTATTAAAATTCACAAAAATGTAGGAGAAAATATATACTTTAGAAAGTTTAGTCCGAGAACTGTTAGAAGGTGCGCAATCTATTTAATTTAAAATAAAATTTTACTCAGAACAAAAAATAGAGAACAATATTATATCATTTCCATGAATACGTAGAAGTAATCTCTGCCTCATAGGTTATTTCCCCTAAAGTCTTAATGGAATCGGCTTGACATTCTGCCAAGTAAGGACCTTACAAAGGTGGCATATCAGTACCTCAATGCTCGCTCGTATCGCATCGTGCATTCGCGCTAGAGGGGGGTCCAAAAGAGTACTAAAATTTCTGTTCATTTGTACTTTTTTCTTCAATAAATTATCCTTTTTCTTTGGTTTTCTAATCACTTACTTGTATCACAGTAATGTTTACACATGTAAAATTTCGTTTCATTTGGACGTCTTTTTCTTGGTGCGGAAATTTTTATGGCAATGAGTGTAGTTTTATTTTTTTAAATAGTTCTAAATTGCACAAAAAGATGCATTTCAAAGTTTACTTAAATTTTTCAAAAAAAAAAAAAAAAAGAAAAAGAAAAAGCTCTAATTTAAATAGAAAATTAAAATTTTTCTTTGCAAAATATTTTTTTCCATTGAGTCTTTTATCATTTTGCCTAAAATGTATCATCATGAACTGCTTAGATTTAAAACAAATTTCAAGGGGCATCAAGTCCAATTAAATAATTTATACTCTTTTTTTCAGGACATTACACAATTAAATAATGAGCAATTTGAATATTTTAAAAATCTTCTGAGAATTTGTTCAAAACAAACAATTTATATAAGATAATTACATCTTTAAGAGAATAGTTTACCTCAAAACTGATCAAAAAAGTTATTTTTGTTTATAAATATTAAATTTAAGTTTGTTTAAGTGTTAATATATTTTAAACTTTATATTTATCCAAATGGAAATTATATTACGAAGTAATGTACATTCTGTTAAAAATTCCGACGCAATTTATTCTTCATACAAATTAGAATAACAACTTTAAACGTTTTTTTTTTTCATATTTACATTTTTTCAATTTTTCAATTTTTATGCCAAGACAATTTTTATGCTTAAGATAGAGATTTTAAAATTTTTGTACAGCTGCATCCAAACTTTTTGCCTTAATCTTAAAGGTTCATGGGTTTTTTTTTCCACCGACATCTATATGAGCTTTACTCGGTGCACAATAATCACTCCATTATGAAATCAAATAAAACAATGTGATTAACAATAATAAAGATATTTTAACAATGTCCACATATTTTTTGTCTGTTTCTGAATCAGGAGTACTGCTGAAAATGACCGCTATTAACAATCAATCGAACGTCAGATAATAATACAACATCGGAATATAACAAATAGTGCGCTTTGTATGTGAATGGTGCAATAATTATTGTCCCTAGCTTTCCCACTGCCGCGGCCAAATATATCGGTTCACCAGGCTGCAGGTTTCACTGCATTTGAAGCTTTATTTAAATTAAGAGGCAGATTTTATAAGAGTCAGGCAGGTCATTATACAAGCCATTTTTGATTTTGCCGAAATTTTTTTATGGTTTCTTCTAATGATTTTAGAAGATACGTATATTTTGCTTTCCCCAAAAAAATGTTTCCGATCCACAAAAATTTCTAAAGCGGGTCACGACCCAGTATTTTTTCCGAATCGACATTTTTCTATATTCTATTATCTCAGTACATTGAGCATCAACCAAAGTTATTTTTCTGATTACAACATTACATTTAGTAGCTAAATTGAATTATGTTGTAAATTTCATGGCTGACCTTCTGTGACACCCGGCGTGGCTCGTCAAAATTTGTCGCGGAAAGTGAAAAAAAGCCATATTTGAGACCTCATGGACCCATGCGCTGAAAGCCACCCAGAGTTTTGGGGTTTACGTTGTGTAGTACTACTCAATGTTAACTGAATTAGCTCATTAGTTGCATGGCTCTCCCTTTGCGCTGCCGAAAAATAACTAATTTTGTATCGAATGAAACAAAAAATGGTCTTTTTGGTGACCCTGTATTTCAGCGTGCTAAGTGTCAAAGTGGAACTTGATAACTGTATTTTATAGTATGAAACCTACCCTTTAACAGACATTTGACAGAAATTTGGCTAATAGCCATGTGAACACATACGGCTTACTTCAAGCCATTATGGAAATGGAAAATACGGTCCCAAAACATACAATTAACTACACTGCTCAAAACAATTAAAGGAATTTGAAGTTTTATATAAAATAAAGACATAAACGAATTTTTTTTGCCGAAAATAGAAGAAGAGAATCACAAATGCAAATTTTTCTGGTTTTCAAACTGTGGAGTATGCAAATTTTGAGTTCAACGTCAAAAACGTCGCTTCAGCGGTAGCGAATGAAATTTGACTTTCAACTGGATAAAAGAGAATGAAGACAAAGATGATCGGCATTCAGTGATTGCTTTGTTTCGATGAGTACGATGTCTCAGCGAAGTCATTTGACAGATTCAGAAGCTTGGAGAATTGTTGGTAGGTTAGAAGGGGGCCAAACTCAAGCCGAAGTAGTGCAAGGCATTGGAGTGTCACAAAGTGTCATTTCCAGAATCTGGAACCATTTTTGGAGAGTGGATGTGCAGGCCGAAGACCAGGGCAAGGTCGTAGATATGCAACAACGCCCAATGAAGATCGGTATTTAGTGTTAACAGCTCGGAGACACCGAAACATGAACGCTACTCTTCTCCAACAACACCTTCGCTCGGCTACAGGCACCACGATTTCAACTCAGACTGTCCGAAACCGGCTCCATGCTGTTAGTCTGTATGCTCGCCGGCCGATGGTATGTGTTAGATTAACATCAAGGCATCGTCGCGACCGCAGGGAGTGGGCAACCGAGCATGTCAACTGGAGGAGAAATGAATGGAGCAATATTCTGTTTTCTGACAAGTCCCGTTTTTCTGTGCATCCGGATAATAGGCGTATTTTAATCTGGAGGGACCGTGGCAGTAGGCATATTCCTGCATTCGTACACGAAAGTGTCAGATTTGGCGGTGGAGGAGTGTTGGTGTATGGTGGCATCTCCATTGACGGGCGTACTGACCTCTACATCATTCGAGATGGAGCTCTGACTGGTCGCCGATATAGGGATGAGATCCTCAGACCTATTGTAGTGCCTTAAGCTGCAGCAATCGGAGATAACTTCATTTTAATGGACGATAACTGCAGGCCACATCGTGCAAACCTGGTGGAGGATTTCTTTTCGAGGAAGGAATCGTTCGAATGGAATGGCCAGCGTGTTCTCTAGACATGAATCCAATCGAGCACATTTGGGACTCCCTAGGAAGACGAGTTTCTGGCCGCCAACAACTCTCACAAACTCTCCAAGAACTGGAAAGAGCTCTTCTGGAAGAGTGGGGCAGAATACCCCAACTCGTCATTAATAGCCTCATTGAGTCCATGCCTCAAAGGTGTTCAACGTTTCTGACCGCCCGTGGAAACCATACCCCCTACTAAAAATGATTTTCTTTGAAGGAAACACCTGTTCTTATTCTTTTTTTTCTCATATGCACAAATTGTGTTTTTTTCCTTTTGTACACAAATGCACAATAAAATGCATTTTTTTCTGCCAAACATGAGTAATTTATTCTCATATAACCTACTATGTCTGTCGCCCATGTATCAATCAGCTAAAAAGTTTCCCAGATACAAAATCCACCTAAAACTGCAATATCCTTTAATTGTTTTGAGCAGTGTATATACTAGACTATAACTTATTCACTATATGTCACATTTTTTATGTTCTTCTATCTTTTCAAGAAAGTATTGAATTCGTGAAAATTTTCGAAATCTGGTTTTCGACTGGTTTTTGTCTTAGAGGTCAGAAAATCCGAAAAACATGTTTTTACAAAATGTCTGTCTCGCTGTGTGTATGTAACAAAATTTTGTGGACGCTCTATCTTAAAAACTAATGCAGTTAAATTTCACAAAACTTTAGATTCTGTGAGACCTTGATATAAACTAGATCTGATTAGTTTTTGGTGTATATCGCTCAGTAGGTGGTGCTGCTATGCTGAATTATTTACAATTTCCACTATAGCCATATTTTAAAAATATTTATCACGAATAAGATAATAACGAATTTTCATAAGTTTTCAGATTCAATAAATCCCTGATATAGAATAGTGTTTGGTGTAAATTGCCCAAAATGTACTTTTTCATGAAAATGTGTGCATTAGTTGTGAGATAGTGCTTTTGTGATAATAATGAACAACTCCGCATACTGCGTCATCTGTTGAGCTATTTACACGTTATGAGGTTTATGAGGCATTAGTTAGATGATTCTCTGGTGCTAAGGAAACTTCGATAGTGTCGGAAATTCCGGCATCGAAGAAGAAGACTGTGACACGTGGCCTGGGTTTTACTGTAATGATAACTCCAAAGGAGGGAGAAATGGTGACGGATGTTAAGAATGACCTTAGGAAACTCTGGAAGGATGTTGAGGATGTGCCCACTCCGGTAGACGTAATGTCAACAAAGGCAGGCCAGCTCATTTCAAAGGTTTCGTCAAAATCGGATTCAAAAAAGTTAAAGAATATAGTAGAAAATAGAGACACTAAAGAAAGAATTACTGTTACAGTTCCAAGGCGTCGAAGACAAAGAGTCTTGGTCTTAAGTGTAGACAAAGAAGTAGAAGGAGTGGATATGGTGGAATCGGTTGAGAGGACTCTTTTGGATGGTGGTCTAAATAAGAGTAGTGATGTAGAAATAATCAGACGGTATGCAACTAAAATGGGTCGTAAACTGGATTTTGGATGTAGATGAGGAGAGCTCGAAATTTTTGTTATTGCGCAGATGTTTATGTATCAACTTGGAGAGATATCGTGTAGTGGGTTTTATTCCTATAGTTCGTTGTTTCTGTTGCCAAGCCTTTGGTAACATGGCTATTAAGTGTGATCAAGATCAGAAATGTAGCAAGTGTGCAGGAGGACATAGTCTGAAAGATTGCAAAGTGGAAACAGAGGTTTGTGTTAATCGTTTACAAAAGGATGATGTTACAGATGCCACACACCGATCTTATAGTCGCGAGTGCCCTAGTTTCATTTCCTATCATAACGATTTGCTTTCCAAAAGATTATAATGGTTGACTCGTCTGTTCAGGTCGGTATAGAGGATTTAGTTTTTGTACAGATAAATCTACACCATTGCTCAGACGCTAATGACGCTTTGGCGTGTTACGCGGAGAGTAATGGGTCCATTTTTTCCTTTGCCAGGATCCTTATGTAATTGATGGTAATTTTGTCGGCCTTCCTCCTGGGTGGATCTGTTTCTCTTCTATTTCATCTACAGTGATGATTTTATGCACAAATGATGCTTTTGCGTATGTGAAATGTTTCTCTTCAAACAATTCAATTTTTATAACGGTTACTCTACAACAAGGCCCACTGATAACTGGATCCATCTATTTGGCACCTTCGAGTGATTTGGAGGAGGATCTCTCATGTTAGTATAATTACTATCAGAACTGTTCCCGCATGATTATCGGAGGAAACTTTAATGTTCATATTCCTACGCTCGGTTATCGACGTGAGATTGATAGAACGGATGTCTTTATAGAGTACTTAATGATGAGCAATCTTCGTATGTTGAACGCAGCAGATGCACCTCACTGTTTTGTCCAAAACTAGAGCAAGGGTAGACCAGACATCACATTAGCTGGTATTGATATTCTCCCACATCTAGTGGACTGGAAAGTTGGTGATAAAATTTTTTCATTCAGTGATCATAGATAACTGGTGTTTTCACTGAGGATGAATCCATTGCAAAGGCTTTTTACTCGTTTCAAGACTAAGAATAAATCAATGAATAAGTTCAACAAGTACTTTGATGAAAATCATGATCTATTATATTCATCTCTCCAAAGAGTTTTTGATCAAGATTCCTTGGAGGATTGGCTGCAAAATTTCAATGACTATCTTATCAGTGTCATGAACAAATATTTTAAACGCGGTGGCTTATCTCACAAGCCATCTACAACTTGGTTTACTCCAGAGCTAAAAATACATAGAAATAAAGTAAACGTTCTCTTTAAAAGACACAGAAAAAATATAGACAACGAGCAGTACAGAGATGCCTATTTAACGGCTAGAAGAGAGTATAAAAGGCGTATAAGGCATACCAAGCAAAAAAGTTGGTTAAGTTTCTGTCAAGGTACAGACGATGTATATGGCAATATCTTTAAATTTGTATCTGGCAAAAAAATTAACTACCAGGATATGGCGTTTACAAAACTGGAAAATTCTACAGTATTTGATACTTATGACGATATAGCAAACCAATTAATGTCAGATCATTTCAAGATAAATGCTGTCCCTTATAATATTCATGAGTTCATAAGCAATACAGATTATAAAGATCATGATGATTACCGTTCTTTTATTAGACGCAAATTAAGAACTGTTCTTATTAAACAACATAATAATTAATCACCGGGTTACAATGATGTGGATGCTTTGATAGTAAAGAATCTTTGCAAAAAATATTACTCTTTAATGCTTTTACTGTTTAATACATGTCTTAAGTTTGCTCATTTCCCACGTTGCTGGAAAAAAGGAATCGTCATTTTCTTTAAAAAACGCAATAAACCTGAAGGTTCCTCAAGTTCATACAGACCAATAACATTGCTCCCGATTAGGGGTAAGGTTTATGAGAGACTATTGAAAATGAGAATAATGACAATGCTAGAGCAGCATCATAATTAGACGATGATCAATACAGATTCCGTGAGGGGAAAAGCACGTTGACAGCTCTCTCAGTATTAAGGAAGAAAATTAGAGATGGTCTTGCTACATTTAAGTATTGTGTAGCAGTTTCGTTTGATATTTCTGGAGCATTTGATAGTCTGTATTGGAATTTAACGGCAAACATTTTAATAATTTACCTATTTATGATTACTTAAAGAATGTTTTTAAAAACTATATTTCTAATCGGCTTATAGGTTTTAAGTTTATTAACGGAATTCGCTGGTTCCGATTATCTTTTGGTTGCCCACATGGTTCCTGTTTGGGACCGTTAATTTGGACAGTAGTTGCTGACAGGTTGCTAAAACGGAGTAAAGTTCTGTCAATAAATTTGATTTCATATGCTGACGACTCAGTAGTGGTAGAGGGTGCAAACACTAGATCGATGTTGGAGAATGTGTACAAGATTTTACACCAGTACGTCAAGATCACAATCTAGAATTAAATAATACAAAAACTGTCGCCATGCCATGTTGTTTGGTCAATACACCATGAAGAAGAGAAGACCAATATTCAAACATAATAATCTTAGTATTCCAGTGAGAGATAATATGCTGTACTTAGGTTTTCTTTTAGATAGTACGTTTAGTTGAGTAGACCACTTAGATATGGTACGTACTAAAGTTACTTCTTTCAATTGTAATATTCGTAAAACTAGAATTAGAGATATGGGATTTTCACTAAATTTTTTTACAAATTTGGTATCATACGGTTTTAAAAAAGCAGATCTCTTACGGGCATGAGATATGGTACTCCGATCTAAAGTCTCCTGGCTTGCGTCGTTTGTCTTCATGTCAACGTGTCTGCCTTTTGACAATAATTAGAACTTATCGCACAATTTCAACAGAGGCCTTGTGCGTCTTAGCTGGTATCATACCAATTGATCTCGAGCTGTCAAACTCAGCACATTATTTTGCAAATATCTCAGGTGATGAATCAATTTCATTAGATGGAATAGTGGCTACGTCTAGTACAGTAATGAAGAAAGTCCCATCCTATCATTATCCGAATTTTTATGAAAATCACCATATAAATTTTATTAATCCAATAATTCGTTCAGTGCCAGCTAAAAAGCATCCAATTATATTTACAGATGGCTCCAAAATGCCTGAAGGTGTGGGAGCGGCATTTACTGTGTTTCAACGAAATGAGATAATTTATGAGCTTAGAATTAAATTTAATATTTTAAACTCCATATATCAAGCTGAGCTGGTGGCAATTTCTGAAGCTTTGCAGTGGTGTCAACAAAGTAAATTTAATCATTATTATATTTATACGGATAGTCTTTCTTCAGTTTCTTCGATTAAACGCCTGTTTCCCGACAATTACCTTTTGTTTGACATTTTAACGAAATTGCGTCTTTTGGAAAATAAGACGGTACATCTAGGCTAGGTCAAGGCACATTAAAGGTAATGATTAAAGGTAATGAGCGTGTTAATAATTTGGCTAAATCCGTAATAGAGGAAAATAGCTATGACAAAATAGTGGACATACCTATTCCAATCAGTAAATTAAAATATCACTTCAAGAAGAAATGTATGCAGGAGTGGCAATTTTAATGGACTAACAGTACGAAGGGTAGGGATACCTATGGCATTTTTAAACAAGTCAACAAGGACCCTTTATGTTATTTCAAAGTTTGCGCTTATTTCATCTCGACGCATGGTGCTTTTCCAGCTTATTTACATAAAATTGAAAAACGGAGTTCTGATAAATGCATCTGTGGTATTCGTGGAGATGTTCGTCACTTTCTCTTTGATAGATGCCAAGTTGTGCCATTCTCTTTTACTTACATTAAAAATTGTTCTCTTGAATGGAACATCAGAAATTTAGTAATGTCTCGTTCGAACTACCAAAATTTGTGTGACATTTACAATGAACTTAACAGGAACTATTCGTTTATTAAATACACTTTTTGAGTATAATTTCATGGACTATTTCTGTTTTTGTTTTGATGTTATTTAAAGGAGCCTGACCGACTTGGACATTTATTTAACTTTTTCAGACTTTCTTTTAGTTAATTGTACAGTTTTCAGCTTTGATTGTACATTTTTCAGCTTTAATTGTAGACACTTTAATTATTTTTAAAGCAATATATATATACATTCATAGAACGTTTTGCTCGCATATGTAATATCATGTATGTTTTCGCACTGTACGTATCATTGTTTTTTCATATAATTTAGTTGCCAGATTATTGTATTTTGTAATTTATCTGAATTTACAATTTGTTCTCTGTATATACGGTCATCAAATTAATGACTTGTGTATGTAAAATGCTTTAATAAAGGAAAAAAAACAAAAAAAGGAAAAAAAGAATAAGGAAAGAAAGAAAAAAAAGGGAGGATTGTTTATTAGTTTTTCTAAGTTGCATATAATTATTATTTCGTGCTAGGGCACGTCTTTTTCTTTTCTTTTATTTTGTATTTCTTAGGGCCCGTAGTTTCGAGCCTATTGTCTTGGTTTTGATTTGGCTCGTGCTGACAGGGTTTGTTTTCCTCCGAGGGGAACACACCTATGCCATACTTTGGTTGGTGCCTCGGATGGGTGATCGAGCTATTTACATCAAAAACTGAAGAATTCTAATAGACATAAGAGAATAACACAGTCTGAAGTTTCATTAAATTTCATGCATTAGCTCCTGAGATAGAGCTATTGAGATAATCACGAATAATGCACCACAGCAGCGCCATCGGTTGAGCGATTGCAACAAAACGTAATCAGCACTAGGTCACGTCAATTACTAACTAAATATAAAGTTTTATGAAAATCCATGTCCAGTTTTTTGAGATATGGCTATAGTAGAAATTGTAAGTTATCCAGTATAGCAGCGCCACCTGCTGAGCGATATATACCAAACACTAATCAGATCTAGTTTATATCAAGGTCTTACAGAATCTAAAGTTTTGTGAAATTCAAGTGCATTAGTCCTTGAGATAGAGCGCCCGCAAAATTTTTATCACATACACACAGACAGACAGACTCAGAGACAGATATTTTGTAAAAACATGTTTTTCGGATCTGACCTCTAAGACGAATAAATCAGTCGAAAACCAGATTTCAAAAATTTTCACAAATCCAATACTTTCTTGAAAAGATAGAAGAACGTAAAAAATGTGACTTATAGAGAATAAGTTATAGTCTAGTATATAGTTAATTGTATGTTTTGTTACCATATTTTCCATTCCCACGATGGCTTGAAGTAAGCCGTATGTGTTCGCATGGCCATTAGCCAAAGTTTTGTCAAATGTCTTTTAAAGGGTAGATTTCATACTATAAAATACAATTATCAAGTTCCACTTTGACCCTAAGCGCACTGAAATACAGGGTCACCAAAAAGACCACTTTTTGTTTCATTCGATACAAAATTAGCTATTTTTCGGCAGCGCTGAGGTTGCGTCATGCAACTAATGAGCTAATTCAGGTAATAGTGAGTAGTACTACAGAAGTTAAACCCCAAAACTCTGGCTGACCCTCAACGCATGGGCCTATGAGGTCTCAAATATGGCGTTTTTTCACTTTCCGCGACAAAGTTTGACGAGCCACGCCGGGTGTCACTGAAGGTCAGCCATGAAATTTACAATATGATTCAATTTAGCTACTAAATGTAATATTGTAATAACAAAATTAACTTTGGTTGATGCTCAATGTACTGAGATAATAGAATACAGAAAGATGTCGATTCGAAAAAAATACTGGGTTGTGACCAGCTTTAGAAATTTTTGTGGGTCGGAAAAAATTTTAGGGGGAAAAAACAAAATAGATATATTTTCTAAAATCATTAGAAGAAACCATAAAAAAAATTCGGCAAAATCAAAAATGGCTTGTATAATGACACCCTTTTTTCCCTCCGACTATAAAATCTGGCTCTTAATATAATTCTACAAATATAATTCAGTTTTAAGAAATTAAGCTATGATTGATACTTTCAAGGCTTGTATGCATATACGTAACAAAAAAAATTATAACATGATAGAAAATCCCTCTTTTATTAGCATTTAAAATAAATTGCGGAGAAAAAAAAAATACAATTTTGCCCTTTTGCTCGACGGTCAGGAGGCTAGTGTATATAAAATATTTGTACTGCGATGGTTGATGTGGAATATCGAAGCCCAATGACTTGGATGCCTATATGCTTAATTTCAAAACTGTAGCTGTTATATTAACATATTTTTGGAGAAAACGGTGAATTTTTAAAGACCTGCTTTTGAATGATGGGGGGGGGGGGGGGAGGGTAAAAAGCTAGTTTTGAGCTTAGGCTTAGATTTGTGACAGTGGATAAGACGTAGCTATATCACTTTGATCCCGAATCCAGAAGACAGTTATCACGTCTCACGTACAGTCATAAACCTAAAACCCATAAGATCGAAATTAGCCTTTCACCCCTTCTCTTCAAAAACCCTTCAAAAATAGAACTTTAAAACTTCATTCTTCTCTCCAAAAATATGTTAATATAACAGCTATAGTTTTAAATTGTGCATATAAGCATCTAAGAATTAGACTTCTATATTCTACATTAACTATACCAGTGCAGGTATTTTATGTAAACTAAGGACAATAATTATTCAATCACTCTCGTACACATACCAAAATTATGTTACACCTACAGCAATTCTTTGACGTGAGAATATTTCGCACAATTATGTTACAGGTTCAATATTTTTTAAATTATGAACCATAAATCGAGGTTCATCTTTAAAAAGACACCTTTTTTATTGACTAAATATGTGGATTCCATATTTATTTTCTTCTGTTAACACTGTTTGTACTGAAGCATATTATCATCGCTGAGTTTTTATTCTATTAGATTGTAAACATCCAGTATAGGAACAAAAATTTGCATAATACAATTAAATAATCTGCAATTTGAATATTTTAAAATTCTGTTGAGAATTTGTTTAAAACAGGCAATTTATATAAGATAATTAAGGGATTTTTAAGGGAAAAGTTTACCTCAAAATTTATCGAAAAAGGGGTTTTTGTTTCTAAATATTAAATTAAAGACTGTTTAAGTGGGAATATTTTTTGCACCTTATTTTTATTCAAATGGAAATTACATTACGAAATATTGTTCATTTTGTTAAAAAATCCATTGCAAATAATTTTTCATACAAATGAAACCTTTAAACATTTTTTTTTTCATATTCAAATTTTTTTCATTTTCCTGTTTAAAAAATGCTAATTCATTTTTTATAATTAAGATAGAGATTTTAAAATTTTCTACATTTTTTATTATGTGTGTGATAAATCTGCTTATAGGGCCGTCACATTATTATCATTTATTTACTTATTTAGATAAATGTATACAAAGATGTGTTAGTGATATAACAACTGGCATATACGACAGTTGCGTTTAGAATTATCTTGTATTTTTAAAAATGAAACTTTTTATTCCCATCTAATAATTTTTTTTCAACTAAAAACATCAGAATACTTATTGCATTAATTTTGTAATTCTGTCTTAGTCTTAATTATAATATAAATTACTATGTTTATTTTATTAAAAGCATTATTAAAAAAGTTTTAAAGGAAATATTTCTTTGTTTACATATTTATAGTATTTTTTAAGGATTTAAGACTTTTGAGAATTCACAATTGTTTTGAAAAGTAATGTCACTTTTGATTTTTATCTGTTGTAAAAAATTTTCAAAAGTTTATCAAATCCTGAAAAATCACTTGAGCGAAAAATTATGCTGCAATTCGTGGGATAAAGAGATTTGAAAAGAATATTCTCAAGTGCTTTCCAAACAAAAAGTTTTAAGAATTGCAAAAACATAAATGTAAAATATATAATGTTAAATATGGTGATTTAAATAAATAAATAATGTTGAGTTTTTTATATATAAAGAACCATAATCGTCATCTTTGTAGACTTTTGTTTATATTGTTAATAATCCACTCATTGATACAAAATGCTATATAAACTGCTATTAAACTATTGTTATTCTTTTAATAAAAGTATATGAAGATGATTAGGGGCCGTTAGTGATCGTGTTACATATATCAGTAAAAATATGTATTAAATTTAATCTTAGATGTATCTAAAAATCCATGAGCAAATTTGTGAAATAGATAATCGAAAATTTAAAAAAAATGGGCAAAGAGATACATATTTAAAAATGTAGTGGGAGCTTAAACATTATATTGTCTTAAACATTTTAAAAATTTAAATATAACTTTTTTTTTTATAAATGTATATGTATTTTTAATGCATGTATAATGCTGACTTATACTACTGATAAGCTAGACATTATCTAACATTTTTAAATGAAAATTATTATTCATATCTAATCATTTTTTTAAATTAAAAACGTCATTGAATATAATACGAAATATATGGCAGTTGCATTATTTTTATAGCTCATTAATAGGCTGCCAAAGAAATACAAATTATTGCATTTATTTTATTGCCTCAAAAAATATACTTTAAAAGATATTAAATGAAATATTTCGTTCGTTTCATGCCTATAGTAATTTTTAAAGATTTAATACATTTTATCAATTTGAAATTGTTTGGATAGGTAGTTCCACTTTTTATCAATAACCATTGTGGAAACTTTTCAAAAGTTTATAAAATCATAATTATAATTTTTATTTAACATTTTGTTTTCATAATTAATTATCGATTATTTGATACAAAATGCTATGCACATTTTATACAATATTTAAAAAAATAAAAGTATATGAAGGTGTGTTAATGATAATTTTACATTCATATATACTAGTTGCATGTGCCAATCCCAAAACTTTCTTCTATCTCATACGTACATTTTAATATTTTAAAAAATAGTTACGCATGTTAATGTTTTAAAAATTTTAATTCAATATTATACCAACTTATAGCTCCAGTTAATTAATCGGAGTAAAAACGAGTTCCCGTCCTTGCACGAGCCGATGGACAATAGAGTGATAGGCAGATTTTTTTCATATTCAGGAAGGACCTACTTGCCATACCCAAAAATAATCATAAAGAAAAGTTTTACTTCAGTTCCATGCATAAATTCCCACCTTTTTTTTTTTTTTTTTTTTTTTTTTGATAAAATAGTGAAAAGGGCACAGGCATTGTGATTATAGCGCCCCCTTCCAGAGGATTTTTTTTTCAAATTCAGGGAGGACCAACAAGTCATAGTCATACACTTTCACAAAAAATTTGGTTCAATTCCATCCATAACTTCATACACTTTTAGGTGGTACAATGTTGAAAATGGAACAAAAATCGCTATTACAGCGCTCCCTTCAGGCGGATTTTTTTTTTTTTTAATTCAGGGAGGACCAATTAACCATAGCTATACACTTACACAAAAAATGTGATTCAATTCGGTGCGTAACATTAAACACTTTTAGTCTGTACAACATTGAAAATGACACAAAAATCGTTATTGCAGCCCCCCCCCCCACTTCCGGGGGAATATTTCATAAATGAAGGAGGACCTGATTATCACAGCCAAAAATATTCACAAAAAATTTGGTTCAATTCTATGTATATCTTCATACATTTTTTGATGATAGAATGGCGACATAGGAACACACACAGAGACAGACAGACATACACGCGATCAGACAGACATTTTGTAAAAACATGTTTTATGGAATATCTGACTCCTAAAACACGCAAATCTGTCGAAAACTTAGGTGCATCTAAAAATCCATGCGCAGATTTGTGTAACACACATTTGACAATCAAAATAATAATAATAATAATAATTGGGCAAAAATATTAATCTTTAAAAGTACAGTAGGGATTTTAAAAAGTTAAAATTCTCTTAAACTGTTTAAATTTTTAATTAAATATGTTGTCTTTTTTTTAAAAAAACGAACTGTTACTTCAACATTGAAATAGAAAAAGCCATCACCATTTAAACATTTTTTAAATAAAAAAAATCTAATGATTTGGTAAACTATTCTCTAAAGGTTTAAAAAAAGTAAAATCTTTCAACAGAAAAATACATTTATCTATCTATGTATATCTATCTACCTATGTATATACATCTTTATATATAAAAATCTTCTGTGCGTGTGTATGTCACTGAACTCCTCCTAAACGACTGGACCGATTTTAATGAAATTTTGTGCGTGCGTTGAAGTAGATTCGAGAATGGTTTAGATTCACATTTCGTCGAAATTGATTCAGTACTTTTTTAGTAATTAGGCAAAACCTAATAGTTAGTGATTTTTTGCTAATTAAAAGTGTTGAATAAGTTCGATAAATAGAGTGCGGACAGAATGTCCGAGCGGTCGAAGGCGCCAGATTTAAGCTCAGCTTTTTGAAGAAAGATATCACGTGTTCGAACCCCACACTTGACAAACGTGTATGCTTTACAATAATATTTCCTATATTATAATTTTGACTAACCGACTTCAGACAACCGTTAACTTTTAACTAAAAAAAGAAAAATAAACTTTTCTATCAAAAATTGAACCGACTTCAAAAAATACTGAAGAGTGAAAAATAATTTCCTTACATAATTGTAATAAGAAATTAAATTAAGATCGTAGTGTTTAATCGTGCGTATTGCCATATTTACATACATTTATTTGATTTTCTGGAGTCGGTGCCAAGAAGGACAACGTCCGTCGGTGACAGGACAACGTCTGTCGGGTCCGCTAGTATATATATATATATACACATATATATTATATATTTATGTATAAATATTGCTGGCTTACATGGCATTTACTCTTGAAACTATCTCATTTTTTAAATGAAAATTGTTACTCACATCTAATGAATTTTTTAACTAAAATCATCATTAAATATAATACAAAACTAGTCGTTGGGGGCCACCGTAATACTTACCCATCATGGATATGTGTATGAAAATAAAACATGTGAAAACTATTTATACAATGCATTTCAATTTATAAACAAAATTTAAATATTGTTAATATACATAGTAATGCTCTATTAAAGAACTGCTGATTACCGATTTCGACAAATTATATAAAACGCCAAACTACTCAAGTAGTACCGAACTGCGTAAAAGAAACATCCCTATAACTCCAAAAATAATAACTCTATTAACTAAAAATTAACTGCATCGGATTAAGCGTCTCATTTTCAATTAAAATATACCTCTGAATTGAAATTGGAATGAAATACAGGATCATGAAAAATCCGAGAATGTGGAAAACAGGATTACAAATATCTCGGCAACTAATAATCCGATCGACTTCGTTCTATATGCAAAATGTGTGTTATTTTATTGCCTTTTAATTCCATTCCTTAGAACAAAAAAATTCGAAAATTTTTATATACCTTTCATCAGAACGAATTTTTCGAGAGTCCGAAAAAAATAGTTCCGGATAATCGAGGTTGCTGATATTAAATAGGGTTCGTTCCATTCTTACATACTAACTACATACAAAATTTCAAGTCTCTATCTCAATTCGTTCGGGAGATAGAGCGTTTACAGACAGACAGACAGACAGACAGACAGACAGATAGACGGACAGACAGACGGACGGCAAAATTTTTTTTCTAAAAATATGTTTTTCGGAATCTCCACTATCTAAAACGTGTAAATCCGTCAAAAAAAATTTTTCGATTTTCAAAACGATTGCAAGACTTACCCTATACTACGTATGATGGGTAAGTAATACATGAATTTTGCATTAATTTTTTGTACCTCTCTAAAATAGTTTTCAAAAAAAATATAAATTACTACATTTATTTTATTGAATAAAAAAAATTATTTATAAATTACTTAAAGGAACATTTTTTAATTTTTTTAATGTTTATAGTATTTTTTAAGAATTTAACACATTTTGAGAATTAAAAATTGTTCAGATAAGAAATGCCACTTTTGATTTGTATCCATTGTAGAAACGTTTCTAAAATTTAACAAATCTTGAAAAATCAATAGAGTGAAAAAGTGGGCTCCAATCCTCGGGATAAAACAATTTGAAAATAATATTCTCAAGTGCTTTCGAAGCAGAGTGTTTTAAGAATTGCAAAAATATATATGTAAAATATATAATATTATATATGGTGATTTATATAACTAAATAATGTTGTATGTTCTAAGTACTAAAAAATATATTTTTTATCTTTCTAGTATTTTATTTGCATAGTTAATTATAAATTGTATGATACAAAATGCTACGTACACTACATTTTTAAAATAAATATGTATATAGATATGTTAGTGATGTTTTTACACTCCACGTATCAGTAAAAAAAGAACCAAATTTAATATTAGATATATCTAAAAATCCCTGGGCAGATTTGTGTAATACACATTTGAAAATCTAAAAAAAAAAATAATAATAATTGGTCAAAAATATTAGTAATTAAAAATTTAGTAGGGATTTTAAAAAAGTAAAATTATCTTAAAATTTATTATTATTATTTTTAAAAAATATGATGTTTATATATATATATATATATATATATTCAAAATGTACTGTTACTTAAACATTGAAATGCAAAAACTTCACAATTTTAACAACATTTTTAAAATAAAAAAAAATCTAATGAAAAGATAATCTGTCCTCTAAAAAATTAAAAAAAAAGTCTTTCAAAAAATATACATATAATAGGGGGATCAGCCGCCTGCAAGATACGCTTCCCAACCCATGTTTAGATTTCGCAACCTCTAAAAACATAATAATGTGTACTGTTTAAAAAAAAAATACAATGTTATGGAGGATAGAATTATATTATCTGTATAATGACGGCTATCTTCTGTCATCGGTTTGTCATGCTTTTCTGTTTGAAAGTGGCATTTTTGATTTACCTTCGCTTCATGCATCACTGTCTTAACAATTGATGGCTGTTTCGGGGAATAATGAGTAAGATTAATTCCACATTTGAAAATTAGTTTGTTTAAAATAGTTTCTCTAAAAAGTATCGCCTTTTTCCTGATAACGGCGTTGTAAAAATTTTACTTCCTTTAGGTTCCTAACTAAAAACACCGTCAGATTGTGAATAATTTTCAGAACCACGTTATCCTTATATTTTATGATGTGATTCAGTTTTAGATATTTTTTGGAACAGGTATAACTTATTCATGAATTCTCTTCTCTTTTTTAAAGCACCACTATGCATTTTTTCTTTTTTTTCTTTTTTACAGTGTATAACGTTTATCTTAATAAGTAAGAATATCACAAATTCATAATATGTACTTTTCGAATATAATTTCGTGTACGTTCAGAAGTCAATCCGATTAACTCCGTCAAATAAAAAATGCTCATTTGACACATTTAAAGTTATTTATCTGTAAAAAATGTTACTATTTTTTTACCATTTTTTCATGATTCACATCAATTGTCTTTTAATCAAAGGCAATTTCTATACTCTATATAGAAAAATTTCAACCCAATCATGTCATTAACTGAATTTCTTAAAAAATGAAATTAATCGGGATGACTTCTGAATGCCTCATTTCAACAAGATAAAACGAGAGTATTTTGTGCTTACATTTACTTGTATTAACGATGCGTCAAGTGATGTAATAAAATTTGCTACTCTCACTACTATTCTACCGTATACGTAACATTAAATTATCGGAAACAAAAATCGTTCTAGGTATATATTTTTTAATATATGACGTAAGTTTCACTATTAAATGCATTTATCAAGTAATATTTTTTTTCTTCTTAAGATTCACGGATACATATATTATTTAATTTAAAAGTGTTTTGGAATATTATTTTATATTTACAAATATGATGCAATCTTCATAATTAAAAGTTTTTCTTGTGTAATAATTTAATTATTTCAGGCATTTTAAATATGACAGTATTTAATATTTAGACATTTTACATAAGACGCAACTATACCCTTTAAATTCGTTTCGCGTACAAGGATTTTTTTATTTAAAAATTTTCGTACTTTTTTCAATATTACGTGTAAATATTTCGACGTAACTTTTTCTATTTTAAGCTTTTAACATATAATCATTCAATCATTCAATTCAATAATTTTCCTTCTGATTTTAATTTCCTTCTCTTTTCAATTTCACTATGACAATAATAAAAAAAAATTCAAGAATCCCTGTCTTCTTTTTTCCCATAAAAAATGAAATTTATGTCAATTATGTCAAATTTTAAGGTGTCAAACAGTCTTTGTTTTTTAAAAGAAATTGATTCCTGAAGATTGGCATATGAAAAAAAAAATATTTTCTGATTTTTTTCTGAAAAACCTGATTTAACCGCAATATTGTCTTCACTATCTATTAAAAGGAAAGATAATCTCAATTTCATATTGAAAATAGCAAAAAAAAAAAAAAAAAAAAAAAAAAAAAAAATTGGTTGCCTGTAAAGTCGGTATACGGGCGAAAGTTTTACGTGACAACGACTTTGAGTTGTAAAATAATTTTAATGTGAATATTCATTCGTATAGTAGGAAGAAGGATGAAATAATAGTAACAATTTAAAACATTTATTTATACAAAGAATTATATTTAAAACATTAATTTATACAAAGAATCTCGCACTGAATTTCATATTAACAAAATTTTATTTTTACCTTTACACATACATACGTATTTATATACAAATATACATACAATAACTTGCAATACACTGTGTTTGTTAAACACATTTTACTTCATGTTTATTGATGTCAAATGTTGAATTTTGTAAACAGCATATTAAAGAATTTTTCAATGAGCAGAATATAACTAAAGTAAAATGACTTTCACTAATCACATATCATTAGTTTTCCATAATATACCACCGAATTACGAAATAAACTACACTTATTTTCTTTGTACTTTATACTAATAACTAATACATAACGTATTTCGTCTTAGTTTGATACTATCTAAAATTCCTATTAAGCACCGCCCCTTCCTTGCAGCGAATTCACATTCACGTTCAGAAAATGGTCCCACAAGTGACCGGAAAAAGTTAAGAGAAAAGTGAGCGCGTATCGTGAGCGGAGCGTAACGTAAGGTAACGCAGTTTCTTGAAGTGTCTCCCGGCAAACCAATTTACAAGACGTTGTCACGTCAAAAAAAAAAAAAAAAAAGCAAAAAATTTAACAATCCCTATCTTTTCCTTTCGTCCCTTCTTTACATAAAAATTCAGTCATTGAGTTGCCACCATTATAGAAATGAAAAAAAAAAATAATAATAATAATAAAAATTTTGAAAATTAATTCAAATTTTAAAATTCCAATAACAGTTTTGAAATCTGCATATCAATAGGGATTTTTTATGTTAATTTCATGGCATAATATTGCATATTTTAGAAAAAATTGCTCTAACACAAAATCATTCATGCAGTCGTTTCATAAAATCGTTTCACAAATTTGTTTCTTTAATTCGTTTCATTATGATTTTATATACATAGGGTAGATGTATTGGTGATTTATACGGCAATTAGACTTGACATTATGTCATATTTTTTTAATAAAAATTGTTATTTACATCTAATCAATTTTTTAATTAAAAACACCCTTAAATATAATATGAAATACGTGACAATTTTCATTATTCATATAACTCATTAATAGGCTTCCAAAGAAATATAAATTAATAGATTTACTTTATTAACATAGAATATAATATTTTAAAAATACTTAAAGAAAATATTTTGCTCTTTTGCACGTGTATAGCATTTTTTAATGATTCGGCACTTTTTATAAATTCAAAATTGTTTCGATAAGTAGTGCCAATTTCGATTTGCATTTCTTGTAGAAACTTTTCAAAAGTTTATCAAATCCTGGACAGTCACTTGAGCGAAAAATTATACATGGTATAAAGGTATTTAAAAAGAATATTCTCAATTGCTCTCCAAACAAAGAGTTTTAAGTATTCCAAAAATGCAGAAGTATATACTATTATACACGATGACATAAGTAAATAAATAAAGTTGAGTATTTTAAATATTAAAACTCACAACTGTCATCTTTGTAGTATTTTTTTTCTTTAGTTAATTATTCATTCTACGATACAACATTTTGTGCACACGTTATAAAAAATTATATGTATATATATATATATATATATACATATACACTACTATATGTATATAAACTACACTATATATATATATATACTACTATTTAACATATACATATATGTACATATAACGGGTAATCCAAAAGTCAGGACGAACTTTAAAGATGAATAATTCGAAAACGAATCAAGATAAAATATACGGTTTGCACCAAACAAATGTAAAAAAAAAAAAAAAAAAAAAAAAAAAAACGGATTTTGTGTGGCAACAAAAAAATAGTTTGCAACAGACAGCGCTAACAACAGATTGCGCTATAGTGATTTATTGCACGAAAAGATTATTTACAAATGGAAAAAAATGTTGACAACTTACAAATCTGCTTAATTACAGTTAATTAGTACTGCAGTAAATGTTCAATGCGTTGTCCATCATTCAGAAATAGAGCTTTGAGGCGAAGCACCTCACCGGTCACTGCATTGAGTAGCATTTCTTGTATTATGGCAGACACATTTTGGCAGATGGCAACTTTCAGAGTTGCTAGTGTTGCCGGCTGGTCGCAGTATACTTTTGTTTTCAATAATTTTGATCCACAGCCAAAAGTCACAGAATGTCAGATCGGAAGATCTTGGAGGCAATGCGTGGTTCATGTAGCGACTGATAATGCGATCCTTCCCAAATATAGAGCGTAGAAGGCGTTACACATGCAGAGCAAAATGAGGTTGTGCTCCATCTTGCATAAAGATGACTGTGATGTAGAATCACATATAGTTTTCTAAATTATACATTTTTCCTAAATTACAGTTAAAACTATTCTTTAATTAGATATCCATTTTATCCTAACGTTTTATTTCGATCCCACAATAACTTTCCATTAAAAAGCGTTATTGAAAGAAATAAAACATATGTAACATCTGCTGTATCATTAAAACGGTTCTCAGATAAACAGATTTCCTTTAGATGAATTTTTTTCCTTCAGTAAAAATAATAAAAGAAAGAATAAAGAACCCCGTTGCTTGCGGTTAGCGAAGAATCGTTTCTCTCTGCGTAATGTTGAGCCTAACTTCTTTATTACATAAAAACTTTTCATGTACATGCTCTGTGTTGTGTCTTTTGATAACATTCTCCCAAAACAGACCTATAACGTACGATTTTGGCGTATTTTTTAGGACTGCCCATTTCTGGTTGCCCTGCATTAAATTCAAAATCATCTTAATTGTTTAAAGCGTAACAGAAAATTTCATGGATATGATTCACTTTTCATATGCTCCTTGTCGCCAATTCTATGATGCCAATATGTGAATTATGAATGAGAAATTCAATTGCCTCCCTCTCGCTTCACCAGGCAGTCATGTGAAGACTGTTTGCTTAAAGATGCGTTCAGGCACCATCCCTAGTTTTTCTGTATGGAAGCTTTAAATTTATATTTCTCCTTCAAATAAACAAAGTTCTTAAAAGGCATTTATTTTCTTATAATGGATCACAGCCTACAACTGTAGCGAATGCATTTTACAAAGAACCTGGTCAATATACTTTAAAGTACAGATCTACAGTACAGTGACAGTTTGGAATGCCTGTCGTGTTTTCAATTAAAAAATCCGACAGTGCCATCTGTTTGTAATAAATATAACTATTGTTGCACTGTCACACAAAATCCGGATTCTTTTCCATCCGTTTGGTGCAAATAGCATCTTTGTATCTTGATTCGTTTTCGAATTATTCGTTTTAAAATTCCTCCTGACTTTTCGATCACCCTGTATATATAGACACATATAAGTATAGGAAGATGTGTTAGGGATAGTTTTACACTACATATATCAGTAAAAATATTACATATAATATCAAATTTAATATTATGTGTATCTAAAAATCCATGCTCTGATTTGTGTAACACACATTTTTCTTTAAATCCGAAAAAAAAAAAAACATTAATCGGGTAAACATAATTATATTTTTAAATATCGTAAGGATTTTAAAAAGTTAAAATTGTCTTAAACGTTTTAAATTTTTTAATAAAATATGGTAATTTTTTATTTTCAAAATGTACTGTTACTTGATTATTGAAATGCGAAAATTTCACCATTTGAATAACATTTTTAAAATAAAAAATGCAAATGAAAAGGTTAAACTGTTCTCTAATTATTAAAAAATAAAAAAATCTTTCAAAAAAGAAAAACACAGACATATAAATGATACTGACTTATGTGACAGTTACGCTTGACTTAATCGCATATTTTTTTTAATAAAAATTGCAATTCACATCTAATCAATTTTTTAAACAAAAATATAATACGAAATACGTGACAATTGCATTATTTTTATACTCGCTATAGTGTTATAAAAATAATACTAGCTATAGTGTTCCAAAAGAAATATAAAATATTATTTTCATTTTATTACCTTGTAAAATATTACTTAAAAAATACTTATGGAAAAAGTTTGCTTTCTAATATATCTATAGCTTTTTTTAAGGCTTCAACACTTTTTATAATTCAAAATTGCCTCGATAAGTAGTGCCACTTTCGATTTGTATCCATTATAAAAACTTTTCAAAAGTTTGTCAAATACTGAAAAATGACATGAACGAAAAATTACGCTGCAATTCATAGGATAATGAGATTTGAAAAGAATAATCTTGAATACTTTTCCAAGAACGTGTTTTAAGAATTGCAAAAACATAAATGTAAAGTGTATGCTATTATGTAAGGCGACTTAAACAAATAAATAATGCTGTGTATTTTAACTATCAAGAATCATAATTGTCATGTTTGTAGTATTTTGTTTATATAGTTAATTATCCATTCTATGATATGAAATGCTACAAACTTTTTGTACAAAAATCTTATAGGGAAAAAAAAACTTTCTATTTTTGTTATTGTTTTTATATTCTTCATCTTTCGATTTAAATTAATTGATCTTAAGTTTATGGATTATTTTTGAAAATACTGATTTGTTTCGGCAAACCGCCTCAAAATTAAATAACGTCCTATGATGGACATGCTAAGCCAAACTAAAAGAAAAAAAATTAAAGTTTCGAACGTCATCCTGCATGTCGCGTTGTTTTACCAATTCAGATTTTTCCTGGTTTTCTTCGAATTTTGGGTAACCCTGTGTAAAAACCCAGAATGAAACCTTAGAAAGCTCCCGCCCTACACAGACACACATGGAGTGTATTATCTCTTGGACCTATATCCCTCATGCAGATAATCGGCCATCACAAATACATCCGTATATTGGCGGAAATAGCTGTGTGAAAATTTTTAACAGTGTTATATGTTCAACTAAACTAACTTATAGCATATACTGTACAATTTATACAGATCGATATACCATATAAAAGACGACAAAGAAAAAATCTTATATTTTAAAGTGAGTATATGGTAAAAACAGAAATTGAGTTTTCAAATTATCTAATGCTTTTTCCACATTCTTTATTTAAATATCATCTTTCACCTTAGTAACTCTAAAGTTTTCTTATTATTCTGATTATGTTGGAAAGTGTTTTATAACCTATTCTTTGCGCATGATTTCTCATTCCTGTTACTAGCATGATAAAAAGTTTCTCTACAAATTACATGAAAAGCAATAGTTATTTGATTTTGAAATATTGTTTATTTATTTTTTGCTGTGTCTCTAATTGATGGGTTCTTGGCCAAGAGCGCGGTTTGCGCTATACGGTAAAAATATCTAAAACAGAAAACACGAAGTCTATAAGTATATGCACATGCAGTATGTAGGAAATTAAAATGAACAAGTTGGATGTTGCACGTGAAGCGTACACTGTAAAAAAAAAAAAGTTCGATCTACTAAAAAAACTTTAGTGATTCTTGTAATTACTAAAAAATTTTTAGTAATCTTAGTCGGTTACTAGAAAATTTGTAAGAATCACTAGAAAAATGTTAGCAACGAATAGAGTTAATAGTTTTATATTTTTAATAGCTCTTACTAAAACTCAGTTGGTGTGGCCCTGATAGCATAGTGGTTATAGTAACGGACTTCAGGCTAAAAGGTCCCAGGTTCGAAACTTGCCACAGCCAAATGCACCCCGAATGTCTGTAGTGTCTCGTTAATAAAGGAACTAAGAAAATCCGATCGGAGCAGTAAGGAATGTTTAGTGCTGCCATCTGTTGCGGTTTTGCCGAAAATCTTCCGCTTCAGAATTTTGGATGCAGCTCGAAGGAAGCTCCTCCGCTTCGGTTGCACGTAATGGTTATTAAAAGTAATTTTGGAGCTATTACTAAAATTTGCTTTGTGGCTCATACTAAAAATTTTTAAGTTAGTTATACAAAAAATTCTTTTGTTCAGTTTACAAAAGAAATGCTTGTTTCACTTGCAAAAAAAAAGTTTGTAATGGTTACTAAAAAATTCTGTGGAATACAAATTTACTAAGAAATTTTTAGTAACCTCTTGAATTTTTTTTTTACAGTGTAGCAAATGAGGTGCATTCGTACGATAATGAAGTTCTAAAAATATTCAGATCTTACTGTCATAGTTGACACTACTTCGGATACAGTATATTAGCCAAAAAACGTTTATGTGTCCCTGCAAATACTATCTGCTTTCTTTTATACAGGAAATAACCTGTAGTATTTCTCAACAACGTATAAAAATCTCATAAAATGTTAAATAATTAATTACAATTAAAACGCACACCAAACAATGTTCTCCCTATATTATTATGTAATGGAATACTTTTCTGTGGCCTTGTAAATCAATAACAAATTTTCTTTGCACACAGACTGTCCAAAATGTTTATTATACTATGTAGTTCATAGATGCATATGCATTTTATTATGTTCGAATGAGTGCAACACCATTAAAATGCATTTGAAACATTTTTTCCCCATTGTCCGTAATGTAACGGAATTCTTTTGCTTCTCCCTGTAATTGATCTTTGCATCCGATTTTCATAAAATTTGAAATGACCCAACAAAATTATGTAATAATTATATATTTTAAATTTCAAACGATTCAGTTGGGTAGTTTTTGCGTTGTTGTATGCGGACGGACGGACTGAGCGACAACTATAGGACTATATTTACAGAATTACGAACGCACTTAAAAAGTAAAATTCCTCGAAAATAAAATCGTAAGAACCTATAATTTTTATTTTTCTGGTGAATATTTCAGAAATTGGAAAATTTCAAAAACATATTTCACTAACGAAAAATGCATTACTCAATAAAATAAATAACAGTTTATCCATGATTAAAGCTGCATTTGTAAGATAATAACTTGCCAAGAATAGTATATACCTAAACACTTACGACTGATTTATTATATGCAGTTATTCGTTGTTCGCGTGCCAAAAAATGCATTTGAAATATATTCCGTGTTGAACGATTCTAATCACTTGAAATATTGCACTAGGCAATGATATCATATGTTCGGAGAAGATGTATGACTCATATTTAATCATATCTACCAGGTGTCCTGAAAAGGACTGAACGATTTTAAAAATCAATAATTTGCAAACTTTTACAGATATTTAAAAAATTCTTGCACGAGAATCCTCTCAAAGGTCAAAAGTTTTTTCCTGCGATTCTGAATTTTAGTTCGAATTACAAACAATAGATGGCGCTGAGAGCGCTAGGTGCGGTTTTGAGATGGATATTGACGTCACTTGGTACTGAAGCAAAATAAGGAGTTTAAGGCTGTGGAGTGGGTCTGGTTTGACAATGCAATCTTGCTCTTAGGGCCCGATTTCGAACTTTAATTTATTTGTTTTTATTGAACAACATACATTTGACCTGTGCACTCGACATAAAGCCCGATTTTGGACTTAGTCGGTATAATTTCAATAAAATGTGTTGTTGTCATGGAAATAATAAATCCTTTTATATAACAGCAGCGATTGGAAACTGGAAATGAATTTAACGAGCAGCATACGAGTTTTGCAGACGATTTTACATTTAAACAAGCCGTATTTTCTCGGATTAAATTACTTTTTATCATCTAATTTAAAGAATACTTTGTGCATCATATTTTAAAATAAAGTGAAGCGATTTAGTATTTTTTGTTGTTGTTAAAAATTAATCAATTTTGCTATTTAAAAAAATTTGTTATATTCTAAGAAATGCTAGTTTGTTTTAAAGAAGTTCTTTAGTAGAGTTTTATGTATGTAGTAAAAAAATGGCGGAAATCGTTTATTCTTTAGAACAAAGAATATTCATAGTATAAGCATTGAAAATTTGGTGCAATAGCTGTTGCACTCTTTTGTAAAAATACCCAAATACAAAATTTATTACGATTATGTATATTAAATTCATGGTAATAGGGAAATAATACTACCTCCACTTTAAATGAGCTATAATCATAATGACAACCTAGAATCATCACCTGTCACTGGATATAATTGAATTAGTCACGCAGAATAGATTTTAATAGAATGAAGAAAACATTTATTAATGTCCTTTTAAGCTTTGATTCGCTTTTCATAAAACTTTAAATGAGTAACGAAAATTCTGCATCGAGTATATATATTATAATTCAAAGCATTCTGTTGGGTAGTTTCTGCGCTATTATATGCGGAAAGATAAAAGAACATTCCAGATGACGAATATAGGAGCTACATATATAATTATCCTCACAGAACATAATGTAATGGCATAGTTCTGAGTGTCTGTGTAAATGAATCATGAATTATGCATAGTTTGTTTACAATACCCAACACCACGGCATGATAAATCTTATTAACATATATCACTTACAGACCAATTCAATTATTTCAACGCAAGTTAGAGTTTGGAAAGACAGACAGGCAGACGGCTAACTAAAAAGAAATTATAAAAATTTTTAACTATGTTGGAAAGCGTTAAAAACACATGTTAAGTTGAAATTTGACATTTAGCAATTTATTTAAATAGACGGAAGCATATTTGAACTCTTTTGTATAGCCCTGTACTTTTCCTACTATCTTTAAATACACGCCATTTATCTAGCTAAAATCTTTTTAAAACCGAAACATGCTTTAAACTAATGAAATCACACTTCCAGAGATTACCATCCAGAGCCGGCTATTAATCCAATTTTTGAGTGCCTCTGTATATCATTTCATTTCTATTCTTTAAACATATCGTAATATACTTAAAGCTGTTCAACGTAAAAAAATGCATAACTCATTTACAAAACACCTAATATGTTTACTTACACACTTAGTAAGGAGTGCGAATTCTTTTGTGTAGCCCTCTATATGATTTGCACCAGTTATATACACAGCGTAACATGCAAAAATGTACTGAAGCTTTAAAAAAATCATATCAAAACTTAAAACTTCAAACAATTATCGTTAGCGTACAGCATTTTTGATGCAGCATAGTTTCCGAAATCTTTTATGTGTCCCTGTAAATATTTCATGTTTTCTATTACATAGTAAGAAATTCGTAGTAAACCTAAGTAACTTATAATAATTTTATTATATGTGTAACAAAATTAAAATATGCCGCAAAGTATGTTTCCTTCTATACCGTTACGTTACATAATTATTTTGGGTGGGCCTGTAAGTGAATAATAACTATTCTTTGTGCAGCATATTCTACATCATTTGTATTTCAATTTAATTCATAAATGCATGTTAATTTCATTATGTTCGGACGGGTGTAATATCATCAAAAAGCACTTTAAACTTTTTTTCCGTCGGCCATAATGTAACGGAATATTTTTGACTGTCCCTGTATTGGAAATACACATCCGATATTCATAAAATTTGAAATAACTGGATAAAATTCTTCAATAAATATGTATTTAAAATTTCAAACGATTCGACAGAGTAATTTTTGCACTGTTATATGCGGACAGACAGACGGACGGACGCACCAGACACGAGTATAGGTGATATGCATTTATATAAATACTAATGTATCTAAAAAACAGCTAAATTTAAAAGCGCATGCCAAAATTGAAAACGCATTTACAGCAGTTATTACTTAAAGGCAGTACAGTAACCGGTTTCTTTTTGTGTGCCCCTGTAAATGAACGTTAAATGCTAATAATACCAAATACTCTATTCTATCATAATCATCTTATACTGAAATTCAGTGATTTATATGAGTTTCAATACATTTGAAATAGTGTATTTCATTAATATACACTGCAAGTGATTTTCCCCCATAGACTATAATGTGATGCAATCTTTTGGGTGTACCTGTAAATTAACTGTTAATCCCACATACTTAAAATACAACACAGGACATGACTAGGTGACATAAAAAAAAAGGTTTAAAAGATACCCAGATAAATAAATAGATAAATAAGATATCCTGTTCTCAAAATACTTACATTCTTGGAATGTAAAATAAAAAATAAATAAATAAATAAATAAATAAATAATAAAAGTCGGTAATTCGAACGTTGTTGCTCCCCGCATTTCGATTTCAAAGGAGTCGTACCCATGAAAATAATATTTTTCTCTATTATTGCGCTGACGCCAGCAAAATCAAATTTATATGGATTGGATTCAAAATCGGACGGTAAAAGCAAAAGTTCATTTTTGAATAAGATCCACTCCATAGCTTTAACCTCCTTATTTTGCTTCAGTGCCAAGTGACGTCAATATCCGTCTCAATACAGCACCTAGCGCGCTCAGCGCCATCTATTGTTTGTAATTCGAACTAAAATCCAGAATCGCAGGAAAAAGACTTTTGACCTTTTAGATGACTCTAGTGCAAGAATTTTTTAAATATCTGTAAAAGTTTGGAAGTTATTGATTTTTAAAATCGTTCAGTCCTTTTCAGGACACTCGGTATATTAATCGTACATTATGTTTTTGCTTCAAAGAATAATGCCCTTAAAAAATAAATTAAGCCGGATTAGTCAAAATTTTACACCTTTATACCTAATCAGTGAAACTATGAATTCAATCAGGGACGTACCTTATCAGAATAAAAATAGATAACAAATTGAAACAAATAAAGATTGATGAGTTTTATGCATGAATTTTTATTAATTAGATGGGGGGGGTTATTAATTCTCCAGTTTACCCCTTTATATTTATCAAATGAACCTTTAAATTTAATAAGGAAAACCTCTTATCAGAATGAGCCTAGAAAAAATAAAGTTTAAGTAATTTGGATTGAATTAAGTAAATAAGTAATCTTCATGAAAACTCATTTATCAAAATTAAGGGGGGTGGGAACTAGTTCCCTTTCGCCCTTTTATGTTTAGCCAGTTAACCTTCAATTCTAATCAAGGAAGTGCTATATCGGAATAAACCGGTACATCATATTTGAAAAAAATCGAATAATCCTGCATAAAACCCCCATAAATTTAGATAAATGGTGAGGGGACTTCTCTTCCCTTTATACGTAACAAATGAAACTCCAAATCTAATCAGGAAAGTGACTTAATCATAATAAACCAGCATATAAATCTTAAGCAAATCGAAAGATTCTGCATGAAAAAATCATTATCTAAATGAAAGAGGGAATTAGTCCTTGTTACCTCATTTTATATTTAATCAATGAACCCCCAAAGCTAATAAGAGAAGCACCTTATCAGAATGAACCTAGAGGAAAAAAATTGTAATAAATCCGTTATTTCTATCAAGATGCACACACGTACATGCGTACACACATACATGCATACATACATGCAGAAATGGTGGCACTTTACCACTCTAGGTCTGATAGCCTGTGAGTTAAAAGTAGTCAGCATGGACGATTATTTTTATTTAACTGATGTTTGTCATTTTGTCTGTTGATCTGTCCACGCTCGCACTCCCATAAATATTCTCGAATTTTCATGTAATTGATAAACCTTATTTAGGTTCACCAAGGAATGCTTGGTACTTTATATTAAGACTCTGAAAAACAAATAGCTCATTTACAGGGGCACTCAAAAGAATTCCATTATATAATGGTATACGGGGAAAAATCATTTGGAGGGCATTTTAATGACATTACTTTGTTTCGAATGTATTGCAGTTCATTTAAATCACAAAATTTCACTATAACATGATTACGATGAAATGACGTATTCATAGCATTTGTCGTTTATTTACAGACCCAGAGAAAAGAAATCGGTCCCAGTACTATCTGTAAGTAATTATTGCTTAAAAGTGCATTTTCAATATACGCCTTTAAATATAACTTTTAGGTAGCTTTCATTACAAAAAGCAAAAAGCTGCCTGTTGCAGTCGTCCGGAGGAAAGCACTTTTTGGTATATTTTCACCAATCATGACCCCCAGACCCCAAAACCACCCTCCGTTCAAATGTTGACATATATATATATATGTATACCGGGTGTCCCAAAAGTGACTGATGGATTTTAAAATTCAATAACTTGCAAACGGTGACAGCTATTTAAAAAATTTTTGTAGGAGGGTTATGTATAATGTCAGGAGTTTTTTTACCGTAATTTTTTATTTTAGTTCGCATCTCTAACAATAGTTGGCGCTGACGGCGATTGAAGGCCGGGTGATCAGTGCTGAGTGAAATGTCGACCTGGCCTTCAATCGCATCTCAAACAATAGGTGGCGCTGACGGCGAACTAAAATAAAAAATTACTCTTGAAAAAACTCCTGACATTGTACATAACCCTCCTGCAAAAATTATTTTAAATAGCTGTCACCGTTTGCAAGTTATTGAATTTTAAAATCCATCAGTCATTTTTGGGACACCCGGTATATATAACTATATATATATATATATATGATTTTTGTCATGCGATAACTAACATATTTATGAACCGATTTGAATGAAACTTGGTATGTACATAGTACATACAAATATCTCGACCGAGATCGATGTCCAGCATCATCCGCCATCTTGTTTCAAAATGGTGGCCATTTAAATTTTTTTAAATGCTAAATTTAAAATTAAATGCGAAAAAATTAAAAGTTAAAAAATATTTTTCTTTTATGTGTAAAATCTTAAAACACCAATTCCAGAACATTTTTTATTTTATTGATATCTTAAAAAATGATTGAGTTATAGCAGTTTGAATTTTTCTTATGGCTGACATTTTGAAACGATCTGATTTTTATCATGCTATAACTAACGTATTTATGAACCGATTTGAATGAAACTTCGTATGTACATAGTACATACAAATATCTCGACCGAGTTAGTTGGCTAGCATCATCTGCCATCTTGTTTCAAAATCACAGCCGTTTAAAAAAAAATTTAAATTTTAAAATTTAAAAATAAATGCGAAAAATTAAAAGTTGAAAGATATTTTTATTTTATGTATTATATCCTAAAACACTGATTCTAGAACACTTTTTACTTTGTCTATATCTTAAAAAATGATTGAGTTATAGCACTTTTGAAACGATCTGATTTTTGTCACGTGATAACACTCGTATTTATAACTCGATTTGGATGTAATTTGGTGTGTACATAGTACTTAATAAAGCCTGGATCGAGTTCGTTAACCAGTTCCATCCGCCATCTTGTTTAAAAATGGTGGCCATTTAAATTAAAAAAAAATTAAAATTTGAAATTAGCTACAAAAAAGTGAGAAATTGAAAAAGATATTTCTTTTATGCATTTGACCTTGATACAAAGATTCCAAAACACTTTTTGTTTTGTCTGTATCTCAAAAAATGTTTGAGTTATAGTACTTTTACTTTTTAGTGTTGCTCACATTTTGAAATGATCTGGTTTTCGTCACGTGGTAACACGCGTATTTATACACCGATTTGGATGAAACTTGTGCGTAGATAGGACATACTGATGCCTGGACCGAGTTCGTTGGCCAGTTCCAAACGCCATCTTGTTTCAAAATGGCGGAATAATATTTTTTTTAATTTTAATTTTAAAATTAGGTCCAAAAAAGTAAGAAATTGAAAAAGATTTTTCTTTGGTGTTTTGACCTTGATACAAAGATTCCTGGCCTTTTTTTTTTGTTTCATCTATATCTTGAAAAATGGCTGAGTTTTAGCACTTTCAATATTCAGTGAGATTGACATTTTGAAACGGTCTGAAATTTGTCACGCGTTAATACGCATATTTATAAATTGTTTTCAATATAACTCCGTGTGTTCATGGTACATACCAATGTCTTGACCGAGTTCACGGGCCAATTTTATCCGTCATCTTGTTTCAAAATGGCGGCCTCTTAAATTTGTCAAAAATCTTTTAAATGTAAAATGATATATAAACAAAAAGTTAGAAATCGAAAAAAAGGTTCTTTCTGAACTATTTATCTTAATAATGAATTCCGGAGTATTTTTTGCTTTGTCTTTACCTTGAAAAACGCCTAGGATATAGCAACTCTAATTTCTAATTTTGGGGAAAATTTATTTTTAAGTCAATTTGCCTGCGACAGCACTCGTATATATTAATCGATTTCGATGTGAGTGTGCATGTTCACATGAATTAAGATTTCGATCAAGCTCATTGGGCTTTTTTATCCATCATGTTGCTTTAAAATGGATATCGTGGAATTTGGCGACCCTATAAATCGCTTACAATAAAACTAGGTTGAATAAAATATGACTAATTTCTAAACATTCCTATTAATATTTAGTATTGACAAAAACGAGTATTCAGTCTTACATCATCGTGTTCCACTATTTTGAGTTTCGTATACTTGATTTATATAACTGAATTTAAAATAAATAAATAAGTATATGAAAGCTACCTCTTCTTCCCGGCATAGCCGGAAGGACTTTTATTTTTTTTTAACGTTTTGTATACAAATTCTATACCTCGTATACAGGACTGAAGAAAAGATTTAACGTACCATTTTGCTTATTAGCGGAATATGATGAAGGGGAATTTTCAGCTACAGTTTAAACGTTTTTCTACATTGAACTTAATATTGAGCATGCATGAAATTAATAGATACAAATCTATATAGCATATACAGGGCTGATCGAAGAAGAGGAATAATTATCAAATTGTAGATGTTTACAGCTGAAAATGGATTTTTTAAGTTATTATGCATTTCCATATGGTTGAATTAAACGTAATATTTTAATTTATTAAGCAGTGAAATTTTGTTACATTAGTTCCTATGAGTTACAAAATGTTTCATTATCTATTCTTGACGCTGGATTTTTCTCTTTGTTGTCTTTTTTTAATCATATTTCTGTTTTTCTTATAAAAATTTCTTAAACTTTAATTATTTCCCATCAGATTCTCAGTGCACACTTCTTATAGCTAAGCAATGTTTTAAGTTTATTAAAGAATAAACATTATTTGTAATCGTATTTTGATTTTCTTTCTAGTTCTTCTCATAGTTTTTCTAACTTTTACGTGCACAATTTAGCGATTACAATCAGTGTTGAATCCAGGGGGACATTTCCCTCCTCGAAGCAATGAAAGCCCCCCCCCCCAGAAAATTTAAGATTTATGATTTTTAATGGTCAAAAAGTGCAATTTTCCCCTCGGAACTCCATGATGTTTCCCCCCGGATCCTCAGAAGTCCCTCCCGGTGAAAAGTGTTTGAATACAACACTGATTACAATGATGTAATTTGTTCAATAACTTGCTTGTAAAATAGTTCAGTCTGCAATTTTTTTTAATATACGTGCAACTTTAGTAATATTACTGATAGAGCATTGATTTTCTTTCTACGCTGTAAAAAAAAATCTGTAAAATTACTAAACTTTTTCATGGAAACTGAAACTGCTTTTTCCCGAACTTCTCATACAATGATAACAGAAATTTGCTGTTACCGTTACATGAAATGTTCTAGGAATCCCAGTTTCTTAGAAAAAGTTTAATAACTTTGCAGATTTTTTTTTTTTTTTTTATTTCAGCGTTTGATTTTTCAAGTGATTCCCTAGTATTTTTTTTATTATTTTTGGTTTTAGAAAAATGCAGAATACTTTTCATTGTTATTAAATTACATATTAAGTATGACCTGTCGCTCGCCTGGGCCAAATTGCGACTAAATTCTTCATTTGACAAATAAACATGCGATTAGATTCGCCAAATTGCTAGTGCACAATTTTTCCTTTTTTTTTTTCTTTTCTTTTTCGTTTTTTATACAGATGCATATATACATATTTTAAAGATATACATATTTTTAATATATTTGTAGCGGATGGTTGAAATTAGATTAATAACAGTCGTTGTTGCAGTTATAAAAACATGCGTTATTTTAGAACATATTGATAAAAAGAGGGGTACATTAAAGGATTAAAGATAATTTTTTTGCTATACAGCAAATCTTTTTTTGCGAATACTTTTTTCATTTGGCGAATGTTTTTTATTTTTAATTAACAAATTACTTTGGTCAAATGTCAGTGAGAACACTGAGTATGAAGTATGGGTCTAAGCGCAATACTTAAGGAAGTAGCTTATTGTTTCGATATTTATAAAAACACTGTATATAAAATAAAAAAAAAAGTTTCCTGATTGCCCCTTTTGGTGTGATAAAATTTGAGATAAAAAATTCTCTTCTTCTGAAACGAAAAATAGGTTTGATTTTGATAGTAGTAATAATAATTTAATAGTCGATAAAAGTAGACATCGTCATTTTTTAGTATAAGAAAGGAATTATGAAGAATATTAGGATACAAGCACCGGCAAAGACGAAATAATAATACGAGTTAATTAAATATACGGACAGAAAATGAAGCTGCCCTATTTGGCCCGATTCTGGATGACAACAGTATAATAATTTTCTAATGTAAAATAAATTTACAAATTAAAATAGAATGTTCATTTTTTGTGGATATTGCCCAATTTGATGCAAATTTAGGTAAACTTATTTCAAATTTCAGCCTTTCAGTACAATTTCAATATGATAATGAACGTTTAATTTTTTAACATGTGTCGAAAGTAATTAATTAGTAGTAGGTTGGCATCCATTTTTATCTGACGCAGTTTAATGATTAACTTGTAAAGTGTTTTTCCCCGCTACACATATAATGAACCAACATTTTTAACGATTTTGAATGGAGTTATTTTTAATAAGTTTATTTGTATTTTTAAAACATTGCTGAATACTCGATTTTTATAAAATATTTGCATTTTATTATTAAAATAATACAAGCTTCATTTTGAAAGTAAGACATTTTAATTCCATATAATATATGTATGCTTTAGCGGAAAAAAATAGTCTATTGTACTTTTTTAAGTGAGCATTATTTTGGATGCATTGCGCAAAATATGTAGTTGCTTAAACTTTAAATTAATAAAAAATTAGGTATATTTATTTTTTAAGCAATATTTAATAGAGCAGGATTATATAAAGTAACTAAAATACTAAATTGCTGCTCCTCCTCTTTCAGGCCAATGACAGGATAATAACTAGCTTGTGGTTTACAGGAAATTTCATTATATTCCTTATATGTTCGAAAAGATAAAAAAGATCACACAGAAATACATGGTGATTTAAAAAAAAAACTTGGACAAAATAATATGACAAATCCAGCATACAAGAAGGATAAAATTTCACATAGGAACATAGGATCGCAAACTACTTATTTAGTCACAAATACAGGGTGTTTCATTTAACTATCCCCGGTTTGAAAGTAATAATTTTGAGGAAAATAAAAATATTGTAATGGAAATGCAACGATATGTACCTCATTTTGTGTGAAATGTGATAACGCTACGAAAAGATCTGGAAAAACATATTGCTCAAGCAATCGATGATACCATATAAACTGATTATCACAGTTCAAAATGTGAGGTGCAGAGTGGCTATTGCTGGTGCGCATAATCCAAACTTCTACCACTTTCGTTTGGTGTTATCACATTTAAAACAAACTTGAGAATGTCTGTTAAATGTTTTATTGTAATATACTTCAGCTTTCTGAAATTTATTACTGTCAACCCAAATTGAGTTAGGATGAAACATCCTGTATTTGTGATTCAATAAGTGGTTTGCAGCCCTGTGTTCCTATGTGATTTTTTGTCTTTGTCGTATGCCTGATTTGTCATATGAAATTTATTCACGTTGTTTTGAAATATCCTGTATAATATAAATCTTGTGTGCCATTAAATCCTCTTATCTTATTAACATCGTTAGTGATAAGATCGACAAATTCCCACTGGATCAAAAATGTGATGTATATGAAATGACAAAACGCAAACTTTTAGTAAGAATTAAGGAGCATCGCACGGACATTAGAAAGCATAAACATAATTCAGCTCTTTCTCGTAAGCAGGCTTTCATGTAGAGCATACAAGTCAGATGTATGTTGTTCAAATAAATAAATAAATTTTTCTCGTTTCTACTTGGCAAACAAAGGTTGCCATAGTAACTTAGAAAAGGCAAAAATCATTGTACCTTGCTGTAATCCATATGAAAGAAAAACTAGAGAATCTATTGAAATCGTTGCACGTGATAATAAATCTTGTAGAGATAATTAATCGACATGATACATCAAAAAATCTGGCATAACACCATAAAGTCTTAAATTTGTACCAGTTTGCAATACTTTAGTGTTTCCTCCTGCGTGGATAGCAAATACTCAAACTCTTGATTCATTTCGATTTTATTTTATTAGTATTAGATTTTATTTAATTATATAAAGCTACCAACTTACTAAGTTGCTGCTCCCTTCCTAAGGCCAACGACAGGATAAGAATCAGCGAGTGGTTTACAGGAAATTTCATTACATTCCTTATACAGCGTGAGTCATAAATATCGAAACAATAGGCTATCTCCTTAAATATTGCCCTTAGACCCATACTTCCAATTGCAAAGTTTCGTAAAAAAGGATGAATTTTTTGATAAGATAAGTTGCAACTCCATGGAGGGTCTACTTTAAAAAATACGAAAATTAAATTTTTACACGGCCCCCAGAGGATAAAACTTCCAATTAGAAAAATTTTCCTTATCCATTCCTGAATTGAACGAAAAAAATTTCATCTCGATATCTGCAAATCCCTGATAGATATTAAAATCGAAAATTTTCAAAAATTCGTGACTTACACCACTTAAGCATACCTCTGAGAGCTCCGAAATCAGTTCATTTGAAGTTCAATTTAGGAATCGACCATAAATTAACGCATTGTTAAATGTCGATCCAAGACAATACTTTAACTTTTAGACATAAAATAAAAGCGTAAAGGTTTTTGCTTTAAACTTCTTTGAAATATGCTACATGTCTGCAATATCTCGACCTTGGCGCCAACCTCGTAACTTGTACGACCCATTGGCCAAACCGTCTTTTTAAACACTTGTTAAAAGTGTTATAAAATTAAGTGATATTAATTAAACTCGCATTAAAAGTGTCTTATAAACTTATTGCCGCAGGCAATAAGTTTAGTTAAAATAGTACTAGCGATATTGACACTTCTATTAACGGAATCATTGGAAATATATTTTAATAAATTACATAGAAATATTTTCAAAAATCTACTTTTTTACTATTCAGCTTCAAAATTTATGATGTTTTAAAACCTATTTTTACTTTCTTCTATCTTTACTAGAAGAAATTATTGGATTCATGAAAATTTTCGACGGTTTTCGACGGATTTATACGTTTTAGGGCTCAGAGATACCGAAAAACATGTTTTTACAAAATGTCTGTGTGTGAATCACTGCACAAGGAAAAAAATTTAAATCGACGTGATAAAAAATGAGGTTTAAATCGACTGACGCATTTAAACAGTAATTAAAGAGGGTGAAAATGGCAAAACTTAAACAAAATCTGAAATCGAAACTATACAGGACGGAGTTAATCGCCTAGAAACTTTTAAAAAGCATTTAAACGTTAGGAGCCCATCTTTGTTTAAAACTAAATCCACTTTTCTGCATCAAATGTTTTTATTTCAGTATTTCTCATTTTTTAAGTGACATAAGTCAATAACCGTCTGTTACGGTAACAGTCCAGCAGGTTCAATAATTTTTTAACATCTCAAAAAAAAAAAAAAAAAAAAAAAAACATGTTTAACATGCCGAAAAAAGTTTTCAGCTCAGAAAATTTACTTTTAAAAATATGATTTGTTTACAAAAAATTGCATCTTTTTTATATTGCTATTTTAAATACTTTTATTTAAATATATATATATAGATTATATAAAATTCTGAATCAAAATTGAAAATTAGGCATTTTTATTTAATCAAAAGAAAAAAATTCAACGCGACAAATAATATTTTGAGTTATAACAATTTTAATTTACTCTAAATTAAATATATATATTAAAAACTCTTATGATGTGATAATGCTTACAAATTATATGGTTAACCATCATAAAACATTCAGAATTCTAACTCTATAAATAAATAAATAAAATAAAGGTTTCCTGGACCCCTTACAGCAACGTTGTTTCTTCAATTACACACATTTCAATTTGTATCTGATCCCTTGAAATCTCACGATTTATTAAAATTGTCATAATTCTCTGAGTTTTGAAGATTTCAAGATGAAATTTTTTTTTGTTCAGTTCAGGAATGAATAAGGAAAATTTTTCTAATTGGAAGTTTTATCCTCTGGGGGCCGTATAAAAATTTAATTTTCGCAATTTTTAAAATAGACCCCCCCCCCCCCATGGAGTTGCAACTTATCTTATAAAAATTTTCACCTTTTTTTAGAAATTTTTGCAATTGGAAGTATGGGTCTAGGGGCAATATTTAAGGATATAGTCTATTGTTTCGATATATATGGCTCACCCTGTATATTCGAAAAGATAAAAAAGATCACACATAAATATAATATAAAGCTTGTCGCAATTCCACCCTCTTATTTCATTGACATCATTAGTGATATATCCCAATGGATCAAAAATCTGATATACACTGGTGTCCAAAATTTAAGCATAATTGGTAATTAAGTAATTATTTTTAAGTAATGAAAGAAATATGAATCGGAATGTGCTGAAACTCCAGGTGTGTAAACAAAATAGTACGCGTCACATATTTTCGCGAAGAGTTTTCCCCGAAATCGAACAGGGAACTGTCAACAAATTAAAAAAGAACGAAGATCTTTTGGATAACCCTGTCAAAACTAATGTAGCAAAAGCGTTCAAAATGCACATTATGATTAATTGGCTTATTGTAATGTACTGTGTTATTTTTTACAAGGATAGCATGTATACTCGTAGAGAAATTAAGGTTTTTATAAAAACAGTCCTAAGTTTTTTGCTTATAATTTGCAGAGTTCTTAATATAAAATAGTGTTCTTTTTTGAAAAAATGATAAACATTATTGTACACAATACCCTGTCATCAGAATTAAAAAATAATAAAAATTGTATGACAAATGAGCAGGTTTACTAAATAATTTTTTACTGCGCATGCGTGAACGCTATTAAAATTTCATTTGCATGTTATGTTAGTTAAATGTATAGAGCAACTTTTGTGAAAGTCTCAAAAACAAAGCTTAAAAATTCGGAAAATTATCGTTGATTGAATGAGATCAAAATCCTTTATTCCCTAAATGAAGCAAAAAAATGAGAGGCTGTATCCATATTCCATTGTTTATTGCCTACACAATATTGCACGTACAACTATATTTAAATAAAACCCCTGATTTTTTTGCGTCCTTTAGGAATAACGGATTTTGAGTTGATTCTATAGGCTCCCATTTTCAGAATTTTCAAGCTATGTTTTTGAAACTTTTACTGAAGTTGCTCTATACATTTAGCTAACACAATATGCAAATGACATTTTGATATCGTTGACGCATGCGCAATGAAAAATTATTTACTAAACATACTCATTTTTCATACAATTTTTATTATTTTTAAATTCTGATGACAGGTATTGTGTACAATGATGTTTGTCATATTTTCAGAAAAGAACATTATTTTATAATAAGAACTCTGCAAATTATAAGCAAAACACTTGGAAAAATTTAGAACTGTTTTTATAAAAACCTTAATTTCTCTACTAGTATACATATTATCCTTGTAAAAAATAACACAGTACATTACAATAAGCCAATTAATCATAATGTGCAGTTGAACGCTTTTGCTATATTAGTTTTGACAGGGTTATCCAAAAGATCTTCGTTCTTTTTCAATTTGTTGACTGTCCCCTGTTCGATTTCGGGGAAAACTCTTCCACAAAATATGTGACGCGTACTATTTTGTTTACACACCTGGAGTTTCAGCACATTCCGATTCATATTTCTTTCATTACTTAAAAATAATTATTTAATTACCAATTATGCTTAAATTTTGGACACCAGTGTATATGAAATACCTATCGCTTAATTAAATAATGTTGCAAGAGTCTATATCGGCATGACAACACTTAAGCTTTTAGTAAGAATTAAAGAGCATCACAGGCATAATACACAGAATAAACAGAATGCAGCTCGTTTTTATTTGCCTTACAAAGTTTGCCATATTAACTTTGAACAGGCAAAAATCATAGTACCGTGCAATAACCCATATAAAAGTAAAATTAGAGAATCTGTTGAAATCATTCCATGAAAATAAACTTGTGACGAAAATTTATCCGGTAATTAATCTATATGATATACCAAAAAACCTGGCATAACAACATAAAGTCTTAAATCTACCAAATTTACCAATACTTTAGTGGTTCCTCCTGCGTAGATGGCAACATATTCAAACTTTCGATTCATTTCGATTTTATTTTATTAGAAATATTATCTCTCGCGCAGGAAGCATTCATCTCTGAACTTTTAGTCATTTCATTATCATAATTCCTTGAAGATGGCTACAGAAGATGGTTCGAAACGTTGATTTTTTATTTATTTTTTTTATAACTGTACAGGTTCACATTAAAGTTCTTGTTTTTGTGCACCAATGAGCAAGGTTATGTATTTTTAACAAATATATTCTTAGTAGTGTAATTATCTAGTATATGTTTATATTTATATGAAGTTATTTTCTCAATTGTATCGGATTGTATTAGCTTTGTACAAACGGTTTAATTTCTTTAAAAATGCAATTTATAAAAATTTCGTTAACATTTCAAATTTTAAAGATACAAGGCCTGGTATAAAACATGCATAATATATTTAATAATTTTCTGTTGTTTGGTTGCAACGTAATATCACATACCGTAATGTTCATTATATAACACATAATTAGCCATTTTAAGATTCCTCTAAACCACATAATTCACTTTGTTATGAGATGAAGTTGGCTTAAGTGTAATGGCCTTAGTTAATCTTCTGAAATCTTAATTCTCTTGGAATTAAATTTTACGACTGTATGAAAGTTCTGACGCTATGTGTTTATTAAATACATTTTTCTCAGCAACCTACTACGAAAACTTAAATCTAATCATACAATTTCAGTAAGCTGATGTTAAAAATTTTTGGAAACATCATATAAAGAAAATTTTATGTAAAATAAATTTTACATTAATAAATCATTTACATGAGAGTGATTTTTTGCACCGGTAATAAACAGATTTTTGGGGGACTTGAGAATAAAATACTGTATGTAATTCTATTTTATTCTCTTATTATTATGAAATGTTTATAATACAAGTAGAAAATTAAATACCAACTAGAGAGTTGACACAACAGATTCTACAAAATTATGTATTTTTAAATAAAATAGATTTTTAAAACCTACCAACTTATATTAAATATGCATTCATTAAGAATTTTCAATTATTGATGACCCAAAGGGATTAAAGTAGCAATTAAAGAGAAAAGTTAATGTTATGGAAAATAATTAATAAAATAAACTTTTTTGCAGTTGCTATAAACGTTTTTAAGGACACAACGGTAAGTTAGTATTTAACATTAATGCTTATAAAGACTTGAGTATTGAAGTTGTTCATAATATATTTTGATATACAGGGTGGTCATAAAAAAAACTTTGCCGATATACGGAGCTCTAGCGGCCAGTCCGCTCAACTGATCGAAATGAAATTTCAGATATAGCTATTCAGAAGTATTAGCTCGAGATTCTGTGAACGACAACAAAATGGCGCTCACGGTTACGGTTATAGTTACAGAAACTCGAAAATTTCTAATAGCAACACCCATTTGTTTTCATCGCAAAATTCTCACCGCATGCGAAAACCTCAAAGAGCGTTGGAACCGTACGTGTATCGCAAGAAACAGACATGTTATGCACGCACAAAAAACCGTTCTGGGAATCCTCCCCCCCCCCCCCCATAGAAAAAACTCGATTGGGGCGCAAGGAGAAAATTTGCGTGCGACACAGAGTCAGTATACTGATCTCTGATTACAATAGAGATCGGAGAAACTAAAATTTTTATTTTAATTACACATTTTCGACATGGGTGCCATCACAGGGAATTACACATTGCATGGTGAACGGATATAAATCACTGATTTTTACTACGATTACGTTAAAACAAAGCATTCAAAGCATTTTTTATTAATTAACAGGGACACACATACAAAAAAATGGTTACAATATTGTCGTTGCATAATAATTACTGGAGAGTACGTTTTAAAATTCTGTATGCGCTTTTAAATCTAATTAGTTTTATACATGCCATTCATTACATATAAATTCTATACCTCATATATAGGGCTACACAAAAGTATTTGCATATCATTTTCCTTATTAGAGGAAATTGATGAAGGGGAATTTTCTGAAATACAAGTATTTATTAAATGAACTAAATATTGGAATGCATGTTGTCAATAGAAAAAAATCTCTGTATCATATACAGTGCCGCTAAAAAAATTCGGATAATTTTCCGATTGTAGATGGAAACAGCTGAAATTCATTATGCATTTCCTTATGGTAAAATGAGGCGTAATTCTTTATTTTTTTTTAACGGTGCAGTTTTGTTACAATATTCAGAATGTGTTGGAAGGCGCTTCATAATCTATGTTTGACGCATGATTTTTTCTTTCTTTTTTTATATAGAATTTCGTATCCAAAAGTTAATTCGATGTTGCGTTATTTTTCTCCATATTAGAGTCACTTTTGAATGCAAGCTGTCAGTTTAAAAGGTATCTGACAACTGAAGTTTCGAAAAAATAATTTTCCTACGCTTAAACCAAAGTTATACTGTAAATTACATTTTATAATCATTCAGTATTTTAATTGATTAAAATGCTTATTAAGTATTTAGTTAACCCTTTAAATCCCATGATAGAACACGTTCTAGAAACTATGTAGTTCAGAAAATCTCATTGTACACCAGAAAAAATCAATAGCTGATTTCGTTTTATTTAAATACGGAATATTCTGTTATCAATTAAAGCAAATACTGCTGTTTTAATTTTCTCGTGGGAATTAAGAATACAAATTAAAATATTTCAAAATATCTCGGGCGGTTTGGGATCTAGAGGGTTAATGTCCTATAAACTTTCCTTACTAGGTAGAAATATTTTTATCAAAGTAAATTTACAAGTGTCAACTTACAGATCTACTACATTCTCCCTCCCCCAACTCTGTTTAAACAGAAAAAGAGCTTTTGCAATAAAAGGATACAGTAAATCCTCTAAATAACGGACACCTTGGGAGCGCAGCAATTGTCCGCTATTCGGAGGTGTCCGCTATTGGGAAAACCTCAGAGATAGAAAAATTGCTAATGAATGCTTAATGTTTCATTGGTCGATTTCAATATGTCCTAAAACTTCTATTATATGATTAAACCAGAAATTAAAATATTTTTTAAAGCAATAAAACTGAAATAAAATTGTGCATACCTTTATCCATTGCTTCTTACATTCTTACAAAAAAAAAAAAAAAAAAAGTTACAAAAGTATGCTTTTATTTGCGATTACATGTAATTTGTTTTTCAATGTGAAGTTTTCACTCTATCAGTAGTTTTAATCCTTCCAATCATCTTTTTCTGAAAAAAAAATTATTATCATTGTATATCGTATTTTTCTGTTTCTTAAAAGCATACAATCTCCAATCATCCGAAGGGGGGGTATGTAGGGGATAAATGTTGGGGGGAGAGGGGATTTTCTCCAGCTCATCCTCACATTTCTCTGTGATCACAAAATTTGTGATATATTGCCTTGATAAATTTAGAGGATTTTTTTCCCTCGTTAAAAAAACAATTTTTATTCTTTTTTGCCGAAATTACTGTCCGCTATTCGGAATGTCCGTTTTTCAGAGGTTAAACATACAAAAAGTACAGTTTTAGGAGTGGTGATTTGAAAACTGTCCGTTAAATAGAGGTGTCCGCTATTCGGGAGTGTCCGTTATGGAGGTTTTACTGTATAACGTTTTTCAAAATAGGCTGTGAAATCTAAAACTGAAGTGTAAAATTTTTAACTTGATTACACGCAGTATATTTAGATATATTTTCATTAAACAGCGAAGACAGATTTAGTCGTTTCCATCACTTCCAATATTTTTTTCTTAATTTTAAATGGTTTCTTCATTGAAAAAGTAAACACGTCCATTAAGAAAAAATCTAAATGATAAATATGTCAAAATTACTCATATATAAGTTTAAATCTGTCATAAAAGTACTTGTGAAATTTAATAAGGAAAATATTACTTTTATATTATTTTTCTGCATGTTACAAGCAATTTTAGAAATATAAATTAAGAGAATATTTAAAACTGGAAGCAGAGAAAGAAAAGAAAAGTTGAATAAAAAAGTGCTTCTTGGTTGTATTACGATAAACAACAATTGTTTAACGCAAATAGCCATAAAATAAAATTTTCATATTTTGGTTCCATTCAATGTATTTTCTTTTATTATATAAATTTTGTTTCTTTATACTAGTTGTTTTTTTTTTTTTTTTTTTTTTTTTTTTTTTTACAGTTTCATCATTCTTCCTTTTTCAAAGAAATAGATGATATTTAATAAGATTTACGATACCAATCTATCAATTATTATTTAGACACAAAGCGATAAACTGATAAATGTAATTGGTAAACGAACCATAAAAACTTTATAATATCAACATTATTTTCCTTTTTCGTAGTTAAATGATTACTTATTTTTATTAGAGAATTATAGGAGAATATCTCTTTTTCTTCATTGTTATAATATTTTTTTAATACAAATACAAAAATACAGACAATTTAATTAAATAGTTAAAAAGTACGTAAAAATTCTTTCAAAGTAAGATTGCACGCTTCGAACTAGCTTAGAGCCTCATCAGTAATATAGATGAACACAAATTCAGGAGAAATTTTATAACATAACTGCAGGCCACAGCAGGTTTCACAAACAATTAGGGAAGGGGATCAACACGGAAGGGGATATTTTTGTCAGGTAAAACTTAATGTTTTACTTTACATGTGCATTTTTATCCTCGGTACCAGGCAATTGATAACCTTATTTACAAGTGAGATAAAAAAAAAAGTCTTTTTTACAGATTTTCGATTCCACGTGCGCTGGTATTATGGTTCGTAAAGTAAATAAATAAATTAATTAATATAATGAACAATGTAACTGAAATAAGTTTTTTAAAATATTGGATAATATTTGCCCTTCCTCAAGTTGTTAAATTTTCTGGATGTTGTCAGAAATTATAAATTTCAGGTCGATTAAAATCAAATTTTTTTTTTTTTTTTTTTGAAATAGAGGGAAAAATCTCTAATATCCGATAAATGTTACAAGAGATATGAAACAATTAGGTGTTTTATAAAGCACAAACAGGCACATTAATAACACTGATATTATTCATACAACAATGGTGCTGATTATAATGTTATTAATACGTTTCAGCAACAAAGGAAATGTTCGCTAAACCCTATACTAACTAGAATATGCCAGTTACACATAATCGCCGAATTTTAGCAGTACATGCGTCAATTGAAGACATACACCTCATACTTTCGCATTCCAAATTTGGCACTAAATGTCAACAAAATTATTTTTTCTAACACGTCATTTCAAAAAAGTTCTTATTTAACTATTAAAAAAAATGAATAGGAAATTCATACAATAAAACTGGCGATGGTAGTTTTTCTGTTTATATTAAAAAATATATTTCTGTTTATATTTAACAGTTTAACAGCTGCATTTTTTACTGTGATAAGAAGTGATGTCATAACAAAAATATCATAAAAAATGTGATACTATTCCAAAAAAAAAAAAAAAAATAAATAAATAAATAAATTTTAAACTGAAATTTAAAAATTTCAGTTAAAAATTTCAACTTTGGAAAGCATACGGGCCATTTTCCCCATTCGCTTACATTTCATGGTAAAGGACTTTACGAGTAACAAATTTGACATTTCAAGTAAAAAAAAAAAAAAAAAAAAAAAAAAAAAAACTATTAAAATGAACTAGCTTGTATATTTTCTAACTTAGACAATAATTTACATACCTTCTAAAACTATTTAGTAAACTTTCTTAGCAGCTTATATTTCATCGCTTACATTTCATGGTAACGGACTTGACATTTCAAATAAAACTATTAGAAATGAACTAGCTTGTATAATTTATAACATAGATAAAAATACACATACCTACTGAAATTATTCAGTAAACAATATTTAATTGCAAAATTGCAAAAATCATTATTTTGATATTAAAATTTATGGTAACAGACTTGACAGTAAAAAAAAAAAAAAAAAAAACCTTGATAAAAGCTTATCAAAAGATTTCTGGTAATTTCTTAAAGAAAATATCTTTTGTAACAATTTTTTTCATTAATATAGAACACTAACAATTTTTATTTAAAATAATTAAAACTTTTTATTTAAAAAAAGTTAGCTCAAATTAAAAAAAAAAAAAAAACAGTTAAAAACATAAAATTTGGAATTGTACAGGCACTTTTGCTTAGAATCAAAATTTTAAAGATTTATATCTCAAAAATTTTTATTGTTTTTTAATTTTTCATTTTAGAAATGTTCAGTATAATCTTCTTTAGCTGATGCATAGCTGTTATATAACAAATGTGTAATTTAAAAAAACCATAAAATTTAAATTGTAATTAATATAACGATGGAACCAAAATAAGTTGTTTAAATTGTTGGACACAATTTGCCTTTCCTCGTGTTACTAAAATATATGGATGATGTCAGAAATCTCAAATTTCAAGTCGATAAAAATCAAAACTTTTTTCTTGAAATAGGAAAAACAAATCTCTAAAATCCGATACATTTTAGAAGAGATTTGAAACAATTGTCTATTTTATAACGCACAAACTTGCGTATTAGTAACGGTGACATTAGTCTTTGAACAATGGTACTGGTTATAATGTTATTAAAACGCTGCTGCAATGCAGTAAATAAATATTCCCTTAACCCTATACTACTCAGAATATTTCAGTTAGACCTAATTACCGAAATTTATCACACTTGCGTTGATGAAGGCCCCATGCGCCTGCATTCCAAATTTGACACTATTTGTCAGCAAAATGACTTTTCCTAACATGTTATTTCAAAAAATTCTTACTTAATTAAAAAAAAACTGAATTCGGAAGTATGGCACAAGATTGTCGATGAAATTTATTCTGTTTATATTAAAAAATATATTTCCATTTATATTTGACAATTTAACTGTTGCAATTTTACTGTAATATGAACGGACCCCATGGCAATAAATCTCAAAATATATATGAAAATATTTAAAAAAAAACTCTGTAAAACAGAAATGCAAAAATTTAAACATCGAAAAATAAAAGTATATTTAGATATATTTTCATAAAACGACAAATCATGATTACATCGTTTCCAATATTTTTTTCTCTATTTTGAAAATTTTCTTCGTTGAAAAATTAGATACTTTAGATAAAAATAAATCTAAAGCATAAATTATCACAATTATAAGCAAGTGTATTAGACAAATACCCATAAAAATTGAATAATTTGATATACATCTGTGTATTTTCCTTTCTTATGTAATCTTCTTTTCTTTATACTATTTGTCTTTTATATTTTCATTATTCTTCCTTTTAAAAGAAATGAATATTGTTTAATATGATTTGTTATGATACCCACACACCAAGCATTATTTAGGCTGAAAAGGATAAATAGATAAACGTAATTGGTGAACAAAACATAAAAACTTCACAATATATCAACATTTGTTTTCATTTTTTGCAGTTAAATGGTAATTTATTTTCTTTGGTGAATTACAGGAGAGCATATTTTTTTTTTATCAGTATACCATTTTTTGTATTAAAAGAGATGTTATCTTTATATTGTGTTCGAAATGAAATATGTTGATATCTTTCCGTTGTCATTGATAGCTTAGCTTATATGTTTTCGATATCGTAGTTTTGTCTTATGTCATAAAATTAAACAGAGAAGCAATTTAGAGTTATCTTCACTTGCTTTTCATGTAAACATTTGTAAAGTCATGCAGATACCGCATTAATATTAAATTCGAAAAACTTAGGCAATATTAATAAACAGTGTGTATTTGATATTGATATTTTAATGAAAACGATTACAATTAAATCTAAAAAATTTCTGTAAATGTACGTGCAGTGCTCAAGATATTTAAAATATTAAACCGACATATATGTCGTTATATAAAATAGCTAACTCAAAACTGGCAATACATTTCAAATCATAAAACGAAGAAATTCACTAAAAAAAATTTACTTGTGTATGTTTAAATTAAAGCTGTTATAATGAAGTTTTATATTATGAATAGTTAATATGATGTTAGTAAAAGCTTTACCGAGAAATATAGGCAGGATATATGCGTTCACATAAAAATACTGCATGAGAATATAAATTATTAAAATAAAGTGCTAAACATCATACAGTATAGCTGGAGAGATTCTTTGCCATGTAACTTTAGCTTAACAATTACTTTATTTCTAACCGATGACCAGGCCCCTACCTGCCGAGTTAATTGCTTAACAATTACTTATAAACTCACAGATAGTGCAGAAATGTCTAATACTTGTGAGTTTGAACCGTCAGAACATGCATGAAAAAGTTTCTTTATATTTATATGGCAACACATTAAGAATGAAACAACTTGTTTTGATTTGTTTAAATACTTATAACTTAAATTCGATACATTTGAAATTCTAAAATCTTTTTTTGTTATCCATTTCCTAGGTTTTAAGCATTTAACAACAGATATTACGATGAGTTTAAAATGTAGCTGTATATTCAGATGCCTCTTACAGTTTATTTTTCTTAACATGTTGAAAACACATAAATAAATAAAAACACATGTCCAAATAAGCGCTTAGCTAATCCCGACCACAATTTCACATGAATGATTTTCGAACAAATTCTAAAATTATACTAAATTTAATTTTTAAGCAAAAACTGATAACAGAAAATCAAGAATAGACATAACTAAAAAGATTCTGTGAAACATCATCGAAGTTTAATGAAGATCTATCTGCACATGAAAAAAAAATAATGTAAGTATTTGAGCAGCTGCATATCTTACAGGAGTTTCAATCTTCCTTTCACAACTCCATTTATACATCAAGATCAAAAAAGTATTTTAAATCATAAACATGTAAATCGTGTTATCAATATCCTTATAAGATATTGCGGAATTTCTAAAATAAAAAAAAATGTATCGTGCACATTTGAATCATTATTTAATGGTACTATAGGGTCGTGATTATAATGGTACATTAAACATGTACCATCAAAATCCTTAGACAAGCTCGAGAGCTGTTGGATAGGCATTAATTGTGAGCAATTCCTTCGTTTAATCCCATATATGGAATGCATATCGGAAATATCTGATAGTAGGTAATGATGCAGTTTGCCTGAAATCATTGACCAATTTACTTTTTAAGCCAGTGACGCGATTTTAATTGTTAAACTTAACAGTGCCTTCTACAGCCTCAACGCTACATTCTTCACCTACAATATTGTACAAAATATACTTATTTAGATTCCCTCTACCTGCCTTATCATATCATATCACTTATAATTTTGAAACACCCTGCATAAATGGGTAGTAAATAAATAAAAAAATAAACAAGACTTATATAAATAGAGATAAAAAGTATCATTATTCGGGAATATTAAGTTTGATCAATTATTTAATATTACTTCTATTACATTCATGACCTGTTAAGTATAATTCTGATAAAAAAACAAAAAAAGAATCTTAAATACTCTCTATCCTTTTCGTAATATATAATTCAATTTAAAGCTATTCTGTTTCTTCGTGGTATTGAATTTCCATAAATTGATCAAAAAGTTATTTAAGATCTAAAAAGATTCATTCTTCAAAAGAATTTATTGAATAGGAAATTTATATAGTACACTTTGGAGATAAGAAAATTTTTCATACATTAAAAGGAATGAATCATATCCTTTTCTTGTATGTAATTCAAATCCAGGAAGGAATAATTTATACGCATTAAGTTATCCATATCATTTTATTTTGTACATTTCTTATTCAACTAAATATAAAATATCTTAATGAAAAAGAAATATTTTTCGATTTTTTTTTAGATTATTGCAAAAGAATAAGTTTATGGACATAAATATACATATACGTTTGTGTATATGCGAGTGTACGTGCGTGCATTTGTGTGTGTGTGTATGTACTTACATATGCGAACTTATACTAAAATATCAGTGCAAAAGGTTAATTTCATAAAATATATTGCATATATTTTCAAATAATAACTTAAATAATAGAAAATATAGAAATTTTGAAGACTTAAAAAAAATAAAATAAAATAAATAAAATAAAATAAAAAAAAGATAATTCTAGTCACAAGTAACTTAATTTGGGAAAAATTGCAAAAACAATTAAATGAAACCCAGTATTTCAAATTCATATTAATGACTTTTCTAAACACGAAATAATTTAAATTGATGCAACAAATAAATGAGAATCTAGAGAAAAACGGTTAAAATAACAACTTATTCTTTTCCAAGAAGTTATTTTTCATAATATTTCTTTTAGAATATTGAAAAAGAATAAATTTATGGTCTTAAATATAGATATATGTTTATGTATATGGGAGCGTACATGCGTATATTTGTGTGCGTGTATATACAGGCATATTATTTATCAAACTTAACAATGCCCTCTACTGCCTCAAAGCTACATTTCTGCACTTACATTCTTGCACGAAATATGCTTATTTAGGTTCCCTCTACCTTCCTTTATACTTTTGACATATAATTTTGAAACACCCGGAATAATTGGAAATTTAAATAAATAGAGAAATAAACAAGTCGAATATAAAAAAAAGATTAAAAAAAAACATTATTCGGGAATATTAAATTTGATCAGCTACTTAGTATTACTTATATGACATTCAAGATCCATTAAGTGTGTTTCTGATAACAAAATAAAAAAAAAGAATCTGAAATACACTCTATCATTTTCGTAAGAGATAATTCCATTTAAAGCTATTCTATTTCTTCATGACATTGAATTTCCATAAACTGATCAAAAAGCTACTTAAGGTTAAAAAGATTTATTCTTCAAAAAAATTATTGAATATGGAAATTTATATAGTACACTTTGGAGATAAGATAAAAAGAATGACTCGTATCCTTTTTTGTATGTAATTTAAATCCAGAAAGGAATAATTTATACGCATTAAGTTATCCATATCATTTTATTTTAGACATTTCTTATTCAATTAAATAGAAAATAACTCAATGAAAAAGAAATATTTTACAAAATTTTCTTGTAGGATACTGCGAAAGAATATTTTTTTGGAATTAAACATACATATACTTTTGTGTATATGTGAGTGTAAAAGTTACTTTAGGCCTAAAAAGAATTATTCCTCAAATGAATTTATTGAATATGGAAATTTATGTAGTACACTTTAGAGATAAGATATGGAAATTTTTAATACATTAAAAGGATTAAATCATATACTTTCCATGTATGTAGTTCAAACTTTACGCAATCCAGAAAGGAATAATTTATATGCATCAAATTGTCAGTATCATTTTATTTTAGAAAATATCTCAATGAAAAAATTTACATTTCGAAATTTTTCTTTTATAATATAGCAAAAGAGCAAATTAATAAGCATATATATATATATATATATTTGTGTATATCCGAGTGGATGTGCGTGCATTTGTGTATGTGTATATATATAGGCATGTTTTAACTATCTAAAATATCAATGCAAAAGATTAATTTCTTAAAGCTGTAACTCGTTTACTTTCAAAAAATAACATGTATAATATAAAGTGTATGAATTTTCAACATTTTTTAAAAACGTTGAATAACTCTAGTAACAATTCGCTTCATTTTTAGAAAATTGTAGAAACATTTATATGGAACCCAATATTTATTAATTTCATTTAAAATTCATATTAATGACTTTTCTAAACATGAAATAAAGACGAATTGCTGCAACAAAAAGATATGGATTTCGAGAAAACCCGTTGAAATAATAAAATTATTCTTATCCTTAAAATTATTTTCCAATATTGAAAAAGAATAACTTGATAACTTAAATATATATATTTATGTTTATCCATATGGTGAGTAAACATGTTCATATTTTTGTGCGTGTATACACAGGCATATTATTTATGAAACTTAACAATGCCGCTTTTTTGCGTAAATGCTGCATTTCTGCACCTACATTCTTGTACGAAATAAATTTATTTAGGTTCCCACTAACTGTCTTTACATTTCTGACATATAATTTTTAAACACCCGGAATAATTGGAAATATAAATAAATTAAAAAATAAACATGTCTTACATAAAAAAGATAAAGAAATAACATTATGAGGAATATTAAATTTGATCAACTACTTAATATTACATGACTTTCAAGATCCATTAGGTATATTCCTGATAAACTAAAAAAATCTTAAATACACTCTATCCTTTTCGTAAGGGATAATCGTAAGGGAGTTTCGTAAGGGAATTTCCATAAATTGATCAAAAAGTTACTTAAGGTCTAAAAAGATTTATTCTTCAAAATAATTTATTGAATATGGAAATTTATATAGTACACTTCGGAGATAAAATATGGAAACTTTTAATACATTAAAATAAATGTATCATATCCTTTGCTGGTACGTAATTCAAAACCAGAAAGGAGTAAGTAATTCAAATTTATATGCATCAAGTTATCCGTACAATTTTATTTTGAACATTTTTGATTCAAATAAATAGAAAATATCTCAATGAAAAAGAAATATTTGTCGAAATTTTTCTTTTAGAATATTACAAAAGAATAAATTTATCAATTTTAACATACATATACGTTTTTCTATATGTGAGTGTACATGTATATGTATATAGAAGTATGTGTATAGAAGTATAATAGAAAACATATAAATTTTGAAGACTTTTTAAAAGCATTAGATAATTCTAGTCACCAGTCGCTTACTGTAGGAAAAATTGCAGGAACAACTAGATGAAAACCAATATTTATTAATAGCATTTAAAACTCATATTAATGTTTTTTCTAAATACGAATTATAGATAAATTGCTGCGACAAACAGATGAGGAACTAGAGGAAAACGGTTAAAATAACAAAGGTATTCTTTTCCAAGAAGTTATTTACCGAAATATTTCTTTTAGAATATTGAAAAAGAATAAATTTATGGACTTAAATATAGATATATGTTTATGTATATGGGAGCGTACATGCGTATATTTGTACGCGTGTATATAGAGGCATATTATTTATCAAACTTAACAATGTCCTCTACTGCCTCAAAGCTACATTTCTGCACTTACATTCTTGTACGAAATATGCTTATTTAGGTTCCCTCTACCTGCCTTTACACTTCTGACATATAATTTTGAAACACCCGGAATAATTGGAAATTTAAATAAATAGAAAAATAAACAAGTCGTATATAAAAAGAGATAAAAAAACATTATTCGGGAATATTAAATTTGATCAGCTACTTAGTAAAACTTATATGATATTCAAGATACATTAAGTGTGTTTCTTATAACAAAAAAATAAATAAATAAATAAATAAATAAAATAAAAAAAAAAGAATCTGAAATACACTTTATCATTCTCGTAAGAGATAATTCTATTTAAAGCTATTCTATTTCTTCATGACATTGAATTTCCATAAATTGATCAAAAAGCTACTTAAGGTCAAAAAGTTTTATTCTTCAAAATAATTTATTGAATATGGAAATTTATATAGTACACTTTGGAGATAAGACATGGAGGTAAGATAAAAAGAATGAATCATATCTCTTTTTTGCATGTAATTCAAATCCAGAAAGGAATAATTGATATGCATTAAGTTATCCATATCATTTTATTTTGGACATTTCTTATTCAATTAAATAGAAAAAATCTCAATTAAAAAGAAATTTTTTTTGAATTTTTTTTTAAGGATATCGCGAAAGAATAAATTTCTGGAATTAAACATACATATACGTTTGTGTATACAGGGTGTTTCGCTACCAGACCGACAAACTTTGAGGGGTGATAGTAGACATGAAGACAATCATTATTAAATAGGAAACCATGGGGCGCAAACATCTTCGGTAGGAGCTAGGGGCCATTAAAGTTAAAGATCAAAAACTTCAAACGATTATAAAAAACAGAAAAAAGGGTGCATTCGTTTGCGATTGTCGCTAAAATCATTCTTTATATCACGATTTGTTTGTAAAAAAAATTTAACGGTTACGTTCAAAAATTGTCGATAGAGGGCGCTTTAGACTTTAGAGTAACAAACAACTACTTTTTACCCTTATTTTGTGCACGGGGTTGAAATTATTCTAAAGTTTAAACTTTAACTTAAATTTTGAGCCCAAAATCGGAAACATTGTTATCGGGTAACTAGCGAAAATTGAACTGTGAACAGAGGAGGGCATTTTGAACGCTCATAAAGATTTGACAAACTAATCGATTTTGTTGCGGTTTGCGTGTAGGTCATTCCCTTGGTAATAATTTTATTCAAAATGACGTACAGCATTGGTGTCCCCATTTTTTCATAGAGAGTGCTTCTGACACATCTCCGAAATTTCAATGGCATTACTTCTGGGTGTTTTACTGCCAGACCAACATACTTCCATTAAGTGTTAGGGATGCAAAGATGACTCGGAATCATATTGTAATTTAACGTCGAAAATGCCTTTTTTACGAGTTAGGGTTAAAAGAAGCAGAGAAAAAAGTACCTTGATATTTCTACAACACGTTCTGTCGAACTTCTGGTAAAAGCTCATGTTCCTCTTTCGTTGCGTCACTCTGTAGCACGATGGGGCTCCTCCGCATTTTACCAATGATGTTCCAAGACACCTCAACGTAACATATGGACAGCGGTGGAAAGGTAATAGTGGCCCAGTTCGTTGGCCTGCCAGATCGTCGCAAGTTACTTTATTATATCAATTACTTTTTGTTATCTACTTTTATTTTATTACTGTATAATTGTTCCGTATTTTTTAAATAAACAATGCTGGGTGAGGCTAGTTGAGCTCAAACGAATTTGTAGCCCCCCTCCCTCCCATCTGGCTCAATATGAATCTGAATCTGTATGAACTTCTTCTGGTGGGGTCAAATTAAAAGTTGAATGTATGAGACTCCCGCACCGTCAGTGGAAGATCCCTCAGCTCGAATTTTTGTAGCTGCCAGAAAGCTATCCGAGATGCCAGGAATCTTTCAAAGCGTGAGGAATTGCATGCGACGCTGCTGTCAAGCATGCCCGACTACTTCTGATCGTAATTTCAGACACCTTTTGTAATAAAACCTTTAACTAAACTGTTTTCTAACACATTAACGTGTTGCTGTTTCACTACCTGTTTCTGTTGCTTTTTTACCTGCTTCTTTTAACCACAGCTCGCTTAAAAGCATTTTCAACGTTACATTCCTATGTGATTCCGAGTCGCTTTGCATCCCTAATACTTCCTGGAAGTATGTTGGTCTGGTAGTAAAACACTCAGGAGTAATAACATTGAAATGTCGGAGATGTGTCGAAAGCGCCCTCTGTCAAAAAATGGAGACACAAGAGCTGTAAATCATTTTCAATAAAATATTTACCAAGGGAATGACCTACAGGCAAATCGCAACAAAATCGAACAGTTTGTATAATGTTTATGCGTGTTTAAAATTCCCTCCTCTGTTCACAGTTCAATTTTCGCTAGCTACTCAATCCCAATGTTTCTGATTTTGGAATTAAAATTTAAGTTAAAGTCTAAACTTTAAAATAATTTCAACCCCATGCACAAAATAAGGGTAAAAGTAGATGTTCGTTACTCTAAAGTCTAAAGCGCCCTCTATCGACAATTTTTGAACGCAACCGTTAAAATTTTTTTACAAACAAATCGTGATATAAAGAATGATTTTAGCGAAAACCGTAAACAAATCCACCCATTTTTCCGTTTTTTATAATCGTTTGAAGTTTTGGACCTTAAACTTTAATGCTCCCTAGCTTCTACGGAAGACGTTTGCGCCCCATGGTTTCCTATTTATTAATGTTTGTCTTCATGTCTACTATCACCCCTCAAAGTTTGTCGGTCTGGCAGCGAAACACCCTGTGTGAGTGTCCATGTGTACGTATAGTAGAAAATATACAAATACTTTTACAAATACACATGCAATACTTTTTAAAAAGATTAGATAATTCTAGTCGTATGTCGCTTAATTTAGGAAAAGTTGTAGAAACAATTAAATGAAACCCATTATTTATTAATAGCATTTAAAACTCATATTATGACTTTTCTAAACACGAAATAAAGATGAATTGCTACAGCAAATAGATGAGGATCTAGAGAAAAACGATTAAAATAACAAACTTATTCTTTTCCAAGAAGTTATTTACCGAAATATTTCTTCCAGAATATTGAAAAAGAATAAATATAGCCTTTATGCTCCTGAAATATAATTTTGAAACACTCGGAATAATTGGAAATTTAAATAAATTGAAAAATAAACAAGTCGTATATAGAAAAAAGAAACAAACTAACATTATTCGAGAATATTAAATTAGATCATCTGTTTAATATTAGGTATAAATCATTCAAGATCCATTAACTATTTTTCTGATATAAAAATAGAGAAAGAGTCTTAAATACATTCTAACATTTTCGTAAGACATAATTTCGTTTAAAGCTATGCTATTTCTTCATGATATTGAATTTCCATAAATTGATGAAAAAGTTATTTAAGGTCTAAAAAGATTTATTCTTCAAAAGAATTTATTGAATATGGAAATTTGTATAGTACATTTTGGAGATAAGATATGGAAAATTTTAAATTCATTAAAAAAAATTAATCATATCCTTTTCTTGTGTGTAATTTTAACTTTACGCAATCCAGAAAGGAATAATTTATACGCATTAAGTTATTCATATCTTTTTATTTTGTACATTTATTATTCAACTAAATATAAAATATCTCAATGAAAAAGAAATAATTTTCGAAATTTTTCTTTTAAAATATTGGAAAAAAAGAAGTCTTAAACATACATGTACGTTTGTGTATATGCGAGTGTACATGAATATGTATAATAAAAAATTTACAACATTTGAAGACGTTTTAAAAACATTAGATAATTTTAGTCATGATTCGCGTAATTTCGGGAAAATTGCAGAAGCAATTAAATAAAAACCCAATATTTATTAATAGCTTTTAAATCTCATATTAATGACTTTTCTAAACACGAAATAAAGATGAATTGCCGCAGCAAACAGATGGCGATCTAGAGAAAAACCGTTGAAATAATAAACTTATTCTTCTCCAAGAAATTATTTTCCGAAATATTTCTTTTGGAATATTGAAATAGAATAAATTGATGGCCTTTAATATAGATATATGTTTATGCATATATGAGTGCACATGCGTATATTTGTGTGTGTGTATATGCAGGCATATTATAAATCAAATTTAATAATTTCCTCTAGTGCCTCAATACTACATTTCTACACCTATATTCTTGTACGAATTACACTTATTTAGGTTCCCTGTACCTGACTTTATATTTCTTATATATATAGTTTTGAAACACCCGGAATAATTGGAAACTGAAATAAATAGAAAAATAAACAAGTCGTGTATAAAAAAGATACAAATTAACATTATTCGAGAATATTTAATTAGATCAACTGTTTAATGTTAGATATATTACATTCAAGATCCATTAAGTATCTGTCTGATAACAAAATAAAAAAAGAATCTTAAATACACTCTATCCCTTTCGCAATAGATAATTTCATTTAAAGCTATTCTATTTCTTCATGACATTGAATTTCCATAAACTGATCAAAAAGTTACTTAAGGTTTAAAAAGATTTATTCTTCAAAAGAATTTATTGAATATGGAAATTTATACATATGCACTTTGGAGATAAGATATGGAAATTTTTCATACATTAAAAGGAATGAATCATGTCCTTTTCTTGTATGTAATTTAAACTTTACGTAATCCAGAAAGAAATAATTTATACGCATTAAGTTATACGTATCATTTTATTTTGTACGTTTATTTATTTAATTGAATAGAAAATATCTCAATGAACAAAAAAAATTATTTTTCTAAAATTTTATTTTACAATATTGCAAAAGAGTAAATTTATAGACTTAGTATCCATATATGTGAGTGTACGTGCGTGTATTTGTGTGTGTATAATTACAGGCATATCTGTACTATACTAAAATACACGGTTGGAAAAAAGACAGTTAAAATTTAAAAAAAGTCACTCCGGTTTCTTTTATTGGATTTAACCCGCTTTTTGCCAAAATTGGCTTTTTTTGGCCAAAATTGGCCTTTATGAAACGAAGCACTTTAATTTTAAACTACACATTTTTATGTGTTTTTGGTTAGTTTTAAAGACATCGAGATAGAATTTAATATAACCCGATTTCTCAATAATGAAAACGTTAATATTGAAATAATGCATTATATGGATTTGATTGTGACTCGCAGTTAGCATTGCAAATATGTGAGCTAAATTTTAAAAGATCATACCAATTGATTTCTCTTATCCCCCCCCCCTCTTTTTTCATTCTTACAGCTTTATACAACTAAACAGTTCAATAGTTGCTTAGTTATATAATTTATTACCTAACTAATTTGAGGAATACTAATACATAAGTCTAATTGCTCAAAACACTTATTTAAAATTACACATAAAATTATTTAATAAAAACAGCAATTCCTTCTAATAAAACAGTATTATGAATTACTTACACAATAATTTGTACTCTCCTAATATGCATTCTTTTTTCAAATTTTAATTCAACAAGTTGTATTTGGACAATTTTTTATTGTTCTCTTTATTTTAGTCACTTATACATGCATTAAAATCTCGTAAAATATTTTATCCTTCCTAATTTTTCTTTCAACATGGTTCACTCCAAGATTTCAATACGTCCGTATGATCATATCTGGAATAAGTTACATAATTGCTTAGTAGAGTAAAAACGTTTTACATTATTAGTTTTATAAGTTATCAAAAAATAGATAACTTATTACTGGGTGTTCTGAAGTATTATATAAAACAACTTCAATTAATAAATATACATCAGCTATTTAGTTTTAATCAAATTCACAAGTAAATGGTTGTACATAAGGAAAATTCTATTTTTCTTATTTATTTCTTATTTCTTATTTATTGCCATTTTCTTTTTGTTTCATATAAACCGTTAAAATGTGTGGTACTTGTAGAGCTATTTAACAAAGGATTCTAAACCACCATTTTAGAAACTAATTTAATGTATTTCTCTTAATATTTATAATTTCTTTTCAGGGATAATGCCTTCACTGTTGTATTCTAGCAGTTATAAATATTTATTTATTTGATAAAATTTAGAAGACTTTTATACTTTTTTAGTAGAATAAATTTTGAAGTGTATTAAAAACAAATTAATCTAAATTTAATATGAAATATCTATATATCATTTAAAAAAGATGGCTTTTTTTAAACTAAAGCTGACTTTTTTAAGTGGCTAAAAGCCAGCTACTCAGTTAAAATATCAATGCAAAAGATTAATTTCTTAAATCTGTGACGCACGTTCTTTCAAAAAATAACGTATAAAAGAAAATATAAGAATTTTGAACACTTTTTATAAATATTAAATAATTCTACTCAAAATTCGCATACTTTTAGGGAAAAATGCTGAGATATTTAAATGAAACCCAATATTTATTGATAGCATTTCTAACTCATATTAATGACTTTTCTAAACGCGAAATAAAGATAAATTGCTGCAACAAGCAGATGAGGATCCAGAGACAAATCGTTGAAATAACAAAATTATTCTCTTCTAAGAAATTATTTTTCGACATTTTTCTTTTAGAATATTGCAAAAGGATAAATTTATGTACTTAAATATAGATATATATTTGAGTTTATGTAAGCGTACGTGCGTGTGTTTCTGTGTGTGTTTATACATGCATATGTGAACTTATACTAAAATATAAAAGTAAAAGATTAATTTCTTAAACCTGTAACACTTATACATTAAAAAATAACTTGTATAGTAGAAAATACAGGGTGAGTCATAAATACCGAAACAATAGGCTATCTCCTTAAATACTGCTATTAGACCCATACTTCCAATTGCAAAAATTCATAAAAAATGTGAAATTTTTTATAAGATAAATTGCGACTCCATGGGGGTCTAGTTGAAAAGTTACGAAAATTAAATTTTTATACGGCCCCCGTAGGACAAAAATTCCAATTAGGAAAACTTTTCTTATTCAGTCCTGAATAAGACACAAAAAGTTGTATCTTCATATTTCCAAAATTCGCAAGGTTATAGCCGTTTAAAAAAATCCCTTTCGGCATGGCCTATAGGCGGAGGTAGATTTCGAAAAGTTTTCATCTCAAAAAAGAAAAAAAAAAAAAAAAAAAAAAAAAAAAAAAAAAAATTAAATGATTAGAGATAAACCCAGTTTAACTACTTTATTCAACCGTTTTTAAAAATTTTTTAATTTCATTTTTCTGTAAGAACTGGTTTTATCGAAATCCTCTTAAACGAAATTCTACTCAAATGCCCATTTTGGCAACATATTTTGAATTATATTCTTACTTTATTAAAAAAATTGACCAATATGCTCATTATATAGTTCCTAAATAACAAAAAACTGTTAATTAAATTCGTTTGACAGCAAAATTGAATTTAAAAATGAGTAATAAAATAACCAATTTATTATTTTAATACATCCACAATTCTTTAATCAAGATTGCTTTGAGAAATTTTGTACGAAGTGCCCACTTTGACAGATTTTTTTAAATATATATTTAGCCTTTATCAAAAATCTGACCAATACAGCACATTACACAGTTCCTAAATAACGAAAAACTGTCAATTGAATGCGTTTGAGAGCAAAATTGAATTTAAAAATGAGTCATAAAATAAAAAAATTGTTATTTGAATACAACCTCAATTCTTTTATCATGATCGCTTTGGGAAATTTTTTTGCGAAGTGCTTACTTTGACAGCTTTTAAAAATATGTATATTCACCCTTTATCAAAAAATCAAAGAATACGCACATTATACAGTTCCTAAGTAACAAAAAACTGTCATTTGAATGCGTTTCAGAGCAAAATTGGATTTAAAAATGAGTCATAAAATAAACAATTTGTTATTTGAATACCCACAGTTCATTAATCATGGTCGCTTTGAGAAATTTTGTGCGAAGTGCCCATTTTGGCAGCCTTTTTTTGAAATATATTCTGCCTTTATCAAAAAACTGGCCACTCCGTCACATAATATAGTTCCTAAGTAAGAGAACCTGTAAATTGGATGCGCTTGAGAACAAAAAAAGATTTAAAAATGACTCGGTAAAAACGCAATTTTTTTAATTTCCTCAAATTTCAATCATGATAATTTCGTGAAATTCTGTTCAAAATACCCTATTTGGCAGCCTTTTAAAAAATATATTCTGCCTTTATCAAAAAACTGGCCAATACGTCGCATTATATAGTTCCTAAATAATAGGACCTGTAAATTGGATGGGTTTGAGAACAAAAATGAATTTAAAAATGACTCAGAAAAAACGCAATTTGTTATACTTAATCAATTTTTAATGACGATAATTTCGGGAAATCTGTTCAAAATACCTTTTTTGGCAGCCTTTTTAAAAATATATTCTGCCTTTATCAAAAAATTGGCCAAAACGTCGCATTATATAGTTCCTAAATAAGAGGATCTGTCATTTGGATGCGTTTAAAATCAAAAATGAATTTTAAAATGAGTCAGACTATAAGCAGTTTGGATTTAAGGTTTTTACTCCAACTCCTATTTTTGTTTAATTTATTTTTGCTATAAGAATGGGTTCTATGAAAAACTTGTCAATATAAAAGTTGTAGATCTTATTGTGAAGATGTAAAATAAATTTAATTAGATTTGATTGCTTAAGAATTGAGTAAGTTATGGGTTTTTTTCTTTTTCCTCCCCCCTTTTTCTTTTCGTTTTTAATTTTTTTCCTCGGTAAAAATTGGTCCTATCAAAAACTTGTAAATACAAAAGTTTTAGATAATATTAAGTACATTTATATAAAATTTAGTTGGATTTAATATCTTGAGAATTGATGAAGTTATGAATTTTTTTCTCCCAAAAACCATGTTTTTTTCGCCCCTTGAGCCCATTTTTAACTTTATCAAAAATCTGTCATGCATAAACTTTTTGCCCATTTCTTAGAAGTAATATAAACTTTAAACTGATTCGATATCTATTTTAATTAAGAAGTTATCGCGTTTTTTCTGTTTTCACAAAAACCCTCCCTATTTCCACCCCCTTGGTCCGATTTTGCCCATTAACGAACTCGACCGAGATTTTAGGCTCCTTGATTTTATGTAAAAGTTTGAAGAAGATCTGAGCATAATTATGGAAGTTATCGTGTCTAGAAGAAAGTGATATACACCGATAGATAGATAGATAGATAGATAGATAGATAGATAGATAGATAAACTTTTTTACTGATGGTGGTTTTGGGGTCTAGGAGTCATGATTCGTGTAGATCCGCAAAAATTTTTCAGAAATTCCAACATGGGAGACAATGCAATATTTAGTATTTCATACGAAATCTACCTAAAAATTCATCAGGTTTTAAGGGATTAAACAGAAATTGAAATGCGCACAATTCAAAAAACAATGTTACTTTAACAGCTCTAGAAAACGCGTGAAAAATCTATTTCTTGAGTTAGAATTTTGATTTTTTTCTTTTTTTGTGATGGTTAGCCTTATAATTTGCTAAGAAAATCACATTCTAAAACTTCTCGTACAATTTTTAAAAGTTCCATGTGGTTAGTACTGGTTTAAATGGAACAATCAAAAATCGTTATAACTCGTAACATTATTTATCGGATTTCAATTTCTTTCCATTAACTAAAGATGAAAATCTGATTTTAGTTTTGTTCCGAGGTTTTTTTTATATTAATTTTAAAACCATTAAAAATGTTTATTGAAAAAATAATATAATTTTTAAAAAATCATATTTTTAAAAGCAAAAGTATTTTCAAAAGTAAACATTTTTTTCAAATTTGCCGAAACAAAACTACTGTAAAAAAAAAAAAAAAAAAAAAAAAAAAAAAAAAAAAAAATGACGTGTTTTAAGTTTTTTTTTTCTTTTAAAAATTCTTAACATTTAATAATTTAAAGACAAGAAATAGAGGATAAAAATTCATTATGCAGAAAAACGAAGTGTATTGTTTAAATGTCCGTCAGTTCTTTTAAAAAATGCTTTTTCTAAGATGCAGATTAAGTCTTTAAATTTACCTCTGACAACTTCAGGCTTTTTATCGTCCTCCATAGGATTTAAAAAAATCTGTATTCTGGGCACAGGTAGGACCAGGACCGAGATGTTACTTTTTTCTGAAGACCCGCCAGGCCGGGCCTAGAGTACTTTTCATTAAGGAGGGAACTACTTCCTTCAATTTAGGTACACTCTGGATGAAATTTTTAAACCCGGTCTCGACAAACCCGTATTAAAATCACTGTTTCTGACTGACTTAATACGTGCATAAAATAAATAAAATTCGGCTCAATCGAATTTTTTTACGAAAAACTTATAGATTTTAAAATCTTTATTTTACAAAAAAAAAAAAAAAAAAAAAAAAAAAGATTTTTAAAATTTATTTTTTAAATAGATTATTCAAAGGCCAAAAAAATTAAATACAATAAAACCAGTGAAAAAAAATCTACCTATGACGGAATTCTGTCTTAAAAGGAAAATATGTTGATCCATGCAAAATAAATGCAATAGCACCTGAAAAGAAAATAAGCTCAAATTACATCTTCTAGGGAGTGCATCTGTCTATAACGTATTTTTTCTTTCCTATGTGATTCCGTCTTAAAAAAGTTTTAGTGTATAACATTTTTCAGTCTCCAACGCATGGGATATGTATTAACGATATTAAAATATAAGTGAAACATTTACATATAAATAGAGATTCATTGATAAAATAAATATATTACAGCCTTTTTCGGCTTCTTTAATAATAAAAAGTATAAATATAAAAAAACGAAAAGCTATAAAAGAATTTTTTGGTCAGAACTTCTCAATACGAAACATTTTTTTCCCACGCCGAATTAAAAAACTATGTAGAAATTTGCGACTGAACCGGGCTATGATTTAAACTATTTTCCAGATCGATCCGGGTTATGATGTTGACATTTTTTCAAGCCACGCCGAAACCTTTCCCCTATGGGTTGGTTTGGGACCTGACCTAGATATTTTGACCCGGGCAGACGTCTGATATACCAATTTAGCGTAAAAACTATACGCTGCTATTTTATGTACAAAGAAAAGCTCTATCTTAAACCGATTTTTATTAAATTGAGATTTGTGAATGTTCCTTAATTAAGCGTTGAAATTGAGTCAAGAAATCACAGTTTAGAGGCAGGAAAAAGTGGTGTAAATCAGGAATTTTTGAGGATTTTGGGATTTAATATCTTTGTGGGATTTTTAGATACGGAGATGAAATTCGTTTTGTTCTATTTAGGAATGGATATGGAATAATTTCCTAATTGGGAATTTTGCCCTACGGGGGCCGTATAAAAGTTTAATTTTCGTATTTTTTCAAATAGACCTCCCATGGAGTTACAACTTATCTTATCAGAAATTTCACCTTTTTTATGAATTTTTGCAATTGGAAGTATGGGTCTAGGGGCAATATTTGAAGAGATAGGCTATTGTTTCGATATTTATGACTCACCCTGTATAACAAATTTGAACAATTTTTAAAAACAATAGATAATTCTAGTCACAATTCGCATACTTTTACGGAAAATTACAGAAATATTTAAATGAAACCCAATATTTATTGACAGCATTTCTAACTCATATTAATAACATTTCTAAACGATACATAAAGATAAGTTACTGCAATAAACAGATGAGGGCCGAAGAGAAAAATCGTTGAAATAACAAACTTATTCTCTTTCAAGAATTTATTTTTTGACATTTTTTATTAGAATATTGCAAAAGAATAAAATTATGGACTTAAATATGCATATATGTTTGTGTATATGTGCGTGTATTTGCGTGTGTGTATATATACATGCATATGTGAACTTATACTAAAATATCAATACGAAAAGTCAATTTCTTAAAGCTGTAACGCATATACTTTCAAAAAAAAATAACGAATAATAGAAATTATAGGAATTTTGAACAGTTTTTAAAAACATTAGATACTTCTTGCCACAATTCGCTTACTTTTAGGGAAAGTTGAAGAAACATTTAAGTGAAACACAATATTTATTCAGTGTATTTCTAATTCATATTAATGGCTTTGCTAAATGCGAAATAAAGATAAATTGCTGCAACAAACAGATGAGGATAAAGAGAAAAATCGTTGAAATAACAAAACTATTCTTTTTCAAGAAGTTATTTGAAAGTAACAAGTGCGAAAATGCACTAATAAATCAATATCAATTATGAACGCATCTAAAAATAGGATGTAATTCATTTCTATATGCAAAATAAATAGTTATAGAAAATGAACATTAAAAAAAATTCACATTAAAAATATATTGCTGTCAAACTAATGATATTTTATGAAATTTAAAGACAGTTTTTTCGTAATATGCGACAATGAATGGTCCGTAAAACTTAACAAACAAAACAAAATATGAAATAAAATAAAATCACTTTGAAACTGCCGATATTACCTTTAAAATCTTATTTTCTTCTTATGTCGTTCTCTAAGCATAGCAAAATCTAGAAATTAATTCTATTTTCTATCAATTTCATTCTTTGAGAAAATAATAGGATCAGCTGGAGTAGTTATCAATCTCAAGTAATTCATCACAAGCGTTACTAAATAGTGGCGTGATTAGTAGCGGCAGCTACTGCCTCGCCGAGAGGTCCTGGTTCGAATCGGTGTGTTGTCCCTTTGTAGTGAAATAAATATGTAATGGAAATGTGAAATAAAACAGTTCTGAATTGTCATTGTCTATAATAGATCATTCGAGGCGAAAGCTATATCTGCTATAGGCCTCAAAGCAATGTCAAATCAAACGAAATCAAAAGCGTTACTAAAGTTATTCTTTGAGAAAATAATAGGATCAGCAGGAGTAGTTATGAACCTCGAATAATTCAGCACAAGCATTTATAAAGTCAAGATAAGTGGAGTAGTTGATACTAAAATAGAATTGAAAGCAAAGGTTCACATTCCCATTGACAGAATGTGATCATTACCGCCATTTTGACGTGAAGTTTGATCACTCTAGCTCTCGCTTTTCAAAGCCAGAAATTTTCTGACAACTTTTGTAACATAATGTTAGTATTTTAAAAATACAGTTTTCTCAAATTTTTCTGATATCGAATGTTTTAAGTTTGGTTTCTGAAAGAAAGTCTGTTTTTATTTTAAAATTACGAAGTTTTTAATTTAATAATATTTTCTACCGTGCTTAACTGTTTTATTCTGCAGAGTTCTACTTGATTGAAGTAGAACTGCCCTGTTACTATGGAAAATTAAACCGAATTTTCTCTTTTTTTTTAAGATTGTGCCAAATTTATTTTAAAGTTATGATAATCTTTAACTTTAAAAGACAAAATTTTGAACTTCTCAACATACGTTAACATCATGTTCAACCAAAAAGACGTCGATCAACTGCTACTTGAGAACTATCAGAATAGGCCGAAAGTCACAATTATTACGAAACAGATGATTATGACAAACAATCTTATTGAACTCTTTAAACCATTGATATGTTTTGTGTAATAAGTATTAAATATTTTCCTCATGACTGGGAACAACATCATATAGCTCTAATCATTTGCACCCTATAAATTTGTATCCGCTAAGTTTGTCTCTTTGTTAAAATACAGATTTGACGAAGAGCCTGTCTTGATAAAGATTAAAATTACGTCACCTCTACAGACTATTGTTTTAAAATTCAAGAAAGGAAACCGAACTATTTTAAAGTATGTTGTCCAGTAGTCTAACAAGAAATCCTTCGCTTGTTGTGCTCATTGTGAGAAATATATTTGCTGTAATCACTTTTTTGGAATGAACAGCGTCTCAAAATATTACGTGATAATCATCAATTTATGGCTGTGTAATAAGTATAATAAAAATTAAATCATACTTATTCCTTTAACGGCAACTGCTTTTCAATATACCAAATTTTCAATTCTGAGCCAAAAACTGTCACTATAAAACTCTATAACACATATACGAGGTATCGTATTACTAAACAGAATGAGACAAATCGAATAATCTACAAAAGTTTTAATTTGCCGTCAGGGACTCTAGAACCTTTACTAAGACAGAGAAAACATCTTTTACAGGTTTCTAGCATTTTAAATAAATATTGTGAACTTGATTGCTAGAAATTCATTACTATTTATTAGTAGTGTAGATGCTCGTTCTAGGTGGGTAAAAATTGTGTTTTTTACATAAATTTGAAAAGAAAAACGATAAAATTTGCAGTATGGAAGAGTTTAGATGAGCAAAGTTTGGCTAGTTTCTATTTTAATTAACACACGATTAGCATTTACAATATTTTTTCGTAAACCCGACATTGCGGCTAATGCACCATAGCAAAATTAATATTTCTTAATAAAACGAAATTTTAACAAATATGCAATAAAACTATGTAATTAAAATAGTCTACTGCAATTATTGAAATTATACTATTAATGAATAATTATTACTATTTTTATAGCACTTGAAATTATGTTTTTATTTGTTTACACCTCTTCCCCTCCCCCCCAAAAAAAATGAAAGACTGTCATTTTTTTCTTTTGCTGCAAATTTCTGATTCTGCTGTCAAGCTTCGGATGTACACAGACGACATTCTGGCCTCCGTGAACACGTCAATTTCTAGTGGCATTTTTGGAGGAAAAAACCGGTTTGGCGCGCTATGAATTACATTATCTTTTATTATATAGAGACTCTTTATTATTATAAAAGTGTTTCTCATAAAAAAGGTAGTACATTCTAAAGCAATTTTTCATGCCATATATATTTATTTAGGAATGTAAGTTTTATTCGGTTCACAGACATGTATGTATATATTTTTATATAAACAGGTATTTTTTTTATATAATTTTGTCAACCAGTATGCGATCACAAATCTTTATCTTTTAATTTTGGAGCATCCAAAAATGTATAGTCATCTTGCATTCAGAAACTTATCGCTTAATTTTTAAGATAATGTCAAATTTACTTACTCCGAATGATTCAGGTTCCTTGATCACTATCTGGGCTACCTTCTTTTGCAATTTCTTTATTATTACCCTTCTCTTTTAATTGGAGACTTATTACTGGTATTTTTAATTATCTTGTTTGTACATATTTATTAACTCTTCTTAACCCGGAAGAACGCGCACATACCCAGAGTGCGAATGGTTTTTAGTTTGTCGCAAAATTAAAAAAAAAAAAGGCTATATTATTTAATAGGAAAAAATTGTAAAACCATACACATTCTGGGTCTATCAGGCCGGGCATGCATCCTCGTGGATTAGTTAGATGTATTTAAGTATAAAATTTGAGTTGAATTCCATGAAATGAATGTTAACTTGAAAGTAAAGATCTAAAAATTGTTCTTAGAAACTTAATGTTCGTTGTTGAAATGGACGCTGTTCTTGTGCATTTTATATCTAAATTCTGACAAATTTTTTTTTGTAAGAAAATAAATTCGGAAAGAAGTTTTATTGAAATTCCTAACTAATAAAAAAAACACACGCTGTTAAATATTTAAAGCCTGTATTTGAATTATTAACAATGGTATTAGCAAATTTCCACCTGAGTGAATCTAAGTTTATCATGCATCATATCTCTGTTGTCCTATGTCAAAGCAGATAGATGGTCCATGAATGGTCCGCATATATGTCTAATTATATATAACATGTATATGTTAACAAAGGATTTGTTCCCTCATATTCCTTACGATTATCGCTTGAACTAATTTGAACATACATCATAAATCATTCAGGCGAACATTAAGATATGTGAATTATTCTAAAATTATAGAATTTACAGGACTTAAGATTAACATATTTTAAGATGATACGGACTTAAATTCTAATTTTAACTCATTGTTCTATTTAGACATTATCGTGATCATTCATCATCAAATACACTGTTAAAAATTGTATTCAACAAATAACCAAAAAATAATGCTAAAGAAAACATAACCATAAGACGACGATATTTTATTCCCACATTTGTTTCACCAGATCAATTATAAAATGCAAAACTATTTAGCATAAAAAATAAAATGTTCAACTGTAATTTTGTAAAATTTCAATCATGAACTTGTAATAAGTTGATTTAACAAAAATAATTATATTTAGACATTCATTATGAAAAACATGTATAGTTATAAAATTAGAATTTATTAGAATACAGGAGTGCTGTTATTATTACCATCCTCTCAAAAAACACATAATGCACATACTTAGAAAACAAAGAAGTAATTCGTGTGCTGGGCTAGTTGGAATACATACTTTACAAATAAACATGAAGTAAACTCTTTACTTTAATTTTTACTAACCGACTATACTTAAAAATTTTACTTTAAACCATTAAACTACATAATGTGTGATAAAGATATCGTAGCAATTGACATTTTTAAGTGCCTTGAAAAATATCCAGGTCGAGAATCGAAGCCAAGACTTCTTTACTTTATTGTCTCCTCTCAAGGGCGGCGCCAGAATTTGCCCGACGGGGGGGGGGGGGGGGGGGGGGCATTGTATCCCCGACAGGGGGGCCAAGTTCATAATATATATTAGAGGCCCCCGCGTACTGGTCCGAGGCCTAAAAAACTGCGTATGAACATATATTAGGCCCGGGCCCGCCCAGTTTGTACTAAATAGATTAATGGTCCAGTCGGCATAAAATCAAAAAAGTCGGCCTGATTATACGGTCTAGGAAATATAAATACGTATATATATATAATATTAGCCCAATAATAAAAAAAAGAGTTAAAATCTCGGCCCGACCCGACTCTATTTCTAAGAGCGTGAATTTTTACTTTGATATGGTTATAAAGTGTTTTGCACGAAAAATTCTGATTAAAAAATATTTTTTTTAAAGAAGTGTTCTAGGCGGCAATTTTAATGAATTATTTATTTTAATGAATATTTATTTGCATATAAATGTTTCAGTTTTCATTCAGTTATCGTTAATCCTTATTTAATGTATTGGAGACTTAAAAATCAGAAAAAAATGCCACACAGTAAAGTGTTCTAAGAGGGAAACGCATAGAAACAAACAAACAAACAAAAGCGAGAGAGAGAGAGAGAGTTATAGTAAAGTTGCCCTCGTAGCAAGTGTTGATGTATTATATTCTTTTCTCATGCATTATTGTATTCATTTTGAATCAACATATTTTGCGTTTAAGGGGACTCTTCACTCACTTGAAAACACCCGCTCCGTCATGTTAAACACAGGTTGTTTTCGAATTTCTCATGTTAATTAGAATATTTTTAAACATTGTTTTTCTTACATAGGGAAGCTGAGCTTGCTCTTTAATATGACTATTTTTCACCTTTTTCGATTTCGGTTGCAGATTTTTTTTTTTTTTTTAATTATTCTTTCATTTTCGAAAACGGTTTTGAAACTGAAAACACTTTTTTTTTAAACATCTGGAGCCAAAATCGAAAAAGTAAAAAATATCCATATTGAATATTGAACTCACTATCCTATGCAAGAAAAAAAAATCGTTAATTAAATCTTAACATTACGGAGTGGGTGTTTTCAAGTGAGTGGAGAGTCCCCTTGAGACAGGTTTACTTCATAGGCAGGTTTTATTTCACAGTTTTACTGTATTTGAATTTTATTACCTAAAAAATCTACTATTCTTTAAAAATAATAAATTTTAAAGTATAATTGTAGAATAATGTTAACTATATGTTAACTATATGTTACTAATGTGTATAAACTTATAAAAATACATTTTTTTTTTCTTGTAAAAATGTTTGGAACGGGCCAAATTTTACTGATTTTTGCACGGCCCAAGTCGTTCCCAGAGCGGAATTTTCATTCGGGCGGGATCGAAACCAGGATTGGAAATTTCAACCCGCTCAGTCCTAGAAAGAATGACGTCAGTCCCGGCTTGCCATCGGAAAATTTAGTTAAGCCGTGAAAAGAGTGAAGACTAGGTATGGACCGGCCCCAGTGTCGTAAAAGAAAATAGGCCCGGATCCGGCCAATGCAGACCTCTATCGAGGTTTATCCAGAAGCTGGAGCTCAGTGAAATTTTCTTTTATTAAATTTGGGTTATTCGCTAGGAATAAATAGTATGGAAACCGCGCTCGCTAATCCGCATCAATTCATTCTGGATCCAATAAGGAATCTCTTTTAGGTGGCATAGAATAACAACGCAGCCTATTGAGTGTTCGAAGCCAAAATAGAAACAGTATTGCTTTTTTTTTTTTTAGCATAAAATTTGTGCAATTTTATATTCAATAAGTACAGAGATAAAAAAAATGAAAAAAAAAACACCATCTGTCGGGCGATATACACCAAAATGTCATCCGTACTAATTGAATATAATGAAGTTTGATTAAATTCAGTCTTTAACTTCTCGAGAAATAGCTCTCACGGTCTCACGGCACACTTGCCAACTTTAGATTTTTAATAATCAAATAAATGTATTATAAAACAGATAGAAAGGTAATCTTTTACGTGATACTTATTTCATTTCAATTCGATTTGTAAGTATGATCATTTTGATTTTTGGAAAAAAAAAGTTTTGCGTGCATGTCACGGTAATTATTAAAAACAAAGCAAAACAAAAACACTGAGTGATGCATAACAAATTTTAGCAGCATTAATTTATTTCAAGGTCTAAAAATCTATGGAATGGTCTATGGAACAAAATATTAAGCATAGCAACACCACCTGTTGGGTGATATTAACCCAAAGCTAAGTTATACCTACATCAAATTTACTCTGAAATTTTATTATTAAACTCCATACATTATTTCTTGAGGCAATGTAATCACGGAAATTGTCTTACGCAGACTAACAAAAATACACACATTTCTAAAAAAAAAAAAAAGAAAATCGAAAATTTTTATGATTTTAATATTTTTTTCTTATGTATTAGAATAATGTAAAACTATATCAGTCTTTTCAATGCATTTTTTAAAAGTATATATATCTACAAAAGGGCACATTTTATAATAATCTGATATGTAAATTTAATCCTAATAAAATTGTTATTTAAATGTACTTTTTCTCTTTTATATAATGCACGTGTGCTTAATCCCCCCCCTACACAAGATATTCTGTCTGTGGTCAATGGACAATTGTCGAAAATAATGTACTGCATCTATGTAACTCTAAAATATTCTTCCAGTCTATAACAATACAAGTGTTTTATAATTTCCATAGCAACATTAAGATATATAAAGATTATTTTTACAACCAATCTGCAAGAATACGTCTGCTGAAGCTAAACAATATTATTCATCATCTATTTATCCTTCCAACAGTCGAAAAGTTTATTTTATATTAACTTGCACAACAGAATTTGAAAACTAGTCAAAACAGACAGGCATTTATTTCCTTTTAGTGAATCACAGCTGTTTTTGCCGTATAAACATGGGTAGACTGAAATCTAAAAGTAAGAATACAAGTATAAAGAAACAGCATACTTGCTAAGAACAAAAGTTGTATAAAATTGAAATTTCTTCATATCCCTTTTCGTTCCATCTGAACACATTGCTGTTTTGAATATTAGTTTTCTTTATTTGAATTGAATGTATTTGCACGGAGTGAAATTAATTAGTTGAACTACAATTTTGGTGTTTTGATTGTTGAATTTCCAAAAATTTTGATTCAGTTCACGAAATTTTCATTGAGATACGTAAAAAATCAGTTTCTAATAGAAACTAGTCGTTGGAAGCCACCGTAATACTTACCCATCATGGATATGCATAATATAAAATATGAAAATAAAACATGTGTAAAACATTTATAAAATGCACTACAATTCCAAAACAAAATTTAAACGCAAATTTAAATAGTTTTAATATACATAGTCATGCTTTATTAATGAATTGCTGATGAGCCAAATTCGACAAATTATATAAAACGCCAAAATACTCAAGTAATACCGGATTACGTAAAAGAAACATCCTTATAACTCTAAAAATAATAATCATATTAACTAACAGTTTACTGCGTCGGATGAAGCGTCTCATATCCAATTAAAATATATTTTTGAATTGAAATTTGATTGAAATACGGGGTCATGAAAAATCAAAGCTTGCGGAAAACAGGATTGCAAAATTTGTGTTATTTTATTGCCTTTTACATCTAATCTTTAAAATAAAAAAATTCGAAAACTTTTATGTACCATTCATCAGAATGAATTTTTCGAGAGTCCGAAAAAAAAAATTCCGGATAATCGAGGTTATTGATATTAAATAGGCTTCGTCCCATTCTTACATACTAACTACATACAAAATTTCAAGTCTCTATCTCAATTTGTTCGGGAGATAGAGCGTTTACAGACAGACAGACAGACAGACGGACGGCAAAATTTTCAAAAAAATATGTTTTTCGGAATCTTCAGTATCTGAAACGTGTAAATCCGTCAAAAATTTTTTTTTCGATTTTCAAAACGATTGCAAGACTTACTCTATACTATGTATGATGGGTAAGTAAAATCTAGTACACAGCGATGCTGCTCACTAAACTGAACAGTCCTTTGATTCAAGAGAAATGCAACTTTAGATATTGGAGGATTTCAGGTAGTTTTAGCATTAGATTGATGAATTTTCTGTATTTTCGTGGAAATGTGTAAATTAAAGCAGATTTTTTTTAGCTATAGTTGTAATAATAAAAACAATGGGAAAAATATCTTCAATTTCCATTTTGTTCAAGAATGTATGTTGATCGAATGCAGAAAGTGCGGTGTTTCAAATTTTGATAACATAAAAAAATTAAATACAAATATTAACACAAACTTAAATACCAAATTCCCATAGTTAAAACAAAAAATAAATGTAAATGAAGTGAAAACTTGTAAAATAGTTGGAAATCTAAAAGTGCGTTATTTTAATATCAGCGAAAAGCGACCCGCAATTAAATATATATCACCGATTCGAACCACGGGTTATACAGGAGGTCTAACCGCCGGTTAGAAAGCAGTGTTGAATTCAGGCACTTTTCCCCGGGAGGGACTTCAGTATCTCCGAGGGGGGGGCGGGGCATTATAGAGTACCGGGGGGAAATTGTACTTTTTAACCATTGAAAATGCAAAATTAAAATTTTCCGGGGTGACATTTCATTGCTCAGGGGGGTGGAATGTCACCTCCGGGCCACCCCCTGAATTCAACACTGGTTAGAAGGTCTGCGTGGGCTAAAATTTTTCGATGAGTCCGTCGCGACAATGCCGAAATATCCCTCTGATTTGAAGAAACTTCTATTATTTTAAGCAATTTCTGCTTTATGACTGGACATTTTTCGAAAATTTTGATCTTAATTTTCTGGTTTTTACATATACAGTCGAGCCTCTATATAACGAAATCCATCGTTCCAGTAAAAAATTCGTTATATAGAGAAATTCTATGTATAGAGTATGATGTTAAAAATAGTATTTAATGTGTAAATTTTGAACAAATATTATTTTTGATCTTTTTAATTAAAAAATTCAAATGTTTAAAAGTATATTTTAACCTAACATTTTATTTCTTACTTATTTAAGCAGTTTCAAAAAAGAGAAAAGACATTTATTTGAAAGCTTAATGAAAATCAAATAAGGAAGACTTACATAAATTTCAGAGGAAGAAATCTGTAATTTTTTGTTGTTTTGATTTTAAAATTACAATTGTTACGCTCTCAAAAAAAATTCTCAAATTTTAGCAAGGAATGAAAAATTGTAGTTGATATTTTCCTCCATTTGAAGGTCTCTCTTATGTGCTCTCATTGATTCCTCTCTTATATGTGTAACAATTCAATTGACTGTGTTTTGAGAAGGATGTTGAAAGGTGTGTGGGAGGTGGGATGAACTTGTTAGATTTAAAGAATAAGGAGAGAAGTAATATTTATTTAAAAAAAACCTCTCCACTGAACGATAGATCAAAAATAAGTGATGGAAAATTGATTCCATATGATTTCAAAGCTTTTTTAAAACTGAATAAATTAAGATCAATTTATGAAAAAATTCGTTATATGGAGATAGATATTTCGCTGTATAGAGTCTGTTTTTAATGTAATCATGCGAAAAGGAGACCGTTCTTACTAAAAATTCGTTATATGGAGAAATTCGATGTATGGAGTTTCTTTATATAGAGGTTCAACTGTATTTAAATAAAAGAGATTTATAAATTCCGTTTATATTATGAAAAAATACTAAGCAGCACAGCTGCCAACGAATATGTTGCTTTAGGTGTGAAAATTTCAGGTAATTGGTGTTTTTTCTGCAATTTTTTGCGGGGAGGGGGGTAGAAATGGCAAAGTTAAAGCGCGTGAAAACAAAATTTAAAGCATTTTTTTGTGTTTTAACGGTATATAATCAAGGGAAAAAATAATTCAATTCACGGATTATTTTGACAACAAGAGTCCTCCGCGGATTGGGTTATACCCGACATGGACTAGTTAATTCTATATCCATTCAACCTGAACCAGTTTTAAAAAAGTAAAGAATCCGAATTCGACAAACTTTTAACTAAAAGTATTCAATTTGAATCCAATACTGACTCTGAATGAAATAGAAAATTCCCTCTTGTAAAGCAATAATGCAAAAATAGTTTACAATTTATACCTTCAATATCAATTATATTTTTATGTAAGAAAAATTAATGTATCTGTATATGTACTCATTGACATTTAAATAATATAATTTTACATTTTAAAACATATTTCGCCAATACTTTTGAGAAATGAAGTAAAATCGGAATCATACCCGACTCGAAAAATAGAAGGTCAATCCCAAACCCTCCGAACTTTAGACAAATGTGACTCAAATCGCCAGTTGAGTTGGGTTAATTTCTCAAGGTGATGCAGGACTCTATACTCGAAACGTGATCTGAGCCCGACATCTTCACATTTCGATCTGAACCCGAAATATTTCAACCTCAACTAGACCCCAACCGTAACTGATGAAAAAATATATCCATACTATAATGCAGTAATGTAAAAATATATCTACAATTATACTTTCAATATAAATTTTAACTTTTAAGTAAAAAATCAGTATATATAAATTCATTAACATTCAACATATAGTTTTTCACCTTAAAATAAATCTTGTAAATTCTTGTGAGAGATCGATTAATCTTGATTCACGAACCATAAGTGTCCATAAAAAAACCCTCCAACCCGAACCTGAAACAAAGTTAACCCAACAGGAATTCGATCCACAACGTCTAAAGATTAGGCTCAACCAACCCGATCCAATCCAGATTGCGATCCATGTCTGGTTCAGTTTGCCCGACCCGATGCAGCATTCTACTTGTCATCCAAGACAGCCCCGACAAAACTTCAGTATAAATCTTATCTTTTTTGTTAAAAAATTAACATCTACAGAGTCATTCATGTATCATCATGTGTAGTCATCTATGTAAATTTTTATTTAAAGAAATTAGGGGTTTTTTTGGAGGGGTTTATATGAATTCAATCTGCAAGAATCAAAATTCAGTCAGAACCCGACTCGTATACAAAAGAATTAGTTTAGTCAATCTAAATTTAAAAAAAAAAAAAAAAAAAAAAAAAAAAAAAAAAAAAAAAGCTTCATATTTTTGCCCAACTTGTCGGGGCCGAATTCAAAAGTCAAAATATTTTCCCCGACGACATTAAATTTTGGCCCCGATGGGGGGGGGGCATATGCCCCCCCCGGCCCCCCCTCTGGCGCCGCCCTTGTCTCCTCTTATCCATTATTTAATGGAGTATCATTTACCGTGGTATATTCTGTAAAGATATTTAAAATAACAGATTAGGTGTTGTTATCAAAAAGTTCTTTGAGAAAATTGTGTTGGGTGATTGCTTATCCAGATTACTCATTAGTAGAGCGTGTGCAATTAAAGCCAGAGCATTCGGATTCAACTTTCATCATGGACAATTTTGCACTTAGTTAAATAAAAAGACAATTTGTAAGCATTGTATAGTAGAATTATTAATTTAATTAATTGATAAAATATATCAGACTCATTTGCTTGACTTCTATATCCGATTATATTGCTCGTCGAGATGAAGACTGGCGACTTCACATAAATTAAAGAGCTACCAACGCTGAAAAAATGACCACAGGAAAACCATTTATTAGCTTTTTCTTTCTTTCTAACCGATGACCTGGTCCCTACTTCCCGTGTTGTATCAACTGAACGGATTTGATTTGCTACCGGGGCGGGAGACCACGTAATCGCAACGTTGCGGCAACAAATCTGCCGTCATCGCCTCGAACGTCCTCCTATCTGCAGTGCCTACTGCTTATTTTTGTATATTATATTTTGCTATTTATTTAACGTTATATTCAGTTGTTTAGCACCTCGCATTGCTACTAAAGTTGATCTCGTAATTTAGAATCTTGATCAGATGACGATACCTTTACATGGCAAGGCCATAAAGTACAATTCCAGAACACCTCCAGAAGTATAATTTGCAAATAACTTGGAGGACTCTGCACACACGATGGATGTTAAATGCACCAGGCGCCATTATCGTATATGACGGAATTTAAATAGGCAGTTAGCTTGGGTCCTGCGATCGACAGATACAAGTTCTATATTCTGCTAACTTGGCCACTGCTGCCCGATCCAATTAGAAAAGCCTGAAGTTTTTCAAATCTATTTGTTAATGCATATTTGTCAAATGAAAGTGGTAATTTTAATGAGAGGGCGGAGAGAAAGCAAAGAACAGAGTGCTGTAAATATACAAGTTGTACCGCGAGTTAATTTTAAACCGAATTGCCAGGGGGGGAAAGTTGAATGTAATTCTGCCATTGCAGAATTCAATTTCGCCTCCGATTAAAAAAAAATAATAATAATAAAAAATCGATAGAGGTCTTTTAGAAGGGCGACCCTGTTTAGAATGCAATGAACTAACTTCATTTTTCTCGTGTTTATCAATATAATAGCCAACAGAACGGCGTGAAATACCCAATTGATTAGCAATTTCTCTCTGACACATTAAAATTGCGGAATAATAAAGAGATACAATTTGACGTGCTATTTCTTCATTGACTAGATTCACAAAAACGGATTTCTTCTTTCGTTTAAACGCTTTTTTATAGACTCTGAGAAAAAGGAAATGCATTTTAACAATAAAATTGCATGAATGTCTCGTTTTAACGGCCAGATTACGAAACTAGTCGTTGGGGGCCACCGTAATACTTATCCATCATGCATATGCATTATATAATATGTAAAAATAAAATATATGAAAACTATTTATAAAATGCATTGCAATTCCAAAACAAAATTTAAACGTATGTTTAAATATTCTTAATATACATAGTAATGCTCGATTAATGAATTGCTGATGAACCCATTCCGACAAATTATGTAAAATACCAAACTACACAAGTAGTAACGGATTGCGTAAAATAAACATCCTTATAATTCCAAAAACAATAATCATATTAACTAAGAGTTTACTGCGTCAGATTAAGCGTCTCATTTCCAATTAAAACATATCTTTGAATTGAAATTTGAAGAAAATACAGGGTCATGAAAAATCGAAGAATGTGGAAAAACAGGATTACAAATATCTCGGTAACTATTAATCCGACCGACTTCGTTCTTGATGCAAAATTTATGTTATTTTATTGCCTTTTACTTCCTTTCCTTAAAATAAAAATTCGAAAATTTTTATGTACATTTCTTCAGAACGAATTTTTCGAGAGACCGAAAAAAATAGTTCCGGATAATCGATGTTACTGATATTAAATTGGCTGCGTCCTAATATTTACTTACTAAGTATATATTTATTTCAGTTATTATCATTTGAATATGACTTAATATTTAATGAATATATATAATTACATAAACTAATTAAGCGATTAGGAACAAGCACAATGGAAGAAGGTATTCAGGTGTCATTTATTGACTGATGGGAAGCCAAAAAAGTGGATATCAAACGCTTCAGATTGTATCTATACGAGTTCAGCAAAATTCTGACAAAAATGAAAGAAACAAAGTTATTTCAAGGATCTGAAGTCAGTAAGAAAGTGAGGAAAAGTGGAAAATAGAAATTCGGCGTTAGTTTGAATTAAGCGAAGTCAAGAGAAAATGAGTTCGAATAAATGAAAATTTTTAATGTTGTTCAGTCTATGGAAATTTCAGGGCATCATGTTTCGTTCGAATTAAGAATTAAGCAAATATTCGATTTATCCGATTTCTAATTAAAAACCGACTGTACTGCCTTAAGAGCCATTATTTTGAAATTCAGACAAAAAAGTGATGTTTTGATAGTTGTATTTTTTGATTTGCTTGATTTTTTTTATATATTGAAGTAGATCATATTGAATGAATAATGTGCAATTATGAAGCCCTGAAAAAAATTCCTCTTTCCAACAGGAAATGCTAAAGTTCAATATTGTAATTGCCATTTTTCATGAAAAATGAAATGCGAGTATGTTTGTTGGGCTATATTTCTAGCAAGCAACAAGATCCTGAAATTCTTTTGGCATACACTGTTAGTATAACACTACATAATTATTAAAATTTGTTTGTTTCTATGGGGCATTGTTACTTTACATTGTTATGTTGCCACAAATTACAATCAAAATGACATTTTTGTTCATGTTCCGTATTTAATATCTTATCCAAACTTTTTTTTATAGAATATGAAAAAGTACTACTAGGACAAGCTGAATAATACAATACTGCATCGAGATATTGTTGCTGTTAGCATTTTAGCAGATATAATCTGTTAAGTATTCAAAATTTTGAAAATCTGGTACATTTAAATTAGCTTTATCTAAAATAACCGCCATTGTTGAATAAAACGAAATATATTACACAATAGTTTAACATATGTACAAAACCATGGAAGCGAAAAAAAAATGGAGTCTCTTGATATTTTTAGGGAAAAAAATAAGAAAAGTTACAAAAAAAAATAATAAAAAAAAATAACAATGTCAATGACCACTTTTATCCTCTATCAGAAAATGAAATATCCCTTTTCTATTTCAGAAAGGGACACAAAGAAAGTATATTCAATATAGGGAAAAAAACATGGAAAGAAGAAAGATAAATAGGATTTTACATTTTGTAACAGGGAAGAAGTGTGATCATCGACATGGTTTGTTTCAAAAGTTTCTCGTTTTAAATATATATATATATCAAGAGAGCCCACTTTTTTTTCTTCTCCATATGTTTTCACATACGTTCAATTATTGTGTGATATTTTCGTTTTATTCAACAGTGGCGCTTATTTTAGATAACGCTAATTTAAATGTTGCAGGTTTTGATAATTTTCAATATATAACAGATTATATCTGCTCACAGCAACAATATTTCGATGCAGTATTATTTTATTTAGCTTATTTTAGTAATACACTTCTGTATTCTAAAAGAAAAAAGTTGTGCTTAAATGCTTAAAGTCTAGTTGTAGTTTTAAAGTCTTGTTAAAGTCTAGTTGTAGTGTGCTTAAATAAGATATTAAATGCGGAACATGGACAAAAACGTCATTTCGATTCTACTTTGTGGCAACATTACAATGTAAAGCAACAATGCCCCATTGAAACAAATAAATTTTAATAAGCATGTAGTGTTATTCTAACAGCGTATGCCAAAAGAACTCAGGATGTTGTTGCTTGCCAGAGAAATAGCCCTCCAAACATACTCGCATTTCATTTCTCATGAAATATAGCATTCACAACATAAAACTTTGACATTTTCTATACGGAAGAGGAATTTTTTTCAGAGCTCCAAAATTGCACATTATTCATTAAATATTATCTACTTCAACATAAAAGAAATCAAGAAATCAAAAAATTCAACTATCTCACTTTTTCTGATTTTCAAAATAATGGCTCTTAACCACAGGTCATAGTAGGATCCGCCTTATTTAATATTAGATCTATAGGAATAAAAGCAAATATTTTAAAGCTAAAAGCAATCAGCACTTATTTCTGAGTAATTTTCATCTCCTTCATATAAATGCAAGAAATATGTACGTTTATCAAATAAAATCTTTTGATAAAATCCTTTCTTGCAACAGAATTTCTTACAGAGACTAGTATTGAATTCAATTTTACGATTTCTCTAAAAAATATATAAAAATTTACGAAAGCATTTCAATTTACAAAAACATTTCAGTGCCTCCAGGTAGAAATTGAAGAGCTTATAGAAAGACACATTTCATGGATCAACTATTTTAACAAAATAGCACAAGCAGACAGAAATTCCCAGATGTCAACATCTAGTTTTTCAGAAGATGCATTCTTTATTTCTGTTGCTTTATTTCTTAGAATATAAGAAAACAGAATATTTGAAAGATTATTCCAAAGTATTTTAAAATGTTACTACAATGTTTTACAGAAGAAAAATATGTAAAAGTTATTCAGAAAAAAAAGAGAGTTTAGCTTCAAATTCAGTCTTGGTAGATCTGAGGTTAGCAATGTAGATTAAAATCATGGTTCTGATTTACTTGAGAAAACAGAAAAAAATTTTACCTTTTACGTCCTAAATAAAAATCATACCTGATATATATATATATTAGTTGCGGAACTGAAAAGTATTTTTTTTTTCAACTCATAAATTGAATAGTAAATATTTTTAGATGTTTCTGTATTAGCTGCATTCCACTTTCAAATTCTGAAGTTTTTTATTATCACAATTTCTTTCTTAACGTAAGTTTCTGTGGTATTTCCATATGCTAAATTAACCTGATGTTTAAAAGCAGAAATGGTGAAAAAAAAAAGAAATTTTTTGAATGAGGAATTCAACAGTATTAGTGTTTTTCTTTGGCTGAGTACCATATTTCAAACGAGCAAAACATGAAAATTCATGTTTTCATAAACATGTAACCGGAAATTCAACGACATTACAGCAATATACATTTAGGCAAAGAATAAATGAATCTGATTAATGAATCAATTATTAAAGCCAAAATATAAGGACTAATCGCAAAAATGCTCTTTCACATTTTTTTAAAAAGAAGGTTAATAGTCAATAGGTTTGTCTTTGAACCTATTTTATTTACTCTTTTTATAGTTATTTTTTTATTCTAGAATAAACAAGGATTATTTAATACAATGCCCATACTAATTTTCGTTTTCTTTTCCGATGTAATTTCTAATTAAAAAAACACTAAAAGAAAAATCTAAAAGTAGCCTGAAAGTAAAATGAACTGTCGAAGTCGTTAAAGCTGGTAGATTGATAACATGGAAAGCCTATAGGAAATACAATAGATTTCACTCAATATAAATAATAATATTAAGTTTACGAGACATGTAATTTTTTAGCGTAGTGTTGATTTTATAGGTGTTACTGTTAGAATTAAAATTAATAAATAAATCAAAGATAGCACAATTCCCGCAAGTTTCAAGTTTTCAGAACTGTGTGATATAACATTTTATTAATTTATGTAAATAAAAACACCCTCTAAACATTTAAACCAACTGGTAAAGGCTACAATTTTTATAAAGTCAAAAAAAAAAAAAGAAGAAGAAGAAAAAGAAAAAGAAAAAGAAAAAGAAACATGTAGCAACACGTAATAAATAATTAAGTAATTTTCTTGTTGAAATTATGTTTATTTAACTTAAAAAAATAAAAATTTTACATAAGAAATTGTACACTACTACAATAGTTAAATACAAGGATCAACTACAACGTCCCATGAATTCCTTAGTGTAAATTCCTATTGTATTTTGGAAATTGTTGTATAATACATGCAGCAATATGTTTTCCCAAAATTAATGATATCATTTGTTACTTATTATTTATTATCGATATTAAAAGTGATTAAAGTATGACTGTTAAATAGTTTATTATTTATTTATTATGCAATATTAAATACTTAAAAAAGTAATTATAATAAAATAAATAAAACTTAGAAACTGATATGAATGAAATGTGTTACCACATTTATGTACTTTTAAAATATCGGTGATTTCAGCAACTATAAACATGTCAAAAAATATATATATATGGGGCAAGAATATCTTGACATAGTTGCATATAATAATTTAAATTTTTCTAAACAAAATACTTTTTATCTAGAATCGTAATATTCAATCCTTAATTATAATACAAATTCTACTTTTAATAAATTCCTAAATATATTCTAAATGTGACAAACGTAACGAACGTTGTCAGACTCAATTGCCTCATATATAGTCTATATCATTTATTTATTTATTTTGTCTTGCGAATCTGTGAAATGCTTTAAATGTTTTAAATCAAAAAGCATTGAAATTACGTGAGTTATTGTCCCATAATTTTAGGTCATCATTGAATTTAAAATTTCAAGATTTGAGATGTTTTAGAATAAAATAAAAGACTGTTTTGAAGATTAAAAAAGAAGTTTATCCTATCCAGTCAGCATGCAGATCTCCAGTTAGTGTATTAATTCTACTTCAATTACCCAATATTTATAAATGCTCTAAATATTCTAATATAACTATCACTTATGTAAATAATAGACAATCAAACTATAAAAAAAGCGTCGAATGCAAAATGTAGGGGAAACTAGAGATAGATGATCCTGCGGGATGCTTGACCCACTCTCCATTTTAATATTTAAATGTGTATTAGACTCTTATTGCTAGATGGCAATCAAAGTTAATGGAATGGTCAAACAACATCCTTTGTTGCTTGAAGATAATTAAAACAGGTGTAGACAGAATCAGTTGTGAAGAGTTTTCAACATAAAAAGTGAGTTTTTTAGAAATACTTTGTAAGATTATTCAGATAAAATGTGCCATGGAAATTAAAGTAAACTGGTTTTAAATAATGCACAAATATTGAGCTTTAACTCTAGGCATGAAGATTGCACAATTAGTGATGGGCGATAACGAGAAGTTTTTCTCGATTTTCTCGATTGTATGAACATCTCGATAACTTTCAATTGTGTAAATTTTTTCTCCATGACTCTAGTTTGCAATTGCTTTTACACTATACAGGATTCAATTATATCAAGAGTCGTCTACAGGTGAATGAGTCGGTGTTAATAAAGACACGACGTATTCCCTCGCTAGTGAGCCCCTCCTTTCATTGGTGTCTCTAATTTATACGCAATCTTCTAATATGAAATCTCGAACTGGGTCCTCATTGTATATGCCATCATATACCAAACGCGGTGTACACGCACAGCAAAAACTTGTAAACAAAAAGAAAAAAAAATCTCGAATTGAACGAACAACCGAAAACGTAATCTTGAATCGAAAGTTAAATTTTGAAAACTGCCCCCCCCCCAACATAACGAAGTGTGTGTGTGTGTGGGGGGGGGGAATATATAAGATCAGTAAGTGGTCGCATGCCAAACAACAACTTCCTGCTTTTCTAAATTCCATATATAGTATAAATATTATTTACTGCAAGGTCCGTAAATATATATAAATAAATAAATAAATAAATATGTATATATATATATAGTGGCATTTTGGGAGTGCCGACAGAAGTGAAAACTTGAATAATTACTTGTGTATTTTTTTAATCGTCAGGAAATATTTTATTGTGCTGGAAATACAAGGACCAAGTAACCGCGGTAAATTAACGCCTACACGCGAGAGTCCCAGCAGTGGTGAACAATATTTATATGATACAGATGTCATACACGCACCACATTGGCGCGATGCTTTTCAGATGCCGATTTAGCGAAAACTTCGAAAAAGTTTGAGAAATTGAAATTTCAACCCATTATGGGTCAATAACGTGACCCAGAATGACGGGGGAAACTTTTTTATGCTAAATTTGTAATGTATGAAGCACAAGATTTCAATAAACATATTACATCAAAAAATGAAAAATGGCCCCCTTGTCCTCCCCCCCTCCAAAAAAACCCCGGTGCTATGGGGAAAACCATAAAACTGCAAAAAGAGCGGCGAAGAAAATTTAGCTATGCTATAATTTTTCTCCCCGTTGTAGCTCTCATAGAAGGAAAGTTATAGCCTTTTAAAAAATTGAAATGAAGTGAAGAAATGAGCAAAATTATGTTGGTGAATAATCAACAGGGGGGGAGGCTGTTGCCTCCCCCCCTGTTGATTATTGGGGTTGTGCCCTTAGCTTATTAGCACCCCCTGGTTGTGCCACTTAGCTTAAACATTTAAGTTAAAATTGGTAGAGAAAAAAAAGGTGAACGATATTTTAAAGTGTATGTTGGAGGGGGGGTGGGGGTCATGCTCCTCACCTTTGGAAGAGGCTCTCAAAGAGAGAACTTTAAAACAATGTGCCTAGGTTACGGTAACAATGTGACTAGTTCAATAGTTTTTTTCCCAATCTGAAAAAAATTTCCAATGCGCCTAAGGACGTTTTCAATTCAAAAATTCGATCTAAAATGATAAAAACGCAAAAAGTTTCAAAAACTGCCCCCCCCCCCTCGCCGTAGGAACCAAATTCGGATGGGGGGAGGTAAGAAAGCATCATAATATGAAAGAGTGATCCGAGATCTTCAAAATGATATACAATATGACGGGTTTTAAAAAGTGAAAATTATCCCCTCCCCCGCCCCCCGTTAGTCCACCCTTTCGCCCTCAATTTCCTGCAGCAGACATTTTAATATTTTTACATTTGATAAATAATGTTTACCGAATGATTCGATGAAAAAAAAACACTTAAATTATAGGTATTGTAGAAATCGCTACAGTTTTAAACATATTTTCTCAAGCCCCCTCTTTGACATTTTTTTTAATAAATAATATTTATTGGTGGGTTTTAAGCATGGTAAGACTAAAATACGAGAAACTTTGAAAATTAGGTCTTCATTTCACAAGTTATTGCCATATTCTCATGCTTCTTTCTGTACCTCGTTTCACGATAAAACTTTCATTTCACAAAGCTCCGACGAAAAAATTCTGCTCCATAAACCTACTCATCTCCATTGTCAGCGAGAATGAAAATCATCCTTATCGAAAAAGGCATTTATCAAAAACCACAAGCTTCTCGAAACGCCATTTTTTTCAAGGTTAAATTTCATCGCTGTCCTTCGATAAACCTATTTCCATCGGGATAAATTTTCATCGCGAAGAAAGTTTCTCGGACTGTCTGTCTCGGATGTCTGATTTTATCGGAATATATTTGCTGAAATGAGAGGCATATGCGAAAGCTCTTGTAATGAAAGATTGGCTAAACCATTCTTTCATATTATGAATCTTTCTACTTTTGGAGTTGAATTTTAAGGGGTGGGTGGAGGGGAGGGGGGAGCGATGAGGGGGTGATTTTTTTAAATCGTAGCTATTTCGACAACAAATGTGATTTTTGGTGTGGTTTTTTTTATGGAACTCTCCAGTAAATATTTTTTATTAAATATAAAGATTTTAAAGTGGGAGCTGCATCATTTTTAGGTGTATTTGGGAAAAATGAGTGAACCCACGGGTGACATGTAAATTTCAAACCTTTTTTTTAAATCCTTCATGTTATATATGCATCATCGGAATGCTTTGACACCTCCTCTCCATTTTATGAATCATTCTCTCCTGGAGTTGAATTTCAGAAGGGGGGGGGGGGAAGAAAGCGATAAGGGGGCGAATTTTTTAAACCGCAGCTATTTCAACAATAAATATCACTTTAGATGTGGAATTTTTTTATGGAACTATTCGCTAAATATAACTTATTAAATATAAAGATTTTAAAGGGGGGGCTGCGTCATTTTTAGGTATATTCTGGGAAAAATGAGTGAACACATAGGTCACATGTAAATTTCAACCTCTTTTTTGGTCCCGACATGTTATATACATATATATATATATATATATATATATATATATATATATATATATATATATATATATATATATATATATATGTATATATTATCGGAATTTTTTCGCACCTTTCTTTCATTTTACGAATATTTCTCCTCCTGGAGTTGAATTTCAGGAGATGGAAGGGGAGCGATAAGAGGGTGATTTTTTTTTTTATTTTAGCTATTTTGGCAATGAATATCATTTTAGATGTGGTTTTCAGAGGAGCGCTCCGGTAAATATTATTTCATAAATTCAAAAGTTTAAAATGGGGACGGCGCGATTTCCGGGTGCATTCTTGGAAGAAAAAGTAACATTACGACCACGGGTGAAGAGTAAAATTCAAACTTTTTTTGGACCCGTCATGTGGTATGTCATAGGAAAGGTTTCAGAATACTCTTTCATATTATGGGACTTTCTCTTCTTGCAGTTTAATTTCAGGACGGGGAGTGAATTTTTTTTATCGTAGCTATTTCGAGAATAACTATCATTTTAGAAGTGGTTTCTTGATGCAACCTTCTAATAAAAATTGCTAATTATAATCATTTTAATGTGGGGGATGCGTGATTTCCGGGTGTATTCTGTTAAGAAAAAGTAAACCTGCGGGTGAGGAGTAAATTCCAAACATTTTTTGGACACTTCATGTGATTGATTATTGGAATGTTTTTCGAACTACTCTTTCATATTATGAACATTTCTCCTCCTGGAATCGAATTTCCGCTGGAAGGAGGGGAGCGATGAGGGGTGAATTTTTTAAATCGTAGCTATTTTGAGATTAAATTTAATTTTAAATGTGATTTTTTGATGAACCCCTTTGGTAAAAATATTTTATCAAATATAAACATTTTAAAGCGTGGCTGCGGGATTTCCGGCTGTATTCAGGGAAGAAAAAAAATAGTGGAGTAGTGAGGAGTAAATTTCAAGTTTTTTATGGACCCGTCATATGACGTATCATCGGAAAGTTTTCAAATCACTCTTTCATATTATCAATCTTTCTTCTCCTTTTCTCAATTTGGACTTCTTACAGAAGCACTTTGCAAACTTTTTTGAAATCATTTCGTTTTTGTGAATTCAGATATGATTTTTTTTTATGGAGACTTCCAATATATAATTTAAAATGTATGAAAAATTCACAAACAGTGAGGACAGACTGTATTCCGGGTGTTGCAATAGTTGGAATTCTAAGGGGAGTGTTTTTATATATTTTGTTGATTTTTCTTTCGCGATATATCATTAGAAAGCTCTGTAATTACCATTTTATTTATATACCTCGCGCGCTCATCCCCCCTCACTTTGCCTCCGCGGGAAGCTCTTTAACAAATTTAACCGACACCCACCATGCGATGTATGGTTGGAAAGCCTAACGATCATTTACTCATATTATGCATTTTCATTGCTCCTGCACTACTTTGCTCCTCGGGTGGTCCGTTTAATGTATGTCAATAGAGAGTCTTCTAATAATGGGGGAATTGTAGATCGTATCTCAATTGGTGTACAAAAATCAATAAATGTTAGTTCATGTTCTTTACACTAGGAGTGCTTTTGATTATTTTTTCTTTGGCCATTTTGCTACTCGCGACTCTACTCGCGACTTTACAACTTTTTGCAACCAAGGAACGCCGTTACATGACTTTTCTACTATTGCTACCATTATAGAAATATTTTCTACCATTATAACATCCTTTTGGTTTGTTGTTGTTTTTTAAATTCATTTGTTTTCAGTTACCATGTATTTACTAAATTATGCTTTTTAAACATGTAATAACAAAGATTTTAATCATCGATTGTAAAATATCTCGATTGTAGATTCTCGAAATTAATCGATGACTTTATCGAATGTGCTTTTTTACGATTACGATTTTTATCGAATAGGAAATTTTCGAGAATCGCCCATCACTATGCACAATAAATAAGGCTTAAAATAACTATGTGATATTCATTACAAAAATGCTATGTGGGGGAAGCTTGACCCTGTCAATGTGAGGCAGGGTTGACCGTGGTGAAACCTCACCAGCAAACGCAGAGCTATCGGTAAGCAATCGGGCGATAGCCGCTTACCAATTCCAGCGGTATTGGACCAATGCCACTTGCCGCTACCGGTTCCGTATCTTTTTTGATACGCCTCGCGAATGCCACCCGATTCATGAGGCACGCAGCCGGTCCGGTATCGGCAAAAAACTATGCCGATAGCTAACCACACGAATACGAGCTGAATGTCGGCACCAGCAAAAACTTTTCTCTGGTGGCGCCATCTGTTAAACACTCTAGCAAGTGTTTTGAGAGCCAATGAACATACTTCAGTGCGGGAACAGGCGGGATTTGATCTCGCAACCCCTAGCTCATAAGGTGAACGCCTTAACCACTGGACAAGTCAGACTGGTTAGGGGAGGTTTATGTTTGATAATAAGAGTGTGGCTTTTCAATAAGTGCTATGTGAATGGCAAAAACCGTTGACGTAAATGACAGATTGGAAAATTGTAATATTAATTTTTTTATGTATTCATTTACTTGTAATTGTCTTATGCGCCTGATTTTTAAAATTAATTTAATATTTTAATTAATTAATTAGCAAATTAATTAAAGTAAACGAATTGTTTTTCTTATAAATTTTAGAATCATTAAGTAGTATATTTAAAATTTAAAAATAATATTTTTTTCAGAAGTATTGTTAAATAAATAAAAATTTTTATTAAAAACTATAACATAATTACATGCTTTGCGTTAATTTCTAAAGTGTATATTTTTAACGTAGAAAAACTTATTTTAAATAATAATAAACTGATAATAATTAACTTTTAAGTAGAATAAAAAATTATGTTATGCCTTTTAATGATTTAAATTAGTATTTATGTTTTACGACTATGTTGGAATGTTATTTTGTTGAAAAAAAATTTGCATTAACAGAAAAACCACTAAAATTCATTTATTATATCCAATACTTATGCATTTTTAAATTTATAAAAAGGAATATGAAATATCTCCTATTTAAAAAAATGTGTATAAAAATAATATATATATATATATATATATGTATATATATATATTATTTTTTTATACTCAATTTTTTTAAATAGGACATATTTCATATTCCTTTTTATAAATTTAAAAATGCATAAGTATCGGATATAATAAATGAATTTTAACGGTTTTTCTGCTAATGCAATTTTTTTTGGAATTATAACGTAATTAAATGTAAATAATAAAATAATAAAAAAAGAAATATATATTTACAACATAAAATAACTAATTTAATAAAATAATTAAGTTGGCAATTAATCACTTTTAATTAGAATGAGAATTCACTTTAAGACATTTCATAATTTAATACAGAATATTTTTTGTGTAGCAATATTAATTATCACTAATTTTTTCAATAATAATTTTTAAATCTTAAAATAAAATAGTAATATTAATTTATTTTTCGTTTGTGAGGAAATATTATAGAAAAAAAAACTGATTTTTTTATGTTGAAAAATGGGTAGATTTCTTTTATATGTTTTACCTTCTAAAATAATTTCAAGAACTTTCTAGTAATTAATATTAAAATAAAAAGTGAAACTAAGTTATTGCTTTTAAAATGAATAGATAAACAGAAAATAAATTTAATTACCATACAAAGATTTTTTATGTTTTTCTACGATTAATTTCCTAATAGTGAATAACAATTTAAAGGAAATAATTTAAAAATTCTTTTGTGAAAAAAATTATTGTAAGTCATTTTAAAAATTAATTCAATAATAATAATTTTAAATAAATAAATAAATGCTATTTTTGACATATTTTCTGGTTATCACTGTCAGAATTTTTAATGAAATACATGAAATATACATTTCTTATCAAAACTCAAACTCGAATAAAATTGAGAAAAAGAAAAAGAATCGGTTAAGACTAAATATTCTGAATTCGGACCGATGTTGGCAAATCTGATCGGTCCACTATCAGAACTCAGATATCGGCCCTGCTCACTTGCCGGTATAAGTCGCTTGCCGATATACAACCAAATTTGGACCGATTACCGTAACCGGCTGTCAAAATATCAGATTCTTAAGTTTCAGGTGCCAACCTGCTACCGACACTTAACGGATACTGACGGCTCCGGCCCGATCGTATGCCGAAAGTTATGTGCTTGCTGGGTCCCTTAATTGTTTTTTAAATTATTTTTATTATACTTGGTATATAATAAAATGTTAAAGTTTATATTAGTAAAAAATTGTACAGCTACAGGAGCAATACAAAGGAAAGTTTTTCAAATCGACCGTTAACTGATGACAGAAATGAAATAATAACTACAGTGAAGCAGTTTGTCAGACCTTTCCATCAAAAGTCAATTTAAGCTGATATTAACTTATAGGATACTGTTTTGTATTTAACATTTTGCAAAAGGCTGTCATTATTAAAATCGAACGATCTAATTGTCTCTGGTGATAGTATTAAAGTTCCAAATGAAACAAAATTTAAACTGAAAATTACAAGTTAAAATATAAAAATTGAGAAATGCAGCGGTCTGTGAGGCCGGTAACATCAGTTAAAGAATAAAAGTATTCTGGCTTTTTTTATTTTTTAAACCTTGTAGCATAAAGTTATTCTAGGTTTCTGAATCTTATTCTATTTGGTTAAACCTGATATCTTACAGCTTTTTTTATGTCTTTTAAACTTATTTTATTTCTTTATATCTTGAAGCTTAAAGAAGGTTCTGAATTTTTAAACTTTCAAACCTTATAGCATTAAGGTGATTTGAGTTTCTTAAACTCATTTTATTTATTTAAACCTCGTAGCTTAAAAGTATTTTGAGTTTCTTAAACTTATTTTATTTTTTTAAACATGATAGAATAAAGTTTTTCTGCATTTTTTCAACTTATTTTATTTTTATATTTGTTTATTGTTGCAAATATTTCAATATAAAATGCAGTGGGTCAAGCCACCTATATGTGAGGAGCGTTGACTCATTATTTTGTCATGATTAAAATCGATCTTTTTCTCAAATGTCTTATACATTACACTTACTTCATAATTTTATTCTGATAGCTGATTAAACAACGAATAAAATATGTAAAACTGTGCTCTAGGTTAAATATTTAAAAAATAAAAATCATTTAGTAAAAAGTGTGTCAAAGATCCCTATAGTCTCTCTTATTCGTTATTCATACGTCGAATACTAAAATGAAAACCAGTTTAAAAACTAACATTATTTTCATAGTTGCCAACCTCCCGATTTTTTGGCACCAGTAAAATCATCTGAAAAATGTTCTTTATTCAGTTGCTTATATTGTACGATTATATAAAGCAAGTATTTCTAAATAAAATTATTGGTATGAAAAAAATCGGGAGCTTGGTAACTATGTTTTTATAAGAATTAATGTTTATCTTAAACATCCCACTTAACTTCATGGTTGAAATTCATCCGGTTCTAAAAAATTTCCCATCAAATACATATTAATATGGCACTTTCTTGAATTCTTTAAAATTCAACGTTTTGAATTATGCTTCATTGAAATCTCGAAATTGTGAATTTCTTTTATAAATTATAATTTTTACTCTATTTTGTTAGAAACAGCAACAGTCAGAATTCATTGTTAACCAAGATTCTATTATCATAATGTCTAATAAGTTATTATCATAATTTTAAGCTATTGTGATAAAGAACGGTGAAAGATGTAAACTATCTTTTCAGGATTTCTAAGTTGATTTTTAAATCTACAATCATAATTTATTTATTCTTACATTATTAAATAAAAAAAGAATATTAAACAAGTATTACTTTATTTTCCATTTATTTTCTACCTCTTATTGTATACAATATCTTTTTGTTGCACTTTTATAGCTAGTTGGCTGATTTTAACGATGCGGTTTGGTGCATAATTATGTCCATTATAAATGTTACTCGCAAAAAGAAGTAATTATAAAGATTATTTGGCAATTTATGACCTGTGGCTGAATAGCAGAAAAATGCTTTAAAATTTATGAATTTAGGATTATTCAGTTCAAAAAATATAGTAAAATGTTTCATTCGATGAATGTTAGTTTAATCGGAAACCTGGGTATTGATTTTGTTTTTCTCTTTTTGCAATCCCAGTATATCTGGGAATGAGTAAAAAACCTTTTCGAAAATTCCATCTTTACATAGAGATATACAGAACGTAGAAAAAAAAATTAATAAATATAAATAAATAAATAATAAATAATAATATAAATAATAAATAAATATTTTAAAATTTTAATTCATTTAGACTTTAATTTAGTAGAAATATTATCTCTCGATTAAGATGCAAACGTAGTCCTTCCATTATCATATTTTCCTGAAGACGCCCGCAGAAGACGGCGCAAAACGTTGAAAGTTTCATTTTATTTTAATATGTACAAATGTATATTAAAATTCCTGCTTTGTGCACAACTGAGCAATGTGTTATTATTAGTTATTATTAGAAAAAAAATTAGTTACACAAATATGTAGTACCTATGCGGTTAAACTCCACTAACGTTATATGAACTTTCTTCTGCCTATAATAAAAGCTTTCCAAAATTTTTCTGAGAGCTTTCCACCGGACGGCTGCAATAAGTATTTACTTTTTACTTTTTGTAATGAAAGCTACATAAAAGAATAGCTTTAAGCATATTAAAATGAATATTAGTGAAATACCCTATTGACTTTTTTTTGTCACTGCTTATTGTTACTTGTCCAGTATTTCTCCTCGTCTAAGTATTGCTTATTATTTCAAAACTGAAGTAACTTGTAAGACGTCTTTATTTTCATAAAATACAATAGATACGATAGATACGCCCACGTCTTTCATCCTACGAATATATAGACATACAAACTCCTTCTTGCAACAATTTCTTCATGGTGTCTTTTTTCAATTATATGTTTTATTACGAGAAAAAATAGCTTTACTAAGCTCTTTTCAGAAAAATCATTCTTTAATACCTCCAGGTAAGAGTCACAGAGAATAAAAAAGATAAATTTTACGGTTCAACTATTTTAACAAAACAACGGCTCTAAATTCTTTTCAAAAATTTCCAGTTTTCTACATAAAATCTTCCAAAAAAATTTCTGGCAGTTTTTATTAGTTTCTTTCTTAAAACGCAAAGGAAAAAATAATTCCGCTTTGAAAATGACCTCATCGATTTTAAAAATTGTTTTACAGCATTTTAAAAAGTAATGTGTGTTTTTAGATATTTCAATAACACGAGAGTATACAGATATGAGAATAATATCAGTATTAGGAAATATTATTAATATAAAGAGAAATTTTCAAGTAATAAGAGATAACGTTTTTCGCTGTAACTAGAAAAAAAGTTTTGCCTATGGTACAGTCAAAGATCTATAATTCGCACACCCATAATCCACTGTTTTCTATAATTCACGTTATTTTACGAATGTAAACAGTGAAATAAACAGTTAAAAAATTTACAAATTAGTGATCCAAAAACGTTTTTTTAGAGAAATTTAAAAAAAATGAGAAAACAATGAGGAAAAAGTGAATTATGGGTGTGCGGATTATAGATCTTCGACTGTATTATTTTATTAGAAGAGACCTGGCCTTGTTGACTCATTTTTTCTTCGATAAATTTCCATTTTAGATCAATAACAGGGCATCTAGTAACTACTGAAAATGAAATGTCCGGCTTACTGCTATCAGAAAATGTGTCAAAGGAAAAAATAATTTCTCTTTGAAAATGACCTTATGGATTTTAAAACGTTTTTTTTACAGAATTTTAACGACGAATGAATGTTTTAGGTGTTTTTCAAAAACATGGCAATATAGTATATACATTATAATAAAATGAATATTATTAATATTAAGAGAAATTTTCAAGTAATACGAGATAACCTTCCCACTGCCGCGACCGGATCACTAGGCTGCAGGTTTCACTGCAGTTTAAGCTTTATTTAAATTAATATAGTTCTAAAAATATAATCCAATTTTAAGAAATTAAGCTATGAATGATACTCTGAAGGCTTATAAGCATATATGTAACAAAACAATTGTACCATGATAGAAAATCCATCTTTTATTAAGATTTAAGATAAATTGAAAAGAAAAAACAATACAATTTTGCCTTTTTGTTCGGGGATCAGGGGGTTCCCCGTAACCTCCAAACAAAAGGGCAGAATTGTCATGTTGTTTTCTTCTTAATTTATTAAAAATATTTAAAAAGATGTTTTTCCAACCTGATACAAAATATTTTATTACGTATAGGTATATAAGCTTTGACGGTATTTATCATAACTTAATTTTTCAAAACTGACTTTTATTTCTTGAACTATATTAATTTAAATATTGATAATGTTGCAGTGAAACCTGCAGTATAGTGAACGGATATATTAATGTTCTTCGTTGCAACGAGAAAAAAGGTTTTGTCAATGAGGTTATGTTATTAGAAGAGACCAGGACTTGTTGGCACATTTTTTCTTCGATATGTCGCGGCCTCAGATAAATAGTAGGACATCTAGTAATCACAAAAATGAGAAAAGGAGATGTATGACTTATTGCTATAAGAAAATATGTCAAAGGGGAAAAATATTCTTTTTTGAAAATGACCTCATGGAATTTAAAAATTGTTTTACAGCATTTAAACCTGGGATGAATCTTTTTTTTAGGTATTTCAAAGTTTCAAACACGGGAATATATATAGGTGAGAATAATGCCAATATATTAAAAAAATACTATCACTATTAGAAGATATTGCAAAATAATAAAAGATAATGTTTTTCGTTGTAGCAAGAAAAATGTTTTTTCAATAAGCAACATTAGGGCTTATTGGCTCATTTTTTCTTCGATATATATATATATGTGTGTGTATTATATTTTTTCAATATTATTAAAATTTTTATTTATTTATTTATTTTTGTATGTCTGTGAGATTTTTTACAATTAGCGTATCTTAAAGCATTAACCACGTAAGACAAAATTTGAAAATAGTAATCCAAAGTGTCCGTACGGAGGACATCCAGCTATTAGGTAACTTGCCGTGATAGCTTGGCAGAAGGGGTGGGCACTATTTAACGTATTATTATAAAAAACACTGTTACTATGCTGGAACCTAATATTGCATTAATATGTTACCGAAAAGTCCCTGTTAATTATATATAACATATGGTTTTAAATGGCAGCGTCTTCATTCATTTGCCTTAATCAAGAAATCAATTTCGCACCTCTAAAATGGAACAATATTCACTAAAAATGTCCTGAACCGTTTCTTTTGAGACGAGCGCACCTAATTGGCACTACCTCCACTCTTTAGTCATAGGCAACTCTGTTAGGTGTGGGGTGCTTAAAAATTGTTTTGCATTTCATCAATCCCTTACGAAAAAAAAAAACTATTTTTAACCAAAGACTATGTTACAGAAAAAGAGAAAAATTTGATTGGATCAAAATTTATATCGATATCAAAAAACAAACATTTCCTCCCCCTAGCGATATTTTACAATATCATGTGCCGGACCCCTCCCCCACTCCCCTAAAATGGTAACGTTTTATTTGCACAGCCCCAAAATGTACACATTAGATTATTAGATCTAAATATTTTGCTTTTGTACACTTACATTACAAATGCATTTTAAATTGAGTTTTTCAATATATTTGCCATTTGTGTTACCAATGAGGAAAGCATTGATTTCTAATCCCCCCCCCCCCGAACGCACACAAGGAAAAAGCAGTGGAACTCGAGCTCAGAATCATTATAAAAGTACATTTTTGCAATATAATGTTAAAAAACTTAACATTATTTTACTACATTCAAATAAAATGCACGAATTTATATATTTTTTAATTGATTAAATCATCCAAAATGTGTACATCAGGGGCATGCGAAGAGAAAACGCGGCCGCAAGTTTCAGTTTGGTGCCCCCTACACTAATTTTTTCTTGTGAAAAGCCAAAAATGACGTTGGTAGTATAAATATGGTGCCCCCTAAATTTCCGCGCCCGGGGCGACCATCCCTCCCCCCCCCTTTCGCACGGCGCTTCATTACAACATCAGATTGAGTTCAATTGAAAAACGCAGTTGAAAAACAACTACAGATTATTCCTTAATATTCCCCGATTCATTCTGATATATTTTCTTGTCGCTGCAGTAAATCTAGTTCTTAAAATAGATAATGATCATTTATCGTTTGCCTAATTTGAATAAAAGCAGGTAATTTAACATGTTTGCAATTATTTATCTATACATATTTTCTGCGGTCACTGTACATTTGGTACAAAAGCGTTTCAAATTGAAAAAATATGTTGATAATAAATATAACAGAATTAACAATTTTGGCTGAGTGAATGACATTTGATTACCCAGTGTTTGTTTATTCTTTATGGTTTTCGGAAGTAATGAAAGAGGTAGTATTAAATGATTTTCGATCGGGAAAAATTCTGTGTTGATGTTGCAAGAGTGATAGAAGGGTTTACTCATTTTTGAATATTTAAAAAGGTTATTACATGCTCATGGAATTTTTCTAGGAAGAGGGGGGGAGATTTTGGCACTATAAATGTTGTTTTTCGGCCAAATACTTTTATTTAAAGATAGAAAACCAACGATTATAAATTCACAAATAAAGTATGAGAAGGTAGCAAATAGCTATTTCGAATCTACTATCGAGTTTCTTCATCAGTGCAAAACTCAGCGAGCTAAAAAATCGCAAAACTGAGCAAAGAGACAGACAGACGCAGGCTTATATACCCGCTATGGGAACAATCCCGCCTAAAGAAAAGCAGCCAATGAGAAGAAAGCAGCCAAAACAACTGGATGGACAAGTAGCGACATGTAGTAGTAGTTGTCTACCCAGTTGTTTTGGCTGCTTTCTTCTCATTGATTGCTTTTCTTTAGGCGGGATTGTTCTTATAGCGGGTATATAAGCCTGCGTCTCTCAGTCTCTTTGCTCAGTTTTGCTATTTGTTAGCTCGCTGAGTTTTGCACTGATGAAGAATCTCGATAGTAGATTCGAAAAAGCAATTTGCAATACCTTCCTATACTTAATTTGTGCATTTATAATTGTTCGTTTTCTATTTTTAAACATTTGTGCACAAAGGCTTTATTTGCTATTTTAAAATACTTTTATTATTTTTATTTTGTATTTGCGTTAAAATATTTTATTTCGCTGAAAAAAGAGAAGAATGATAGGAAAAAAAAGTAAGGAACAAAACAGTCTCCTACAATCAGTGAAATAACTTAAATTTTGTACAGTTGTAATTAATTTGAAGAATTGCATTCAATTAAAAGTATGTAAGTAATATTTTTGTGTTCTTGTGAAATTAACTTTGTGTTGATTCATGTGGACACTATTAAGTCGCGGATCAATTTTTCCTTTATAATATTTTACAATGTAGTTAAAAAGTGTTTATGAATTCGGTTTGTCTATCCTTTTTCTAACTCCTGTAAATATAGTCCGATTGCCATGGAATCGATCATATATATATACACACACACACATATATATATATATTATTATTAGAATTTAGTATGACATGTTCGCCTTTGAGAAGGAAATGTGTAGCTTTTTTTTTTGGTTTATTTGCAGGGCCACTCAGAGGAATTCCATTAGTTTACGGCCTATGTTGAAAAATCACTCGATGTGTATTTTAAGGATATTATAGTATTTAAAACATACTGAAAATGATATGCATCACTGTGGTGTACTACAAGCTTGCGTTTTCAATAATGGTATGCGTTTAAAGTTCAACTACTTTTTAAAAGTTACATCGTTTGTACAAATTTTAGATCATATGCAAGGTCGAAATAATGTTCTCAACAACATCGTTTCTTCGCTGAAATTGCTGTATGGAAATTTTCCACTGTGCTATGCGTTTAACTGAACTAACTTTTAGCATACTATATATAGTAAACACACGTCTGTCGATCATATACAGTACTGTACAAAAAATCATATATTTTTTAACGACTATTCATGGTAATAGCAGAAATCGTGTTTTCAAATGCATTGTTTTTTTTTTTTTTTTTTTTTTTTTTTTTTTTTTTTTTTTTTTTTTTTTTCAAATTGTTCAATAAGACACCGTCTTCCACCTTTGTAAATTGTCAAGTTTTGTTATGACATTCTAAATGTGTTAGATGGTATTTCATAATCTATGCTGTATGAATTATTTATTTTTTGTTACAAATCGTGTTAAAACTCTATTTATTCATGGTGTCTCTTATCATTTATCAATAACTAATTTCTAAACCGTTAGTTTTAGAGTTATAGTTTCAGTTGTATAAATGTTTTAAATTTTATTCTCCTCTGCATCACATAAAAATCAATTTACATTATTTTTAAATACATCAGAAATTACAAATTTTATCCAGTGCGTGGGCCCTATAAGCTTTATTTTGAAAAGATTTTTACGTTCTAACATGTAAAACAGTAAAAATTTATTCTTGCATGCTAAAAACTTACTGAGTTATAATACTTAGAATTGTATGAATTTCTAACGTTTTAATCACTATAACTGAAAAAACCTGTTTTTAGTCTCAGAAAGTAACAAAAATGCATGAAATTTAAAACATCATAACTAATTAAGTTTTGTCTTGTCTTGCAAAAGTTAAGTTTTTAATCACAAACTGATTTTGATTAATCTTAGTAAAATATAGCATTTATAATTACGTCAAAAAGTTATTTAAAACGTTTTGTTTGAAAGGCCTTTGTTTGATAAAAGGCTATTTAATTTTCTACTGACTTTGTCACCTAGCAACCAAGATATACCTAATTATTTCAAAATGTAAAAAGTTTTCTGTGCAAACGATTTTTTGTGATAAATACATTATCTGTTTTATTTCTTCAGCTTTTACCTAAGCTGTGTGAAACAATATTCTTTTTGTTTTGAGTTTGATTAGAATGTTTTTTATGAGATATGTGAAAAAATGTTACGGTTTTTATTGGAGTTGTGTTTTGTGAAATTATTAATGTTCGAAAGAACCTGAGTTGAGTTTACTCATGAGAATAAACTGTTTAAAACAAGAGATGAGTGTTTAATTTTGAGTTGAGTAAAATATTAATAAAATAAACTTTCGAATAAATTGAATTCTTCATATGGTCCGTCGAGCCGGAGAAAAATCAGCGAGTTGTTCTACGTCAATGATTGAAGGATAACTGGTGAATATTTTGTGCTGTTTTGCTATTTCTTCTATGTTAGAACTCATCTTTTAAAGAGCCAAGAGGGGTAAGTGCACCCATTTAATTTTTATTCATTAAAAATGAGTATGAAAGAATTAAAAGCAAAAAAGAAAATTTTCAAAACAAACTTGACAAAATTAAAAGAAAAATTATCGAATACTGAGCTAGAATTAAATGAATTAATTCTCATAAAGCAGAAACGGAATAAATTAGAGAAAAACTTTTCTGAGTTATTTGAGTCTATTTATAAGATAAGTAAAGAAGATGAAATTGAGGATTTTATTAAGGAAAACGAAGAAATTAATGAAATTTTAGAAATAATGGAATTTGAACTTACAAAAAAGTTATCAAAAATGAAAGTGCAAACTGTTAATTTAGAAAACGCCACAAAGGCTGATAATAACATAAAATTGCCAAAGTTAACTCTTCCTGTATTTACGGGTAATTTGCATGAGTGGCTTTCTTTCAAAGATATATTTAAGGCTACTGTACATGAAAATTCTAATTTGTCAGGGGCAATGACATTACAATATTTGAAGTCTTCATTGAGAGGAGATGCCTTTCGTATAATTCAATCTATTTCAATCGTGGATTCTAATTATGAAGTTGCATGGTCGCTTTTGGAAGAACGGTTTTCAAATTCGAGAGAACAAGTTTACGCGCATTTAAAACGTTTTTTAAATATTCCTGTTATTCAGAATGAGTCCCCAGACGCATTATTAAATCTAATAGATATAACAAATGAATGTATTAGGTCGTTAGAGATTTTAGAACAAAAAGTTGAGGGGTTTTCTACTACTATGTTTGCTTATATTTTGGCTCAAAAATTAGATGTAAATACAAAAATGTGGTGGGAAAGACATCTTAAGCGGGATAATTTACCGAGTTTAACTGAATTGCTAGAATTCTTGAGAGACCACGCGCGTACACTAAGTGCGTCCAAACAAGTAAATACAAAGCGAAATTTTCAAAACGAAAGCCAAACAAAGCATAGCTTTTCAAAGGTAACATCCATGGTTGCGAGTTTAAATGAGAAAAATATGCGCAAATGTGTTGTATGTAACCAGGAAAATCACAGTGTTTTTAAATGTCCCAAATTTCAAAAATTTAATGTACAGGAAAGAGTAGATTTTGTGAAAAAAAACAATATGTGCTTTAACTGTCTTTTAGAATTCCACTGCGTCAAAAAATGTAACTCAACATTCTCGTGTTCAAAATGCCATAAACGCCACAATATACTTCTTTGTTTTGATAGGCGTGAGAGAAATTCCAATGCGGTGGGAAACACAAAAAATTATAGTGGTAAGGAAGTGCCAAATGCATTGTCGACGAATGAAAGTAAACCAACATTAAATGTTGACGCCATACCATTTGAGTTAAATAACCAAATTCAAAATTTCACTGGTACTTCAAATGTGAGATCGAATAATGTTAAAACAGTTCTTCTTTCCACTGCTATTGTTTATATGAGAGATAAATTCGGAAATAAAGTTCTGGTGCGTGCTTTATTGGACAATGGTTCAATGAGCAATTTTTTAACATTGCAGTTAGTTGAAAGATTAGGAATTCGAAAAGAAAAAAATAATATTTCGGTATCGTGTTTAAGTGGATCCTCTGTAGCGGTAAAAAATAAAACTACTGCCTTGATCAGTAATAATTCGGGAGATTATAGTCGGGAGTTAGATTTCCTTATTATACCAAAGATTTCGCAAATTATGCCCTCGAAATATATTAATATTTCAGAGCTAGGAATTCCAGAGTCTATTATTCTTGCTGATCCTGAATTTAATAGACCAGGGAAAATAGATCTTTTGCTAGGAGCTGAAGTATTTCTAGAATTGATGAAGGTGGGTCGTATGAAGCTACCAAATTCTAAATTAATACTGCAAAATACGGTGTTCGGTTGCATAGTAAGTGGGAGTGTTTACGATTGTAATGATCAAGAACAAATACATTGTGGGTTAATTACTGAAACAGATTTAAATTTCGAAATGAAAAAATTTTGGGAAATTGAAAGAGTAGAAGAAAGTACACCATTGAGAAATACAGAAGAATTAGCATGCGACACCCACTTTATAAACACACATCAGAGAGATATAACGGGCAAATTCATAGTACAAATGCCGTTGAAAAAAGATCCTAGTTTTTTGGGAGAATCAAAGCAATTAGCGGAAAATAGATTAAATTCACTTTGGAATAGGCTAGTCAAAAATCCAAATATTTTAGAGTTATATTGCGCATTTATGGCAGAGTATAGAGAGTTAGGCCATATGGAGGAAGTAGAGAAAACAGATGAGCCAATACATGCGAATTATCTACCTCATCATGCTCTTTATCGCCCAGATAAAAGTTCTACAAAATTGAGAGTTGTCTTTAATGGTTCACATGCAACTTCATCAGGAGAATCCCTAAATTCCATACAGCTGAATGGAGGTGTCATTCAAGATGATTTGTTTAGCATAATACTTAGATTTCGTACACACCGCTATGCATTTACAGCAGATGTAAAAATGATGTATCACATGATACTTATCGATAAAAGTCAACGTGATTTACAGCGCATAGTTTGGAAAGATTCTGTAAATGGTGAGATGAAATATTACAGACTATGTACAGTCACATATGGCACAACTAGTGCCCCTTATTTAGCCATGCGCTGCCTTAAACAGCTTGGTATAGATGGTGAATCTCAATTTCCGTATGCTTCTGGTGTGGTACAATCAGACTTTTACATGGACGATGTCCTGACTGGAGCAGCTGACCTAAAATCGGCTAAGAGACTGCAAATTGAGCTTATTCAACTATTAAATACGTGTGGCATGAACTTACATAAATGGTTTAGTAACCATCCAGAATTAATGGAGCCAGCCTTTAAAAATGAGAATTACACTTTTGAAAATATGAGTGAAACTAAGGCACTAGGACTTTGCTGGAATGCCAATGATGATACTTTTACTTTTAGTGTATCATTCAGTGAGCAAACCAAGGTAACTAAAAGAAGTGTGCTGTCAAATATTGCTTGCATTTTCGACCCCTTGGGTCTACTTGGACCAGTTGTGACGAAAGCAAAAATTTTCCTACAAAGACTGTGGAGACTGCAAATTGATTGGGATGAAAATCTCCCTACAGCTGAGCTTGATGATTGGTTGCAGTTTTTAGAACCATTAAGAGCCATCAATAATATAAGTGCTGTTAGATACATTTTTACAAATAATCCAGTGCAAATTAAAATTTGTGGCTTTTCAGATGCTTCGGAGAAAGCCTACGGTGTGGCATTGTATGCTGTGTCTTCAAATTCTTCAGTAGAGCAAATTTCTCAGTTGCTTTGCAGTAAAAGTCGAGTTGCACCAATCAAAACAATCACTATTCCTCGCTTGGAGCTCTGTGGTGCAGTTTTATTAGCCAAATTGATGAATAAGGTTGCCAAAACCTTAAAAGTTCCTAAAGAATCTGTTTACTATTATTCAGATAGTACTATTGTATTATGTTGGATTCGAAAACAGCCGTGTGACTTAAAAACCTTTGTGTCATCACGTGTGGCTACGATTCAGAATCTTTCTGATATCAGTCATTGGGGACATGTGGCTTCTTCTGATAATCCTGCTGATCTTGTGTCACGAGGTGTAGATCCAGACAAACTTCTCCAGAGTAACTTATGGTGGAAGGGTCCACTATTCCTAACACAACAAACTGAACCTTCTTTAAATACTGTCGAACTTGAGCAAAATGATAAGGATCTATACAGAAGTGAACTTAAAAAGACTTTTTCAGAGACTTCACTTTTAATATCAGACTGTTCATTTTTTATTGACTATTTTTTGCAATTGAGTAATAATTATGCTAAATTAATAAGAATTCTTAGCTATGTTTTCAGGTTCATTCAGAATGTCAAGAAGCCAAAAGAAAGGTATTCAGGTAAGCTAACATCTGCTGAATTGAAGAAGGCTGAGCAGGTTATCATAAAATCTGTTCAAGAAAAAGAGTTCAGGTCTGAATTCACATTGTTATCTAAGGGTAAGGAGTTACCAAAAAATAGTAGATTACTTTCATTAAATCCTTTCTTGGATAAAAATAATTTAATCAGAGTTGGAGGTCGTCTCCAAAATAGCACGGTAAATTATGCCCAAAAACACCCAATTGTACTGCCCTCTAAACACAAATTAACAGAATTAATTATCGAGTTTTATCACAAAAAATATCTACATATAGGACCACAAAATTTACTTTATTGTGTTCGAAGAGAATTTTGGCCTTTAAACGGTAAGGCTATTTGTAGAAAAATTGTACATAAATGTATAACATGCTTTAGGGCCAAACCTAAATTGTTAGAGCAAATTATGGGCGAGCTCCCAAAAGAAAGAATAAATGTAGACTTTGTTTTTAATTGCACAGGAACTGATTTCTGTGGTCCATTTTTGATTAGATATAGAGGTCAACGTAAAGGTATTTATCATAAAGTTTATGTTTGTATTTTTATTTGTATGGTAACAAAGGCAGTGCATTTGGAATTAGTTACTGATTTAACGTCTGAGGCTTTTATTGCCACATTAAAGAGGTTTTTTGCCAGACGAGGCAAACCTCGAAAAATTTTCAGTGATAATGCAGGCAATTTTGTGAAGACTAATGTAGAGCTTAAAAGGTTGCATGAATTGGTAAACAAACCAGACCAGAACCTTACTAATTACTTGATATCTGAAGGTATTGCTTGGGAATTTATTCCCCCTAAAGCTCCAAATTTTGGAGGTTTATGGGAATTGGGAGTCAAGTCCTTCAAGTATCACTTTAAACGTGTTGTGGGCAACTCTAAATTAACTTATGAAGAAATGTTAACTATAATTGTCCAAATTGAAGGTATCTTAAATTCGCGCCCGCTTACTCCCTTGAGTACAGATATTGATGACTTGGAGGTCTTGACCCCGGGACATTTTCTTATTGGTCGCCCACTTAATGCCATTGCTGAATCTGACCTGAGTAATATTGAAGATAATAGACTAAACTTATGGCAAAAGACCACTAAAATGGTTCAGACCATCTGGAAAAAGTGGAAAAATAGTTATTTAAGTACATTGCAGCAAAGGCATAAGTGGATGATATCAAAAAACAACCTCAAAATAGGAGATATGGTTGTAATAAAGGAAGATGATCTTCCAGTGTCTAAATGGTTATTAGGGAGAATTGTAAAAGTATTTTTTGGTAATGATAATAGAATAAGAGTTGTAAATATAAAAACCCCAAATGGAATATATAAAAGAGCAGTATCCAAAATTGCTGTATTACCTCTTGAAAAGTAATTCAGTTTTTATAAGAAAGTGTACATTATTGTAAAATTTCTTTATTTATTATGTATTATGTAAAATTGTTTAAATATTTGCTTAAATTTAACTTAACTGTGACTTATTTATATTGTATTTAATTGTATTGTTCTATTTATTTTTTACAATGGTTGTAATTGCAGTGTTTTAGTTTGAAACCCCCCTCAGAAGTTTCAAGAGGGGCGGTATGTTTGATAAAAGGCTATTTAATTTTCTACTGACTTTGTCACCTAGCAACCAAGATATACCTAATTATTTCAAAATGTAAAAAGTTTTCTGTGCAAACGATTTTTTGTGATAAATACATTATCTGTTTTATTTCTTCAGCTTTTACCTAAGCTGTGTGAAACAATATTCTTTTTGTTTTGAGTTTGATTAGAATGTTTTTTATGAGATATGTGAAAAATGTTACGGTTTTTATTGGAGTTGTGTTTTGTGAAATTATTAATGTTCGAAAGAACCTGAGTTGAGTTTACTCATGAGAATAAACTGTTTAAAACAAGAGATGAGTGTTTAATTTTGAATTGAGTAAAATATTAATAAAATAAACTTTCGAATAAATTGAATTCTTCAGCCTTCTAATTAAAACATCCGTTAGTTATACGTTATAAAAAAACAGGTTGTTGGAACCTGTTACCTGTAAAAGAGTGGATTGATGTAACCTGTTAACCAAAAATAACTGTATTTCCCATCTCTAGTTGGCACTCTAGATAGCTTAGGAGCTTTAATTTTTACTCTTTAATTAATTAAAATCTTCCTTCTGTCTGCTTTTCTAAAATAGTTGTGAACATATTTTTGGAGCTGGAGATTCTGCCATAGATACGAGGTAGAAGCTTTAGCAGGCCCTTGACAAAGTTTCAACTAGAAGCAATGTTAATGGTAGTTGGTTTTAGAGATAACTTAAATGATACAACAATAATTTAAATAATATAACAATTTTTTATAAATAATCGAGAATATAATAAATTCAAATACAACAAATTTATAATATTTTTTAAATAAATTTTTTAACTCTCTTACTTTCAAGAAACAACAAATCTTCGACTCTGTTTTACATTACACGGCTTTTTTGACAGTTACTTACGCAGTAAAAGAAAAACGCATTCTAATATTTTAATAATATTATTTTTATATCTTGTTTATGTAGCCAGCTCCTCAGATGAATGCGTGTTTTGTCTTATTTGCTTTTCAGTTAATACCGTCCTTACCAATAGCGCACATAATTCTACAAATTTATTGTCTTTTATCGACTTATGAATGTAAAAAAACAAACTCTTAGACTGTGGACCAATATGCCTGGATTAAGTGGCATGTGATAAGAATATTTTTTTTTTCACTTTTATTGACTTTATAAATAATTCCTATAATTTAGTGTTTTTGCTAGAATCAAGTCAAGGGATGTTGGTTTCGAATCCCAACAAATCTTGGATGTTCTCAGAGGACCAGATTTCATTTTAAAATAACTGGACATGCATAATTATTTTTTTATGCAGAAAGATTATACTTTTATACAACCAGCAAACAACTTATTACGAAATTATTATCTTTTATTTTATGCATTTTTGACTTAATTAATTAAACATAAACGTATTTAAAAGTTAATAGGAATATGTAATACTTTTATTAATTAAAATGTGCTTTTCTTTAACTTTTACTTTTATAAAAATAATTTTAAGCAGAAACTAAATAAGGATAGATTTATTTTTTCCAAATGCATTATTATTTTTTTTAGCTATAACTCAGATTACACAAAGGTGAAAAAAAATCACAAATTTTTTAATAACATTTTTAATTTATTTTACATATGTAAATTTCAGAATTTTAAACAATATAGTGTTATGGAAACTAATTAATTATGAAAATAAAACCCTTTCCATTAATGCTACTATGTATTTATATATAAAGATTTATATACACCAGGGTTGGCAAGTTTCTGCCGGGGTGGTTAAAACCAGCGGTAGAAACCGGTTAAAACCGGCATGGCAGAAACTGGTTTCTGCCAGTAAGTGGCAGAAACTAAGAAACAGTACTAAATAAGAACTTTACTCAGCAATGATTCATAATTCACACTTACATTTGATATGTAAACCATTGAGTTAAAAATTAAAAAATAAGATTATGAATGTTATTCAAAGTATCAAAACGTTTAAAAATGATCATATAAATACATACCTTGCTTATTTAAAACACTAATTTTCATTCATTTAAAAAACAGGAACTTTCACAACAATAACCGGATACTGTACAAGTTTAATTATTAATATTATTGTTTACAGTTGAATTTCTATTTCTTTTAAAAATAAATTAAAAAAAAATTCTGATTTAATAACAAATTACTTTTTAGATTATTTTTAAATAAATAACATAATGCAATTTCTTGTGAAAATATATAAGTAAATAATTGAAGCACAACAAATAACATAGACAAAGAAAATTTAATGAAATATCTTGTACAATTATTTTACAGTATTGAAAAAACAAAATATTTTTTTTTCTTTTCAGTGCTTTATTTAAAATAAGCATTGCATATAGTCTTCTATTTTGGTTTTTTAACTGAGATTTTAAAATAATTGTTTAAACATAAATTACATATGCATATGTAACAAAAAAAAAAAAAAGAAAAAAAAAAAAAAAAAGAAAAAAAATATCTGTTACATAACTCAATTTTTCAAAAATCAATTTTTTTTAATTCAAACTATCCACAATATTTTATTTGTGTGCATATATTTATTCTGAATTATTTAAGTACTAATTATTTAAGGATGAACTACTTAATAAATTTAATATTACTAAAAAAAAATCAGAGATTATGTCACAGAATGTCTTTATGCCAGTTGTTGCCAGTTTCTGCCGGTTAAAACCGGTAATAACCACTTTCTGCCACTGGCACGGCAGAAACCACTTTCTGCCGGCAAAAACCCAACCCTGATATAAACATAAATATTTATAATAGGGATGTTTAATGAAATGTAAATTTTAAAATAAAAACTATTTCACCGGCTAGTGTTTTATTGTATTGCACTGATATTTGCTTATTACAATGTAGTTGGCGTATTTTAGTGCAAATAATTGGTGATAACAGACTGTTTGAGTGTGAAATCCTAATGCATTTTTTAAATCCCGTTGATTTCACTATCACTCATTTTGGCGCGAAGTAGAGGCTCACAAATTGAAAATTATAACGTGTCCCTGAAAAACGTTATGCATCTCACGATTACAATTTTAGGAACATAAAATGAAACTTAGATTTAGAAACATCATGCATCAAAAATATATTCGATTTTCGTGACGAAAGGCAAGAAAGTAGGCAAAAAGTATACCCATATTGATATCTTTTGAAATTAGTTCGGGATTTTTAACAAAAGAAATTTATATAAAAAAAGGTGTGCATATCTAGACGAAACCTAATTACCCCGAAAGATTGTGAAGTACGTGCTTAACCTCTATAATTAAATAAGGGCTCAAAAATGACTCCCAAATTTGCCTCCTACATTATATTTTCATTTCGTTACATATCGCTTTTATTTATTTATTTATTTATTTATAATTATGAAGATAAACTTAGCATGATACAAGATAAATCCACATTAATTTAAGGAGTATTTATTTGTTTAATTCGCTCCTCTAGTAATCTCGTATTTTAACAATGTCAGAATCTGCCGAAATTAAACGATGTTTTCAAAGATATGCTTATATTAACTATTAAATAAAAAATAATATATTGGCAATTAATCAACGCACCGTAATGAAATTTACATATCTGAAATCAGGAGAAAATTTGACTCAATGCAGTACAAAAATTCAATCATTAATTTTCATATTTTAAAGGTTTGACCGTAGCTTTTAAAAAAATCTAGTATTAAAAAATCATGTCACTTGCTTAAATTGTGCAGGTGCAGAAATTTTCGTCTACCACTACTGGAAGCTGTATCTCCCACCTGCAGTCAAATGCGGTTATCTTTCGACAAATCTTCGAATCCTGAAATCTTTGCGTTTAGGTCTGGGCTATTAGCTCTATCTTTGGTAATTATAAGAATTTCAAAATTCTGAATGTCAGGTGCACCATGAGACCCTTTCGGTTTGTGTCACAAAAAATTGAGCTTCGTACACGCCGTACATTTCGCAAGCCATCGCACACACTCAGACATATAGACAGAGCGATTTGTTATTTTATTAGTATATAGATTTAAGTTGTATTTTTTATACAAACTTTAATTGAAAATCATTTAAAAAATTTACCTGGTGGAACCTACTTCTAAGAAAATACCAGTGTTTTTTTTTTCTCTTTTTTTATTTGTTGTTAGGAGTCTGATATTGAGCCACCCGAACCATATGTTTTAGATAAAAGTCAAACTCCAGCCTGCGCCGAGACAGGATTTGGCCTGAACACATGCTGAAATATGTCTCATAGAAATACGTCGGTTTAACAACACATATTTTGAACTTTCAAAAACAAAACTGTGTTATTAATGAATTTAACAGATATGTCTCTTCGACAAAAAATTTTCTGACTATTACAGGCGCGTCGTGATAAATAAAAAAAATATATCTTACATGATGTTTACTTTTCAAAATAGTCAAATATCGATACTTTAAGTCGCATTTTTAAAGCAAACTAGATCGGGATAAAAATCGACCTCGAACCTGTTCCAAGACAAGGTACAGGAAAAGCCCATATTATCTCTAGACGAAATATATCTGTTAAAAAACACATTTGCATAATTTAAACCTTCAAAATCCAATCTTCTATGCTATTGATAGCTATGTATTTTCGTCTTGCTTTCACTGAGTATTATACGGCAAGTCGCGATCGATAAAAAAATTTACCTGTTTAAAGTTAATTATGAGCATTAAATTACGATGATTATGTTTAATTAGATATAAAATAGAACTACTATTGCATTGTTTGCTATTATTTAATCCCTTAATGGTCGCATTAAATTACGGTTTAAAAATTCAAATTCATTACTGCCACCACTTTTTTGAAAAAGAAATATTCATCTTATTTAATGACAAGTAAAATGATACCAGAATAAAACCAATTACACTATTTTATAAAACTGGTGAGAATCTAACAATTCTGAATAAAAGTCGTGAAGCTTGCACCATGAATGTCTCGGGCTCGATGATTAAAAGGTTAAAAGCTACACTGTCAAACATATGTATACGGACATCAAACACGGATCCGATGTCTTTCTAACTAGCTACTACCCGTGACGTCGTTCACGTAGTATTAAAAAAAGATAAACGCTTTAATTAAACAAAACGTTTCATTAGCAATAATTTAAAACATATATAACTAATACGCATTTTATAGAAGGCAATATCGTTGTTTTTCTTTATAAGGGACTTAAAGACTCACACAAATAAAAGGGAAATGTGTTAGCTAATATGAACTATCGTGAAAAGGAAATTGGAATCACTTATACTGTAGAACAACTGTAACGTACCCCAGCTCTACAGAAATCATGTTGTTGTGCATTTCAGAATTCCATATCAAAGAAAAAAAAATCATGTGTTTACCTAGGTAATAAATAAATATCCAAAGTTCCCATGATACATTACTTGGCCGGCCCATTCTTTTCTGCAGCTATGTATATGATCTATATGTTTGTAAATATTCTAAATACAATGTTAAAATTTAGCTTAGTTATAAAAGTATAACAAAGATTAAGATTCACCTTTAGTAATTTCTAATAATAGACAGAAACTTATTTGAATTCTTTTGTACAATCCTGTATATTACGTGCAGATATTTATACGACCGCATATTTAGCTTAAATTATTCAAGCAAAAAAACCCGATTAAAATTATTGAATTCATATTTCCGGGAATCGCTATTGCACAAGTGAGAATGCATCCAGTTTATTGTATTTTCCGGTACATGATTAATTTAAATTCTAGAAACATCTCTTATTATACCAAATGTAGCTAAACTTCAAGATGCATTATTTTTCCTTAAAATACATACCATAATTGAAAAAGATCTTCAGCAATCTTTTCTAATAGGAAATCTTTTCTAACTTTGGATACAATATCTGAGATCTGGACACAGGTCCGAAATCTTTTATGTGTCTCTGCAAATGAACAATAAATGTGATGCAAATCATACGCAACTGAAAGCATATTGTAGTAAATTTCAGTATTTATCATTGCATTGATTATTATCTCAGTATACAGTAGGCTCTCGTTAATTCGAAAACGGATAAATCGAATTTTCACTTAATTCGAACTAAACATGAAGTCACAAAATTTTCAATAGCGGAATAACGATAAAACTTTTCATTTATTCGAACTCAATTTCGTTTGACTTCGTTTAATTCGAACTAACGAAATTCCGATTTTTCATTTTTTCTTACTTTCTCCCGGACTTCAGATCCTTGAAATAACTTAATAACTTTCTTTCTTTTATTTTTGTCAGCTCTGAACAAGTATATATACACTGTAAAAAAAAAGAAAAAAGAAAAAAAAAATCCGTTACACTTACGGGAGAAACTACTGGCAGCAATGTTGCCAGCAGTTTTGTCGTAAAAATTGTAATAAAATTAGCTGTAAAGTTTTTTATTACATATAAATTCACTGCAAAAAACTCTAAATTCACTGCCAGCAACATTACTGCCAACTGTTTTTGCCGTAAATTTAACGGTTTTTTTTTTTTTTTTTTTTTTTTTTACTGTGTATAGTCGATGCATTTGACATCCGCCTTTTTAGGGTCCCGTTTGTCCATCAATAACACTGACATCCCATCTTCGTTTGTGTTTGTTCATAATCTCTTAAATAGTTAATGTATTTATGTCTTTTAATTTAATATTAAATCACATTCTAATGATAACAGCTGAAATATATTTTAAAAATACTATAACATTAATTTCTTTTTAATAGTACCCTTTTAACATGTTTTCCTCTCATGCTTTCCATAATTCGAACTCTGGATAATTTGAACATTTCTTATGGTCCCGACGATTTCGACTTAACGGGAGTCGACTGTATCAGTTTCATCGTGTTTGAAATAATGCAACGCAATTAAAATACGCTGGGAATATTTTTTCCCCGTAGACTATTATATTATCGAACATTTTTCTGTTATTCTGTAAATGAATGTTAAATGTTTGCACCCCATTTTCTACAGAAATATTGTTTTAATGCACCCCAGAAGTGTATATCATTTTCAATATTTTTGTAACAAAGTGACATTATTAAAATACTCTGCAAATAATTTTTTTCACTGACCATTATATATTGAAATACTTTTCAGCTCCCTGCATGCGCACTATAAGTTCTACACTTAACATATTCGATAGTAACCATATTCTTGTGCATCCTAAAAATGTATGTAAATTTTATTACATTTAGAATTATGTAACACTATCAAAATACACCGTAAATAATTTTTTCTCTCAGATCATAATATAAAGTCTCCTTTTGAGTGCTTCTGTGATTCAGCTATAATTGTTACCTGCTTCATTTTCAATGCCGCATATGCTATGGCAAATCTCAATAACATCTATTATTTCCCTATGTATCCGACTATATTTACTCCAGCTAAATCACGGACAAACAGACGGCAGACTCCAGGCCCTCGGCATCCAGCATAAAAGCATCCGAAGTCGTAAAAACTTTTAGACAATGTTAGAAAGTGTCAAAAAGGGGGTAGTCATCGTGAAAATCGATGAATTTATTTTTATGAAACGAAAAAAATAGTGTTAGGAAAAATCTACTACAAAACTGTGTTTTAGATGGTATTTGTGTATAATTTGTACATATATGCTTTGCTATAAAACTTTACGGAAATTTATTATAAAAAAATATTTTTAAAAGTGATAACATATTTTTTACTTTTTAAGAGCTAAAAGAAATGTGGAATTAAAGTCCATTTACAAACCTGTTTCCAGTACACTTCGAGCACACTATGCGTAACTGAAATATTGACTGAGGGAAATGATAGCATTTTCACACATTAACATTAAATCTTTAGAATTTAAGCCCGAAATCGCATTTTTTTAAAGTGGTTTTTATTTATATTTTCAGAATTGAAAAACTTTAAGAATTAACACTTGTCAAAAGTATTTTCTTTTTTTTTTTTTTTTTGATATGTTTAGCTTTTTTTACTTTTTAAGAGTGATAAAAAGGATATTTCATTGATCAGTACTATATGGATAAATTTCCGGTATAAATTATTAACATTTTTCTAGTCATTTAATATTTAACCCTTTTTTATTTATTTTTTTATTCTTTATATATTTTTTTACTTATTTCATTTTAAAATGAAATATTAAATATTTATATTAACCATGCTCAGAGGATAAACTTAATTTTCTTTAAATAATAACTTTTGATATCATAATTCAATCTGATTTCATTGCAACATCAGAGCATATCTATTTTATTTTCCATATGTGACGTTACATTCGCCTCTTTTTTGCACTTACTCAAAATTCATATACCTTGTTTTATTAGAAATGAAAAGTTATGCTTTGTTTCAAGTATGACATTACATTGATATTTTTAACATTTTTAATGGAAAGAGTTCCTGTGATGTCGAAATTGGTAAAATGTTACCTGGAACAACCGAAAGAAAGAAAAAGGTTCATTTCTGTACTGATTAATATCTAGAAAAATGCAAAACTAATTATAGTATTTTAAGTGTAAAAGAAATTTTATATAATCGTCTGCTTTATATAATACAAGAAACAGTATTCCTGTGACGTCACAATTGCTAAAATTGCGGTTTTTAACCTCGAACTGAAAAACAGAATAGGATCCATTTATTTATTTTATTTTATTTTAACTCGTAAAAATCTTCAATTGAATATTAATTACTGGAGAAAAATTATTATTCCGGGGTTTTTTTATTTATTTATTTATTTATTTATTTTGGCAACAAAAAAAAGAATAATGATTAAATTTGAATAAATATTATGTGGAAATTATCAATTAATTATGTATGAAAAATAATGGAATTTTAAATTATTAAAAAAATATTTGAATCAAATAAATATAAAACAGCCTATGTTCATTTGAGGCCCATAATCTATTTATATACAAAGATATTAATCCATCCGTTTTGAAGCCAATTTCATTCCAAGTTTCGGACACACTTTCACATTTATAATATACTAGGAGACTCAACCCCCTACGCTCGCCAACCCTCATTCAGATTTTGCAACCTCTAAAATCATAATATTGTGCACTGTTTTAAAAATGTCACCAGGTTATGGAACATTGAATGATATTATCAATATAATGATATCTATCTTCTGTAATCGGGTTGCCATGTTTTTTTTGTTTGAAAAACTTATATTTTTCAGTTACCTTGGCCTCATCCAACACTGTTTTAACAATGGACGTATGTCTTCGGGACTAAAAAGTAAGATAAATTCCACATTTAAAAATCAGATTTAAAAAAAAATGGTTTGGTTAAAAAATATCGCTATCTTTTGACTTATAATGAGGCTATGAACATTGTTCTTCCATTAAGTTTGCGGCTAAAGAGAGCTGTGTCTGCTTGCGAATATCTTTCAGCAATACGTTACACCACGTTAAACTTATGTTACTTTTTATGATGTGATCGAGTTTTAGATATTTTCAGGAATACGTATAGCTTATTCATGAATTATTTTCTTTATTTTAATACATCATCATGCATATTTTCAGGCTCTTTTTGCAATGTATATTGTTTATCTGATTTAATAAGAGTAACATAATATCCTATGTGTACTTATCGAAAAAAATTTCTACAAAATAAATCAAAAGTATTTTATGCTTACATTTACCTGTATTTTGATGCATCAAGTGATGTAATACATAAACAAATTTTCTAATTTCACTACTTTTATACCATATCACGTAAATGAAAATTTTCGGAAATGAAAATCGTTTTAATTTTTTTTTTTAAATATATGACATAAGTTTCATTATTAAATGCATTAATCATGTAATATTTGTTTCTCTTTTAAAATTCACGGGTACATATATTATTTATTTAAAAATGTTCAACAGTATTATTTTAGCTTTAAGAAAACGACCTAATCTTCATCATTAAAAGTTTTTCTCGTGCAATAATTTAATAATTTCAGCTTTTTAAGATGGGGATATTTAATATTAAGACATTTTACATAAGTCGCAATTATAACCTTTAAATTCGTTTCGTGTGCAATAATTTTATTATTAGATTTCGTATTTTTTCAATATTACGTGTAAATATTTTGACTTAACTTTTCCTATTTTTAACTTTTAACACATAATCATTAAATTCTTATTTTAAAAACTTCCTCCTGTTTTTAATAATTTCATTTTTCAATTTCATTATGTCAACAATAAAAAAATCTGAGAATCCCTTTCCTTACCCCTCCCCCCTTACGAAAACGGATTTTTTTTTATGCAAATGAAAATTATGTCAAACTGTAAGATGCAAAAGACCTTTGATTTTTAAAAGATACTGGTTCCTAACGATTAAAATGTGAAAAAAGTTTTTTTTTCCAGAATTTTTTTTTTAAAAACATGATTTAATTACAATATTGTCGTCACTATCGATTGAAATAAAAGATAAATTAAATTCATATTAAAAATAACGGAAAAACAGAAAATTTAATAATCCCTATTTTTTCCCTTTTGTCCCTTCTTTTCGCAAAAATTGAATCATTGAGTTGATACTATTATATAAATAAAAATAAAATTCTTCGAAAACTAATTCAGATTTTTAAATTCTATTAACAGTTTGAGATGTGCGGATCAATACGGATTTTTTGGTGTTAATTTCACCGCATAATATTACATATTTTAGAAAAAATTGCTGTAAAACAAAATCAATCATTAATCAGTCGTTTCATAGAACCGTTTCGCAAATTTGTTTCATAAATTCGTTTCATTGCTTTTATATATACAAGGTAGAACCCTTCGAATGTCGGCGAAAGAAAATACACTGCTCAAAACAATTAAAGGATATAGCAGTTTTAGGTGGATTTTGTATCTGGGAAACTTTTTAGCTGATTGATACATAGTCGACAGACATAGTAGGTTATATGAGAATAAATTACACATGTTTGGCAGAAAAAAATGCATTTTATTGCGCATTTGTGTACAAAAGGAAAAAAAACACAATTTGTGCATATCAGAAAAAAAATAAGAAAAGGTGTTTTCTTCAAAAAAAATCATTTTCAGTAGGGGGTATGGTTTCCACGGGTGGCCAGCAACGTTGAACACCTTTGAGGCATGGACTCAATGAGGCTATTAATGACGAATTGGGGTATTCTGCCCCACTCTTCCAGAAGAGCTCTTTTCAGTTCTTGGAGAATTTGTGGGGGTTGTTGGCGGCCAGAAACTCGTCTTCCTAGAGCGTCCCAAACGTGCTCTATTGGATTCATGTCTGGAGAACACGCTGGCCATTCCATTCGAACGATTCCTTCCTCGAAAAGGAAATCCTCCACCAGGTTTGCACGATGTGGCCTGCAATTATCGTCAATTAAAATGAAGTTATCTCCGATTGCTGCAGCGTAAGGGACTACAATAGGTCTGAGAATCTCATCCTTATATCGGCGACCAGTCTGAGCTCCATCTCGAATGATGTAGAGGTCAGTGCGCCAGTCAATGGAGATGCCACCATACACCAACACTCCTCCACCGCCAAATCTGACACTTTCGTGCACGAACGCAGGATTATTCCTACTGCCACGGTCCCTCCAGATGAAAATACGCCTATTATCCGGATGCACAGAAAAACGGGACTCGTCAGAAAACAGAATATTGCTCCATTTATTTCTCCTCCAGTTGACATGCTCGGTTGCCCACTCCCTGCGGTCGCGACGATGCCTTGATGTTAATCTAACACAGACCATCGGTCGGCGAGCATACAGACCTACAGCATCGAGCCGGTTTCGGACAGTCTGAGTTGAAATCGTGGTGCCTGTAGCCGAGCGAAGATGCTGTTGGAGAAGAGTAGCGTTCTTTTTTCGGTGTCTCCGAGCTGTTAACGCTAAATATCGATCTTCATTGGGCGTTGTTTCCCGTTTACGACCTTGCCCTGGTCTTTGGCCTGCACATCCACTCTCCAAAAAACGGTTTCAGATCCTGGAAATGACACTTTGTGACACTCCAATGGCTTACGCTACTTCGGCTTGAGTTTGGCCCCCTTCTAACCTACCAACAATTCTCCAAGCTTCTGAATCTGTCAAATGACTTCGCTGAGACATCGTACTCATCGAAACAAAGCAATCACTGAATGCCGATCATCCTTGTCTTCATTCTCTTTTATCCAGTTGAAAGTCAAATTTCATTCGCTGCCGCTGAAGCGGCGTTTTTGACGTCGAACGCAAAATTTGCATACTCCACAGTTTGAAAACCCGAAAAATTTGCATTTGTGATTCTCTTCTTTTATTTTCGGAAAAAAAATTTCGTTTATATCTTTATTTTATATAAAACTTCAAATATCCTTTAATTGTTTTGAGCAGTGTATTTAAGGAGGAGCTGCCTTATTGATTTAAAACAATCCTACAAAATTAGTTATAATAAAAAATGCACCTTACATTGCTACGTCTAACTCTTAAACAAATGATATTTAAACTAAAGTTAACAAAATACTATTTATGTAACTGAGATATAGTTGAAATTAAACTTTAATCGTGCATGTAAGACTTAAAAAATAGATCTGTTATTATGATAAAGTTATTGATTAAGGCTCGTATGCTAGTATTCCAAAATGAAACAAAGCAACCTATTTTCCACTTTGACTCAATCATAGAATTACTTTTCCCGTGAAATCTAAACCCAACATCATTTTCTCCATACCAAAATTTACATAAGCACCTTGCATATTTATATTCACCTGAAAAATGATACTTTAATTTGACCATTTTGATTAAAAACCCTATGCTTCGATGCTATTAGCTGAAACAGATACTGAACTATTTATATTCTTTTAAGCGTACATAAATTTTTGTAAATGTCATCAAAATTCACTGGATTTTGTAACAGAAAATATTCTTGACACAACACGCGTTTAAATTTCAATTTTTTTCTCTTTTTAAGAGAATGGCAACATAAAGATACAATAATATTTTTTCCTTTTTTTCTTTGCTTTAAAAAGAAATGTAGTATTCCTGTTGCCACAATTAGAAAAACGGTATTGAAAACAACAAAAAATTAATATTTCAAAAATAAATTGCGACACAGTTTTCAAATAAATTGCATTTAAAAGTACATTTTTTTTCTATACGATGGTGTAAAAATTAAAAATGTGCGATTTTTATAAGTTTAAAAATTTGCAGTAGTAAAAATTGCAAAACCGAAATTGCTTTTCAAATTTCAAACTCTTGCCCTGCGCAAAATGAGGTTGCGTTACGCGCAGGTACGTTTGGCCTTTACAATATGGATATAAGATATGCCTCCATCTCATAATCATGATGACGCAATATTTATAAATAACGGCACGCCAGTTAATAAAAAACAGTAAATCGTATTTTTAATTAACATGAAAAACTATATATATATGTATTTTACAACATAAATTCTAAGTAAATTGGGCAGTCTATGCAGTTTCTATCATTTAAACTGGCTTACTATAGGACTATACTATATGGAATAAATATTTTAAATAAAGAAAAATCACTCCTTTTTAATTAGAAAAGAAAATTTCACTGTAATATACATTAATGTAAAATAGATGTAAGAATCTTTTGCCCATCCTAATAAATTCCCTTTAAGTATTACTTAAAGGGAATAAATATCACAAATTTTAGAATATTTGATGTAAAAGTACAAGTCATAGAAAAAGTCAAAAGAATTATATTTTTTAAAAAATATAATATTTGTAAATCTCTTATTTTTACACAACATGATTTAAACAAAGAGAAACCACAAATATATTTTTACATAAAAAAAGTAGAAATTAAAGTAACAACAATAGTGAATAAAAATATATTGTGATACTGAATACTACTCATGGTATTAAAGAATATTTTCTATATGACAAACAAAAAAACTTTATTTTTTTATTTAATTTCTTCATGCTATGTTGATCTATCTATCTTTACACATAAACAAAGAACAAAACTTTTATAATTCTTCTTGAAATAATTTCGCAATGTTTTTATTTTATGATTCTTCGTAAGCAATCAGGCATAACTTGGATTTAATACGTGTATTTTTGTCCTTTAAAATCACGAATGCATTCTCCTTGATTTTTTTTTTATTTAAATAAGCTTTGCGTAAAAAAGGACATCTTCTTTTATCTTTACTTTTTCAAGTATATTATTATTTTTTAAACAAAAGAAGAAACTGGGAAAAAATGAAAAATAAAATGCTGTTTAGTAAAATTTTTCCTTTTTGTCTTAATCTTTTAAAACTTAAACATAGTTTAAGCAAAAAAAAAAAAAAAAAAAAAAAACTTATAATTATTTATTATTAGAAGATCTTAAAATCTATCTAAACCATAAAGTATTTCTTTTACTTTTAAAATTCATTTACATTTAACTTAAGAAATTTGTAATACCCAACCTATTATTCCCTTAAAAGTCTCAATCAACCTTGTTGTTATTTTTATTTACTGTAAGAAACACAAAATACTACAACTAAAAACTCTTCGAATTTAAATGTAGAAAAATATAGTTCTATCATGAAAAATCACTTTAAAAATAACAATTTCCTAGGTTTTTTTTTTTTTTTTTTTTTTTTTTTTTTTTTTTGAAAATGTGGTTAGATCAGTGTGTTTTGGTTTTTAATTATTCTGAACTATCAGTAACTCCAGTCGTCCATTTTTACAGACAGAAAGTGTGAGTAAATACTCCAACATCCTCTATAATATTATCGAATTACGCATTGAATTAAGCACATATTATCGAATTAATTAAGAAGTGTCCACAAGGTATACAATTTCAATTTTATTGGCATATAGCAGCCTTCGCCCGCTTCGCTTGATGGTTTCTCCAAAAGATTCTTGAATCAAACGAAACGCTTCTAGTAAAGATTTAAAAATAATAATAATATCCAATCAAATATCCACAATTGTTGACTTTTTCGCACAGTCTTACAGTATATCATTCAAAATCGATGTCGACGATGTAATAGACATAACAGATCAAAATCACTGAGGTACCCATGCTTAGCCATTGTTTTAGTAGTTTTGTTATCGTGAATTTCCCACTTCAACCTAAAATTGTTGCAGATATATGACATATTGTACTAAAAGCGCGAGCACTCCATTAAACACTTCCAGTTGGGAATTTCTAAAACTGATAAAATCTATGTTTACGCATTATTTAGTCGATAAACTATCCTTAAATTTATGTCTCTATTTAAAATTTCATTTAATGTATAGCAGAATGATACAAATATTTTGTATCTCCCGTTAATACAATCGAGATGTTCTACAATAGATTATTAAAATCAGTCTTTTTACATGCTTATAAAGTATATTTTAATTAATACATGGAAACTAAAAACAGATGGAATTTAAACAATAAACAGAATGGAGATCATAAGGAAGACACGTTTCAGGAAAAGTCATGTGATGGCGTCCCCTGGTTTCAAAAGTTTAAAAGGTGCAAATAAGTATAAAAAGATAAGAAAGTTTAAATTTCAACATTTATATTTTTTTGGTAATTAACAGTAAAATAGTGAAAAAAAATGGATTTAAAAGCACTCCTGGTAATAAAATCAGGAACTAAGAGAGTGATAAATGGGATCAATAATTTTTATTGATTTTTCTACGTCATTCAAGACCAGTTTCATAATTTTTCTATTATTAGAAGACCTCCTACTGCAATACGTAAAATGTGCCTATCCGGGAATTGCAAAGTGGGGGGCGAGGTGCAGCAAGGGAAATGCATAATATGAAGGTGTAGTTACAGGGCTTTCCATCGATATATCACAATATCGTATACAAAATCTAAATATGGCATTTGAAGTATAACAATTTAAAACATTTCAATTTAAATTTTGTAATGTTATATTACCATTTAATCACTATTTGTTGTATTGAAAATTTACGCTTAGTATTTCCAAATTTTGAACGGCTCATTGCTGCTCAGTGATATACACTATATAAATGTTAAATACAACGATAAACAGACCCTAGATTGCTAACTTAAAAAAAAAAAAGAACCCAACGTATTATAGAAAATACTGTTAATTGGTGACTGTTAACAATAGTATTTATTTTCCTAAATTTTAACCGAATTCTACATTGTGTTGATGATTTCAATGGTGTCTAATGGCCAGTTACTAAAACTTTAGTTATAGTCATATAGTACCAATTACAAAAATGTTTTTAATAAGGTAATGAAGTATTTTAAAAGAAGTTTCCGTCAATGAGTTCCTTTCATCTAACACTAAAATTGTCCGAGTACAGAGAACTTTAAATTGTACAAAACATAGTTATCTTCTGTTACTGAACACAGACGAGTACGGCCATGCTTTGAAGGATCGTATACAAGGTGTTAAAAGTATTAGATGGATTTATTTCGTGTGTACATTTCTACATTGCTTCCGATGGGAGTCACTTCGCGCAAGTATTCAGATGTCTTGGATTTTTTAAAGTTTCAGATCAAGTTTGATAGATCTAATATCATTTTAAAGTGTGTATCATTTTGTAAATAATTGCAAAGGTTTCTTTTTATCATTTCATTTGACAAAAATTCTGATATTTTTCTACTTTTTTAGCACAAAATGCATATTTTTCTTTTATATCTCAGAATGCAAACATATTCCAAATTTATATTCCAATATTAATTTCATCCCTTAAATTATTATTATTTTATATCTGACAATTTTTTATATTCCTACTAAATTTGAGAATAATCCCTTTTCCTCGTTTTTTTTGAAAAACAAATATTATTATTATTAATAATGGTGAATTCCATGAAAATGCGACACGGACATCATTTTTTAAATTTGAACTAAATTTGTATTTTTTTGTTCCAGTTGATAGAAAATAAGTCAAATTTAATGAAAATAACAAGATATAATGAGATAATAGTAAAAATAATTTTTTATAGTTTATTACTCTGAAGACTAAATTTGAAGACAAAAATTTGCTATTTTTACTTCTAATTTAATGTCCCTTGATGCATTTTAATGCTGCATAGATTTTTGAAACAAATATATCGTTCAAAAGAATGGCTAACAGTATGCATAAAAACACCAAAATTTTCACCCAAAACATTTCAATTATTTTGCTATTGCCCCCAAACTTTATATTAGTCTTCATGTCATGTCTGTCACACAAAATGTCGGTTTTTTTATTTTCAAGAAAATCTACTGGATAAAAATTATTAATACTTTATTTTCTCTTTTTATATGTCAAAAGTAACAGTTCATAAAAAAATTGAAAGATAAATTTAAAATTTGAGTGAAATATAAGGCATTAAATTTTGTCATGTCTGTCACATTTGTCATGTCTGTCACACTAGTCATGTCTATCACAATTAGTTTTTCAAGCAACTTTACCTTTATCTTTTGCTTTGAAAGTTATTGTTGTAATTATTTAACTTTGTGTTGATGGCAATAATATTTTTTTACAACTCAACTCAACAAAATGCTTAAATTTAGAACGCATGTAATAATTACCAGATAATTATGTTGATGCCAATTTTTTTGTAATGGATATATTATCTGCCACAATTATTTTTTGAAGCAGTTTTGCTTTAATCTTGTGATTTGAAAGTTATTATTATTTAATTTCGTATTGATGACTATGGTATTTCTTTATGTGAAACGTACACAAGTTTTCTACAATTTAAAAGAAAATCTGCCAAATAGAAAACTTCTGATACAAACCGATTTCAGTGTAAACTATTCGCATATTTATCAGGACGAGATTCAATCTGCTCATTGGCAGAATACTTCCTCTGCTATATATACAACAATGGTATATTATTGTGATAGAGACTCGGTCATTGTTTCTTCAGAGCATTATATAGTGATACCTGATTATAGTAATCATGAAAAATATGCTGTTATAATGTTTAACAATTTGATCATTGAAAAATTCATGATGAATAATTCAAAGTTAAAAATCAAAGAGATTGAATTCCAATCTGATGAACAACTGCACTTGAGATAAAAAGGTATAATATTTTCAATGACACAAAACAAATTCCCAACAGTCTGGCATTTTTCAGCAACATCACACAGAAAAGAGTGCATTAATGGCATTGGTGAGACTATTAAGCATCAATTCCGTGATGCTACTCAAGCCAGAAGTATAAATCTTAGAACATCATGTAAGTGTGCTGAAGCTGCGAGGAAAGTTGGTCCTGGAATCAATATCTTGCATGAATCACGAGAAAAAATACAAATAATGAAAATAAAACTTAATCTGACATGGCAAGTAATCAAATGAATGCCTGGAACAAGAAAGTCACACTATTTCCGATCATGTGTACTTGGCATAATATTTTATAGCCTCACTTCTGAGTATAAAAAAAAGGAATATTCTTTTCAATTTCAATACTGGTGCCTATATTGAAAATTACCTCTTGGAAAATGCATCAAAGTAATACTGCCAATGGGTGAATGTGCAATACGATAATAAGATTTATCATGGAATAATAACACAAATCGCACAGACACAGTATAAAATAAAATGCTTAGTACCAACTAAAATTAAAAGCATGTTTAAATTTGAACCTGAAAATCATATCTGGTATGAGAAGGACCAAATATCAGCAAATGTTTCAGCTCCGACACTAGTGATAAATTTTAAATATTTTTTATTATTCATTTTGTGATTCCTATAACATAATATACCAATTTTATAGCATATTGTGATCTCCGAGTTGTGATAAAAAGAAAATAAAGTGATATTTAAGAAAAAAATACTTAAATTAATAGAAAATTGTACACGTGTCATGTCTCTCACAAAACTTTGTCATGTCTGTCACGCTGATAAATATTTTTTTTTTCTATTTACAAATTTTTTAATATTTTTCTTTATGGTTCTTACATATTTAAGTCTTATTTTGATTCCTAAAAAATCTGGACTTGGTATGCATGCCAATTAAGAGCAAATGGTAATAGTATATGGCCAGTCAAAATCTGTGTCTAAATTTTGTCATGTCTGTCACGGCAGACTTTAACCCTCTATTAAATTAAGTTTTTTCATAAATTAAAATTTTAGTGTTTTTTATAGCTTAAAGCATATATTTGCATCACCCCATGCAATTTTTTAACTATCTATTAATATTTAGTACCTAAAAATGAGCAAAAAAGTTCTCTCAGTCATGTCTGTCACAAAATGGAATTCACCTAATAATAATAATAATAATAATAATAATAATAATAATAATAATAATAATAATAATAATAATAATAATAATAAATAATAATAATAATAATAATAATAATAATAATAATAAAGTTTTAACTTTAAACAGCTATTAGTCGGTCAGTGTTAAGTATTCAAGAATGGGAGTTTTTCTTATCTTTTTAGTCGGGATATTTTGTACAAAATATAACCTGTAGAACATGGGTACCACATAAAAATTTTAATTTCGTTTTTTTTAATGGGTCACAGGATCTTCAAACTTTCAAAAAGTCAGTTTTGTAATTTTTATTTCTTCTTAAAATTAAAAAATATCTGAACAGTAATAATAGATTTAAAAAATAATCAAAATTTGCATTGTTTCCTGAGTTATAATCATTTACAGACGGTGAGGACAACGGAAATACTGTCACTATTGAAACTTTAAAACGCGTTTTTTTTTTTTTTTTTTTTTTTTTTTTTTTTTTTTTTTTCAAATTAGTAAGTTTGGAATTCGTATTTATTGTTTCTTTTTTTTTTTTCAAACTATACAGGGTGTTCACTCTCAACGATGGCCAATACCTAACTGCTAAACCCTTAGTCATGGGCATTTAGTTTCATTTACAGAAATGTTTTAAATGAGGTAAAGAAATATTTTAAACGCGATTTGGGTAAATAAAAACATTCTTCAAAAATAATAAAAAAAAAATAATTTTTCATACAATTTTCGATCTTCTAAGTTATTTTTAGTAACATTTTCTTCATACACTGACATATAAGATAATGGCATGTAACTGCACTTTCTTTGTCTTACACTGACATGTAAGACAAGGAATGTGCAGTTCATATAAAGCTAAATTTGACCAACTTATGAAATATACATGATTTGCATGGGAGCACAAATAATGCGAGCACGACCTGCTTAAAGAGTGTACTTAAATCAAAAAGAGCAACTTTGCGACATATATTCTCGATAGGTAATTTAATTACCATAAAATGGAAAACTCGAATCCATTCCAAATCGCTTCCGCAGATAGGTCTTCCAAGTTTAAATCTTTCCGTTAAAAAACGAATTTGTAAATATGTCAGGAATGTTTCTGCTTGTTCAGCAGAATAATTGAGAACATTCTTAAGTTGTCAAATTCCTAATACTTAAAGTTCTGGAAAAAATTATCAAGAGCCCGACAATTCAGCTGCCTCTTATGAAAATTCCAGATTTCTAGTCAAATCATTAATTTCAATCCGAGAGAAGATTCGGGATAAATCGCATCCAGAGAGGTTATATTCGGTAATGGAGCCTTGAACGTCTGGATGTTCAGAGTCTGAAGAGATGATTTTTCATTTCAATTGGAGGCAAAGGCACTGCCACATCGGATCCACATATCTGATCCATAAGGAAAGAGGCTTACAGACGATGGAACATTCATGCAAATAATTCAAATAAAATTCAATTTTTCAAGAAACTAGTCGTTGGGGGGGGGGGGCTTTTGTAATACTTACCCGTCATGGATATGACTAATATAAAATATGATATTAAAACATGTGAAAATTATTTCAAAATGTACCGGGAATCCAAAATAAAATGTAAACGTGTATGTAAATAGTTTAAACAAGTATTAATGTTTTATTAATAAATTTCTGAAGAACCAATTTCGGCAAATCATATAAAACGCCAAATTACTCAAGTAATATTGAATAGCGTAAAAGAAAAATCCTTACAACTCCAAAAATAATGATCATATTAACTAACATTTTACTGCGCCGGATTAAGCGTCTCAGTTCCAATTAAAATATATCTTTGAATTGAACTTTGAATGAAATACAGGGTCATGAAAAATAGAAGACTGTGAGAAACAGGATTATAAATACCTCGGCAATTAATAAACCGACTTATTTCGTTTTTTATGCAAATTTGTGTTATTTTATTGCCTTTTACGCCTTCTCCTTAAAATAAAAAATTTTAAAAATGTTTATATTCCTTTTATCAAAACGAATTTTTCGAGAGAGCGAAAAAAATATCTCCGGAAAATCGAGGTTACTGATAGGCTTCGTTCCATTGTTACATACTAAGTACATACAAAATTTCAAGTTCCTATCCCAATTTGTTCGTGAGATAGAGCGTTTACAGACAGACAGACACACAGATGGACGGACGGCAATTTTTTTTTCTAAAAATATATTTTTTAGAATCCAGAGTATCTGAAAAGTGTAAATACATAAAAAAAATCGATTTTCAAAACGATCGCAAGATTAAGTAAAAGTGACATGATGTATTTTTTTCATTTTTTTCTTTAATTAGCACTAAAAAAATACATTAAGTTCCGCTGTCCCCTTGTATTTTTTTTCATCACAGCCCTATGTTATTATTAATTATAATCAACACCTTTATGCATTACTTTAAATTATTTATTTTTATGTTATACATAAAACTAGTACTATTTTTTTTTTCAAATTCTATTATATAATTCTCCTATTATTAAGAACTTTCACTATTAGAAAGAGAGATCTTATTAAACAAAACTGATTATTAAAGTAAAATCGTTTCTTTAAAACCATGATTTTTTTTTACATAAAATAATATTTTCATTAATTATTCCAACAATTTCACTTTTTTTCGAAAAAGTATTTGTAACCCTCTCTGAAACCATTCTTAATCACTTGTGCTCAATTTTTTTTCAAATAGTCTTCTTAAATATTTTTAAAGGCGAGAAGTGTATTTTAATTATAGCTTCTAATCTACATTCTATTATCTGAAAAAAACTTTTCTCATTCCTTTAAGAAAAACTCTTTCATTTCATAAAAACTATTCAAACGAATTTCTGTAATTTAAAGAGTTATTTTTCTGAAGATGGCAAAAATTGAAATTTTTTCAAACAATTTCGTTGATTAAAAATTTAGAATTTTCAAAACTTCAGGTTTTCTTTCTTATTCATAGGAACTTGAATCTTTTGTGAATTTTTATTAGGAACATTTCTTTTTTATATTTAAGCATCCACTTTTACATGAGTTTGGCGTATTTATTGTCAATTAAAGCTAATATTTCAGCAATAAAAGTTTATATTATTATTTTTAAACATACTTATACAGATTTCTAATTTAAATCTTTTGTGAATTTGTCTGAGATGTATGTCTAAATGACGATCACTCAATATTTTTTTTTTATTATGCTTAATATTCACAGTGGATTCGTATTTATTTTATTCTTTTAGGTGCGTTCTTAATTATGTAAATAACCTATAGTTGTCGTTCAGTCCGTCGGCATATAACAACGCAAAAACTACCCAAACGAATCGGTTGGAATTTAAAAAATATATAATTATTACATAATTTTGTCGAGTCATTTCAAATTTTATGAAAATCGGATGCATAGATTAATGGCAGGGACAATCAAAAGTATTCCATTACATTACGGTCAATGGGGAAAAAAGTTTCAAATGCGTTTTTTAATCGTTTGAAATTTAAAATACATAATTATTACGTAGATGTGTCGAGTTATTTCAAATTTTATCAGAATCGGATTCATAGTTCAATTACCGAGACAATCAAAAGTATTCCGTTACATTATGGACAATGGGGGAAAATGTTTCAAATAAATTTTAATGATGTTACACTCATTCGGACACATTAAAATTGATATGCATCTATGAAGTACATATTATAATATACCGGGTGATCCAAAAGTTTCGGGAGTTTTGAAATGTTAATAATTTGGAAACTATGTACAATATAAAGGTTCGGTTTTCAGATATATACTCAGAAACACATGGGATTTTGTTTAGCATGATTTTTTTTTTTTACATGTACATAGTTATAATTTTTAGCAACAGGTGGCGCTTCTGTACAACACTGGATGTAACTATAAAATATGCTTTATAGACACATGAGTAGGAGTTCATTGCGAAACATCTTTTGTAGGCCATTAATGAGATTTCCTTTTAAGGGTGGTTTATGTTCAATCACTTTTTTTAAAGTGGTTGAAATTGCATTGAAAGGGAATTTTGATACAAAATTTGATGAGTAACTGCCATGTTTAGACATGCTTTCTTTACATGTCGGACTGTGTTCTTATCGTACAATACGGAAGTAAAAATAGAAAAAGATCCGATGGCCATTAGAAATGTGAAATGCCGTAGTAAGAAAGGTTTGAGAAAAAGACTAATTGAAAGATCGTAATAGAAGCAGCAGATCCCAAATGTCTGTTGCAAATGTCTGTTGAGGTAGAATTCGATGCCAATACTCGGTGGAAATCACCAGCTCATAATGAATCAGTACACTTGTAATATCACGATAAATTTGAAATTTCATCTGGAATTTCTTTCTCCTTTGAGGATACTGTGCACGTTGTTTTGCGTCGACTCACAGCGGTACTTATAAGCTATGGGCGTCATAATGAAAATTTGTAACTATTGGACACTAATTCTTTCTTTTTAGCGAGCTATATCATTTCAGCAATAACAGATTATTTCATTAGTTGGAACTTACATAAAACTGATTGGTGACTTGAACAAATTGTGATTTTGTATGAGCTGTATGACGAGATAAGGATCTTTCAATATTTTTTTCTTATGTTTAATCAGCCACAATGGATTAATATTTATTTTATGCTTCCTTATTTTACAGAAGTTCATGTGTATTTAATTTTTGCTAATTCTGCAACTTAACTCCTTGGGGACGACCGACACGTATACGTGCGGCAAAAAGGCTTAAGAATCCTTGTTTATTCCCACCAATAAAATCTTACTGTAAAATTTTTGCTTATTTAATCGGAGCATTTTTTCGATTTAATAAGACGCAAATTTCTGGTTTTAAAAACCGGTGAAAAAACATTAAAAATTTCGTAAAAAGCTCCCGTAGCGAAGGGGTTGAGCAATAAGAGTTTATTTCATTACTTTTAACGTAATCAATTTAGTAACTTGACATATTTTGTGAATCCGAATGAGGTTGTATGCCTACATGACGATTGTTGAACATTTGCTTTTAATATTTAAACATCAATTAAACATCAATCAAGCAATTTAAAATTTATTTTTCGCTTTCATTTTACTTTATACTAGTTCATATGTACTTAGTTTCTAACTATTCCTATAATTTCAGTGATAACATATTATTTAATTAGTTTTAACTTATAAACGTGATTGGTTACTTGAATCATTTGTGATTTCGTATAAGGTGTATGACCAGCTGAGGATCGTCCAGTATTTCTATCTTTTATTTTAGCATCCACAGCGGATTAAGATGTATTTTATATTAATATTTTATTTTGCACCGTACATATGTATTCAATGTTAACTAATGATGCAATTACATCAAAAATAGTTTGCTTCATTATTTTTTATTTAATCATTGTGATCGTTCTTACTATCATACGATATGACATTTTCCTAGTTGAGTAAAAGAATATTCAGGCCACAGGAAGATCCAAGAAGTTGGGCTGTAATAGAGTTCATCAGTGGTGACGTCACAATTTCACAAATTGGGTCAAAACAAACCACAGAGTTTAGAAAAGATAAAGATGAAATGCATTCTTTTATCATGAAGCTAAAAAATCAACCCTGAATTTGATTTAAACAAGTTACAATTCGGCCTAAACACTTGCGGATAACACAGGTCTGCAATGGTTTTCCTCTTTGAAATCTGAGTAGCGTTTTCTATAGTTTCTGATGTGCTGATTACGAGAAAAATAATAAAAAAATTCCATCACGTCAGGATTTTTTGATATTGAATATTTAAGATTTTGCTGAAAAATGTCTGATCGTCTACATTTTAAAATTTATAAAATGTCATTAAATTACTTCAGCTTAATTTTATTGCATTTAATTAGTGTAAGGTGACATAGAAATTACTTCAAAACAGTAATTTGTTAATTACTACATAATAAGTATAAGTAATTCGCATTAACCATGTTGAAAACGGGTCATTTTGGCTTAATTTAGTAATGAGCTCATTAATACATAATGATTAGGTAATATAACCTAATTGTTGTAAATATTAGTCCAAAAGGGTGTAATAAAGATAAACCAAAGGGTTTTTGTATAAGTACCCGCATTGATTTAGAAAATTAACAGTTGAAGTGTGCATGTTGCAACATAACCTTTAAAATGTCATCGCGAAGCTGTTTAAATTCTCCAAATTGTTTTTGTTATATTTGCGGGAAATTTATGGTGAAAAAACAACGAAACAGCATTACAGACTTTGTAAAAAAATATTTACAAAAGTTATTTTAAATACGTTTATAGCCTAATAAAAAAAAATTAATGCCGGACGAAAAGTTCGATGAAAAACTTAATGATATCGAGTTGCAAGCATAGCAGTCATTTAAGGAAGTGGTGAAAAACTTTTTGGGGAACAATAAAAGCTCCGACTATAAACAAATAGTGGCCAAAATGTTTACAAATTTTGGTGTAATGGGTTGTAATATGAGCATTAAACTTCATTTCTTAAATTCGTACATAGATTACTTCCCAGAAAATCTAGGAGCCGTTAGCGAAGAACAAGGCGAAAGATTTCACCAAGATTTGAAAGAGCTAGAAGCCCGGTATCAAGGAAGTTGGAATACTAGCATGTTGACGGACTACTGCTGGTTGTTGAAGCACGACGATCCAAACCGGAAATTTAAGCAAAAATCGTACAACCGAAGCTTCCAGGAAAAAAGGATCAGGTTCCACAAATAAAATTTACATGTAATTTAGATCAGTAATAAGTTATTATTATATTTTAGTTGTTTTTTATGTTAAAAGTAATGTACTCTTTTAAATATATATTTTTTATGTGAAAACTTGTGTTTTTTTTTCTATTTTCTATCTGTATCTTTTTTTGAAAAATCTGAAGGTGATGGAAAAAAACCAAGTACATATTCGTAATCAGCGCACCAAAATACCCTAGAATCAGCTCTCAAATTCTAGAGAGGAAGTTATGACTCTCAATTTGCAGGCCTGAGTAATTTAAAACTTCACCCAGTTCAATGAATTCAGCCTTTGAAACATATCTGATTTCATATTGAAAGCCTTTTTGATGGCATATAGTGCATCTCTAACACACTCTAAACTCTCTTGGTCTGTTTAGACTCAGTGTGCGTGGAAATGCGCGGTTGAGTTATCTGTGACGTCACACTGATGAGCTCTACTCACAATCATCTGCTTTTAACATTACTTCGATCAATAACCGGCAGACAACAGACCCCCTAAGAACAATCAAACTTCAAAAACACCCTTTTTGAAAAATATTTTCACAGTTTTGGCCATTACTGTGATTCAAAAACTTGGGCCGTGGTATCCTAGTGATCATAGCACCGAACTCCAGACTGAAAGGCCCGAGTTCGATGTTTGATATCACCAAAGACCCACCGAGTGTATGCAATTTCGCGCTTGTTAAAAAAATGATTCTGAATGTCCCGTGGTCGGTCGTAGTAATTACCATAGGTATTGATCTCTCGAGAAACCTTCCCTACCTTTCAGAAACATATCGAAATTAAGAAGTGGGTGATGTTTAGTGCTGCCATCTATTGGATTTTTGCCGAACATCTCCGACTGCAGAGGTCTGACTTCCAACCCTCCGGGTGTAGCTCGATGGAAACTACAACACCCCTTTTGCCTCCAGGCACACGTCAACAACAACAAAAAAGAATGATCTTAAAATTTTATACTTCTATTTTTATTTTTTTAATTAAAATTAATTATTCAAATACCTTAGTTTTTCTTGGAAAAATTATTTTTTTTTCCTTTTTTTTCAATTTTCCTGTAATTTTTAAAACTTTGTTAAAAGATGAAAAAACTACACCCTATTTAAATTTATTTTGAGAAAAACAGCTTTTTATAGCTCGCTTTTTTTGTTTTATGAAAGACCACTTCTCATTTCATATAAACAGAAAGTCTGCTTAAACAAATTTATGAAATTGAAAGAAGTATACTTATATATTCGTTTGACAGACATTAAAAAAATTTATATGATTATGAACAGGAAATAAAATAATTTTTAAAATTTCAACGAATTAATAAAGGATTTTTCTTCAGACCCTTAGAATATTTAAAAGAGATCATGACATTAAATAGTGAGTGATGTAGCACTTCTTAAAATCATTTCATTAATCAATATTTTATTTGTTTTAAAGTTCAATTTAAATTAAGACTATATTAATCTATATACGCATTGCATGTGTAGATTTAAAATTTAATTTGATTTACCCAATTCAAAAAAGGGGAAGCTTTTTTGAAAATAACATAAAATTGAAGAAAGGGAGCAGTGCTTTAAAAAAATAATTTATCATGTGCAAATTCTTGGGTGTCTTTCATTACAGAAAAATGGCAGGAAGTACGATTGTTTAAAACTGGTCACATTTTTTAATTCTTTATAAAATGTTTAGAACCTGTCCAATTTGAAGTAACCCGCACTTATTATGCAAGATAACTTCCAAATACGTTTAAAGTTCTTCGATAGAATTGAAATAAATAATTATCTTTAAAAAAATTATACCACTATTAATACGTATTAGATTATTTCTACTTTCAACATTCTAATTCATTACACATTATCCATATTTGTTATTTGTCCTTGGAAAAAATGATTTTTTTTCTCCTACAAGTATTCTTCAAGTCATGTGTATATTCTTCAAATAATTATTTTTCAAAACTTTGTTGAAAAAAAGTAGAAAGAAATGGCAGTTAGATTTCATTCCTTTACTGAATTCATTATCTGAAATACCACTTTAAATGCTTCGATCATTTTTAATTTATTTAAAAAAAAAATTAAACTTCTTTTCATAAAAACGAAATATTTTTATGAGTTTGACAGCCATTTGAGAATTTCTCAAAACTCTTAGGAACGAAAAATTTTAGATTTGTCAAAGCTTCAACAAATATCTTAAAGAATTTTCTGAAGAGTCTGATTAAGTTGAGAATTTTAATAAAGGATTTTGGCATTAGGCAACAAGTCACATAAAAGTTAACAAGTTGAAAGTATTTGATAAATTGAACTTTTATTTAACGTATAAATTCACGTAAAACTAAAATATTTTAAGCTGTATTTTATTTAATATTTTTCGCTATTGTTTAAACTTTTGATATGACTTCACATTTTGTAGAGGTTTTTTTCCCTCTGTTGTGAAACATGTTCATATTTTAAGGGGGTTTTTTGTGTGTGTGTGTGTTTAATTTTTTAGATATTTATTTGAATACCAATTATTTATACTCAACACACATTTCAAATCTTGCATTCAATAATAGGAAATTATATCCTGTTATTAACAGTCGGAATATGTTTATTGTTCTGGAATAATTAATTGAATTAATTATTAGTTGTAAATACATTAAACACAGTAAGGTCATTAATGATCGGGTATTTTCAATTTTAGACATTCTGTGGAATATTTAAATCGATACGCGTCGGATTCTCCTGGAATGTCAGAATTATGAAGTTTATGTTTGAACTCATATTTATCATCGTTCATTTTACAAGGAGAACATTTAGGGAAGGGGGGGGGGAAATCAAACAAAAAAAGATATGTAAAAAATCATAATATTAGGCATCACCCTGTACATTAAAATGCCCGAGATAATATATCGCGATAGGTACAAATATGTTGCTACTGTACAGCATGTCCACTAATACTTGTAAGAATAACACGTATATTTATAAAGATAGTAATTTTTTTGAAAATTTAAAAAAAATCTTGCATGTTTTTAACTTATATCGCGCAAGGTTTTCAACCAAATTTAACGTCAATTTCAGATGTAGATTAGTATCAGAATTTCAGATTAGTAAAATGTAGTAGAAATAAGACAAAGCAATTGTAATATTAATATATTAAAAATTTTATGAAATATGTTTAATAATACGAAATAATTTTTATCTACGCATGCGCGAACGATTTCGGAATTTCTAGAATATATTCTGTCTTATAGTTACGGAGCGGGTGAAATGGAATGTTCCGTCATTGTCGAATTGAAATTATTTATGTAAATCGATAGTAAAAAGTCATACGTGCAAAATGACTTTGCTTGACATGCTGAAAATATGTTTAACAAAATTAATTATTATTAAACAATTACAAAGATTTTCCGTCATAGAGGATTTTGATCACTTTTAGAACATTTTACAGACAATTTTTGGCATCTTCATAAAAAAAAAGTGGTAAAAGAAACTTTATTCTACCGGAAAAGACTGTCACAACTGTTTTAGCGGTGAGAAAAATTGTGCATTTATTTTTCTTTGGATATTTATCGGTGGTCACTTTATTTCACGTTTAGACGCTGGTCAAGTATTGATTATACGCAAAAACGGTAATTCATACAACTTCTTAATAATAATTAATCGAATTAAACTTATTTTCGGCATGTCAAACCATTCATACGTAGCTGATTTTTTTGTGTGACTTATTACAATCAATTTACATAATTATTTAAATAATTATGAACAATTATAATTATATAAATTAATTAATCGATTTACATCATTCCGCAATGACTATGCTTTTGATGTCATTGCTCAGAACTATATGATAGAATGTTTTCTATAAATTCCGAAATTAGGATTATTCGGATTTATACCGAACATTGTAGGGGAACTTTTGAATTTTCCTCAGTCAGAGAATGTGTGTTCGCAAATAAAACGCTGGCTGATAGTTCGATTTTTCGGTACGAATTCGAAATATCTAAATTAAAAAAATCGCCTAAATTCGCTGCACTGATGGTGGAATGTATGCTGTAATAAACAGTAGAGGGTTAACCTTTTAATATGTTTATCCATGTACCGTAAAAGCTGGAAGGGTTTGTTTGTTTCGTTCGATGATAAAAATTTTTCTACATAACTATTTTTAAATTGCAATATTCACATAATTTAAGAGCAGGCATGGATTGATTATATAAGGCGAATATTTTAATGTTATAAAAGTAGTATATGATCCTTTTTTTAGTTTATTATATTAAAGTTAATACTGAAATTAATTTAGATTTAAGTATTACCAACCTATATTAGGATTATAAATATTTATCTAAATGTGTAACATCTTTCTAAGAGGCTTGATTTAAATCAGCCATTCAGATTTTAGGATCAACGAAACAGAATTCTAAAGACAATCAAAAGTTTGAGTGATTGTATTTATAATTTACCCTACCAGTGACTGAGTGATTTTGTTTTAGAAGCTGCTAGATTTTAGGTGTTGGGTTTAAATCTAATCGCGCCCGTCGGCACAATCTTTCGGAATGTTCTCCAAATCTTGGATTTATTTGCTTAAATATAGATTAGGTTCAATTAAAAAGATCCCCACTGTGGACACCCCCTTCGTACCTATTATTTAAATCAGGCATTGAGGTTATAAAATCAGTGAAAAAAAATTCCAAATACAATCCGTTGTGCGGATAATTGGCCTTTAAAAAAAAAAAAAAAAAAAAAAAAAACTTGTTAAAATTGTATTTACAAAAGTAAATGAAAAATGACACGATTTTAAAAGATCTGAGATTTTTTTAATGTGAAAATTCAAACAAATGGATTACAATATGTATTTATAACTTTAATGTATACATTGAAAACAAATTTTTATCATGACTCAAGCAAAACAACTTAATATTTCCGCATGATAACGGTAATAAAACGCCGATTTCAGTACAAAATACAGGGTGTCCAGCATTTCTGTAAAAATCTTATACAGAAATTTCAAACAGTGAATATTTTGAACAAATTGCATTCTGATTGCATAGTATGCTTTGATTTGACATTTTTCTTGTTTTAGATTGCCTGCAGAGAAATGATTTTTCAGCTTACAGTGCAACATTTTAAAGATTTTTCGAAGTAAATTTTTAGAATTTCGAAATTTCAAAAATTTAATTAAAAAAAACTATGAAATATGGCATTTTAAGCCGAAAAACACATTCTCTGGCAGAAATCTAAAGCAACAAAAATGTCAAATTAAAGCATTCTTTGCAATCAGAACACAATCTTTTCAAAATATTTACCGTTCGAAACTTTTGTATAAGATTTTTACAGCTAACCTGATAAACAAACCGTTTACTGCATAATTCTATTGATCTTTGTTTTTGAGAAATTTAATATTGAAATCAGGGTATTATTTGCTGGACACCCTGTATCTATATTCTGTTATGCAACAAATTAAAAATATTTTGTTTAAAGCAATTATAAAATACTTTACAAATCGAATCAGCATAGTGTCAACGACATAGCGTATGTTTCATCATTAAGAAATGTAAATCAATATAACTATTAATATCAATTTGTATAATTTATGACATTTCTTCATCTTTATATCTCTTCTATAAAATGCGTAGTCTATTACTTTTACAATGTTTCATAATTTATAGACAATAATAGAAATTCTAAAAATGACTTATAAACTAAAGAAACCTTAACAGTTTTATAAAATTGCCATAAAACGATTTCATTTATTTCTGAAATGTGTGCATTAAAAGTACTTTAATAAGGAAGTTACTGATTATTAAATTTAAATACTATATTGAAAGAGTCTAAAAATTAATCGGATATTTTGAAGGATTTTATAAATAAACAACAAATGTGGGCTCAAAGAAGATTGGGAAAGAGATAAAGTAGATTCCAGTTTGAAAAGAAAGGATATAATGGAATGAAATTTCGTTAAAATTTTAAACTTTTGCAGTATTTCATAATAAATTGTATTTTCGTAAGTGAAATTGTTAGAAGAGATTAAAAATTGTTTATTTATCAGAATAATAAAACTCTTTAAAGACAAAATTTATCTAACATCTGCTTGTAGCTTTAAAACAAAAAGGGAATTCTTGAGCTATAGTACGTTTTTTTTTTCTTTTTTCGTAAAAGTATTATAAAAGAACCACTAATCCAAATGACCTGAGATTGCAGAAGTATGCTGGCAAAACAATGGGAATACTTTAGGTGTAATAAAAAACGTACGCTTTAAATTAAATTGACATATAGCGCTGGAGAGGAATTCAGGAGAGTAACTTACTCATGACACACACACTTTTGCTATAAAAAATGCAACGCATGCATACGCCGTGTTCTTTATTCTACAGATGTCCTCGAAATAACCGTGTCATTCACGCTGAAAACGGTATACAGCACATTCGAAAATTCTTGTGTTAGTTATGCAGTTCCGTTAAATTCTTTACTTCACGTATTTTTTTTGTTCTGTTTTTTCGAAGTTGTTTTCGGAATTACTGCATTCTGCAAGTTTTTGATACGCGTAATAAAGTTTTTTTTCCTTAAAATTCTGCCCATTGTTTTCCAAAATGCAGTTATTAGAAAAAAGACTGTGAACACCTTCGCATTTGCACGGAGCTATGCAACTAATGCAAGAGATTTTCAATGTACTTTTCACCGTTTTCAGCGTCAATTTCACAATTTGCGAGGATATCTGAAGAATAAAGAGCACGAGGTATGCATGCTTGCCATTTTTTATCCCCTAATATGTGTCGTACGCAAACTCATCTCTTCACTTTACTGCATATAGAGCGCTATCTGTCGATTTGATTTAAAGGGTTTTTTTGTTCTTGTTGTTATAACCACACCTAAACATTTTCAATGTTTTAACAGCATATTTGTAAAACATCAGGTTATTTGGATCAGTAGTTCTTTTGTTATAGGGTTTTACTTTCATGACTTAAAAAAAATGCTCGGGTATATTTATGCTTAAAGCAGTTTCAAGTTTCAAAATGCTTACAGCGTGTAATTTTATTAAATATCATAACAGACTATAAAATAAATGTCTATAATTTTTTACTAGACAATTTTGTACCAAATTTACAAAAATGTAAGAGCTTATTTTTTTCCGGACAGTTTTTACTAAAAATGCACTTCATTCTGTGACAGTCCCGTACTAATGACTCTCTTATTGTACTCTATTAGTGTCACGAAAATTACGAAAACTGTACTATAGGGAGAAGGCACAGTTATTTAGAGAATTTTAAAAATGCTTAATCTCAAAACTCAATGCACAAGATCATGAATCCACTGATGATAAACCACACAGACGCTAACAATAATTTCTCATATTAAAGGAAATTGTTTACTAAAATACTGACTTGATTTTGGTATGATATTCTTATTTATAATATTGGAGAATATCTTAGCCAGAAAATCAGTTACCGTCATGACAAAATATTTCTAATATCTCCTACATTGTAATTTCAATTATTTATATACATAGGTTTGAAAATGATTTTTAATAAATGGTCTTTATCTTTAATCATTTTCGAAAATTCCGGTAAAAAAATCCAGAATCAATCGTTAACTATAATTTGCTATCTCACCAGGAAAATTCAGGGTAGAGAATTAGACTCATATTTAATGCAATGGAATCTTTTAACACAATGAGTACCATTTCCATCACCGGTGACTGACACTGAATTTTTCGTCAGTCATTGGTGATTGACAGTCTTAAAATACGATATAAAACTAAAACGTTTAAATTGTTTTCTAATTGCTTAAAATTTATATGAAATCGTATTTTACGCTGTCAGTCACTGGTGATTGACGCAGCCTAAAAGGAAAGTTCAATGTGAGTCACTGTAGCACTCGACGTGGTAACAAGCGCCTGTGGCAATACAGAGCCAAGGCTTTTAAACAGTTATAGTCCAAATAAGTGGAAGAAAGTACGTGATACATGCTCGATACTTGAAGGACGGAAAGGAGACAAGGAAGGAAGAATTTCGTTAAGCATAAACAAAATTTGCCATAATGTAAAAAAGGGATGCCAGACAGAAAAAGTTTGAAGAAGAAGTTATCCAAACTACAGATGTCCGACAAATGAGAATGCTGCACAGTCAGCGCATCCGAACATATGAATGTCGGCCTTAATTTATATCCGGTATTCTAATCATTTCGATAGAGACAAATGTTGTTCGAGTTATTACTACGAATAAATTACGTTATTTTTTTCATGGAATATTTTACGATGATTCATTTTTCTACAAATATTTATGGTATTAGTATATGTTATTTATTTATCGTATAAATAAAGTACATTCGGAACTCTGCTGTGGAGAGACAATCGTTTATGAACAGTTCAATAATTCCTCAAATAATATTAGAAAGACGATCTTTTGGAGAAAGGAGGACCCGCGAACTTTAGATTTAACAGATGACATGATATGTTTAATGCCTCACACTAGGCTCAGAAAAAGACCCGGATGATAATGTAAAGTGTACTGGAGCGTTCTTTTCAAATATCTCGTTCAGTTTTTTATTTTTATTTTTACATGCTTTGTTTTTGCACAGGATAACTGAGGACGATCTACAACCGGCCTAGTTTTTTACTTTTTTGATTTTGCTTATATATTTTTTATATTACGACAGTTTCAATTTCAGAACCGGTTTGAACTGGTTTAAAAAGTTAAAGTATTAAAAAAAAATTGAAACAAATTTGAAAAAGTAAAAACTAGGCCGGTTTTGTATCGTCCTCAGCTATCTTGCGTGCAAAAAAAAATCATGTACAAATATTAAAATTTGGGAGAAATATTTGAAAAGAACGCCCCTATATACTTTAAATTATCATCCGGGTCTTTTTCTGTGCCTAGTGATGCGCCTTTAAAAAAAGGTGCTGAATATAATCTACTCTCCGGTAGGCTCTAGTTTTATCTCGCGCAAGGGAAACATTGGAACCGGGTGTTAACTTGATCTTAATATATTCAATAGCTTTTTATTGAAACCTGGCTATATTCTGGAAGCATCAAAACAGTATTTAATTAAGGATTGCGCTGCGTTTTCTATATTTACTTTCAAGTTGCACAGAAAATACTATATATTTGCAATAATACTTGAGTTATTGAATTTTACTGATGGTAGAAGCTGACGATTAAATATAATTACATTGATTTAGAGTTCAATTAAAATTTTAGATTTAAAATAGAATATTACTTCTGTATTATTTTTTATATAGAGATGTTCAAATATAACATGACAGCTGTTTTGTATTTCAAAAACATTTCGCTACAAAATAACATCAATAAGCAAAAAATCTCATTGTTAGTAAATTCGACTTTTATAACTGTTAAAAATGACCTGAAAAACTATTAAGCAGCAAAAACATTATCTATGCAGGGAACAATTTTTCCCGCTGTATCGCTGTGTGAACGTCCACATTCTATATGAAAATGAACTCTAGGAAATGCAGTCTAGGCCAGCACAAAATTGAGCTGAGCGAGTAAATTTACCAACGTTTATAGGATGACGTCGAAATGGCATTCATAATTTCCAGTTTTTAAATAAAAATTAAGGCTACTTAAATTGCCTAAAATTAGCTTGTCTTTAAGCATTTAAATAATTAGCTTTTCATAGTTACACCGTGATAATACAAACATAAAACGTCTATTGTTGCAGTTATAACATTTTGGTATAAGGTGTTCCTGTGTTTACAATATGATAAAAAGTGTTTATGTTTATCATAATGCTTTGAATCAATTTTTGTTTTATATTGATACATGGAGGAAAATCTATTCGTCGAAACCTCACAATTTTTTAAATATGTAAATAATAACGCGCGCAGATTTCAATTTTGGTTTTTAATGTTATGTCTATTCTACGTATGACTTATTATATTTAAGGGATGCGATATTTGTCTTATTTGTTTTCACTAATTGTGCAAGTTTAATAGAAATAGTCTAATATGAACAATTGGAGAGGATGCATACAGGATACATGTGAAAATGTTTGGGAAGCTTTATGAGATGATAGAACGCAAATATACGAGCAAATTCCGTATGGTCGGAATGCACGCAGTGAAAAGTTAAAAGGTAGTTTATTTCTTTCGCAGTCAATTAACACAAGAGTGAGAGGATATACTTCAGAAAACATTTTATTAACAGAAATGTAATTCATGTACATATTCAAAGAAATTCATTAAAAGATTTTGCACCAGCTGTAATACGTGCTTCACACATCACCATATGTGATATAGGGATACACGCACATTTGCTAAAACACCAGGTATTTCCATAATACCACCGAAAACAATAGCAATCCCGGCGACTAGATCTTCATTGGTTTCAATAAGACATTCTTAGATTAGGCTTTTCATATGGTTGAATTAAGAAAAGCGCAAACACCAGAAATTCGGCCGTCGTTATACACAAGCAATGGGACCATCTCGACCAATCTATCGCCTTGGATCTGTAGAAAACTACCTTTTAACTTCTCACTAATTGCGTTCCAATCACACATTCTGTGACGAAATTTAATCATATAGCTGCGTTCTATCATCCTGTAAAGTTTTGCCCATTTTTTTTCAGATACATCCCGTATAATATTCACTATCTTAACTAAAAAATAGCAATTTCTTATATTTGTGCAAAATTTTCTAGAATAGCAATTTTCTTAATGGCCTCTAAACTATTTCTTTTCTTTTACAAATATATGTTTTTTCTGAATGCACTCTCAAACAAATTTTGCATGTTTTTTCATACAGACTTCACAAATTCTCTTAAAAGATGTAAAAAATGCTTTAATTATTTCTTCAACTCTATATTCATTATTCAAAGTACTATTCAAATCATTTCAAGCATTTTTCATTCCTTTAAAAGAGTTCTCATTCATTACAGTAAAAATTTCTTCAAATAAAGGAATATATTAGGGTTTTTTCATATTTGCATTTATTATATAAAAGGGTTTTTTTTTTTTCATTTTTTGTAAAAAATTCTCCCACATTTCATAAAAAAGTAATTTTTTTTTTTAAATGACTTATAATATTTTATATATTTATTTAATTTAGGTAGTTAAGTAAAAATTAAGTTCATTAATGTTTTATAATACAAAAAATTGCCATTTAAAATTTTTGAAAATTAAATATCTTTATGTTAGCACATAACTCCTAACATCACAGCCGTATAGATTTTCACATCCACTCACGACCTAAAAATGACGATATCTCAAACTTTTTTGAAAAATCTTTATGATTTGAAATTCTTCTAAGTAAATAGAAGAAGAAAGGCCAAAATGAAACCTATTTACATTTAAAAATTTTCGGAATACTTAATCTATTAAAAAGGTGTCTGAAATTATGCGTCAATGGTATAAAATGAAAACTGGACTTACTACTGTTGAAAGGAAAAAGTTAAAGTAAATTTTATTTTACATTAAATGATTTGTAAAAGTGTGTGCAATATTTTTGTAAAAAAGGGGAAAATTTGAAGGAACTATAATGGTAATTTGGATCACCATTTTCATACAGGATGAATGTTTGAATCTTGAGAAATAAACAGTTCTTTGACATAAGGTAAAAATCTTTTTTTTTTCTTTTTTGTATTTATTTACTCTGTAGCTATGAGAAATTCATTTTAATAAGCAATATTTTTTGGTTCCATTGTATTCAGTTGGTCAATGGCTTCTGTAACAACAAACGTAGCATGCAAACTAAAGGAATCATGCATAATGCGTCATGTTCTACAAATATAAGCCCAATGGTATATGTATGAAAGTAGATGAGTATGCCTAATTTTTTCCTCCCACAAAGAGTTTGACAGCTGAAAATATTTGTTCTGTCGAAGTGGAATTTTTTTTATTCCACAGTTTCTCATAGATAACTTGATCTATGCCTCACTGGTGTTTAAACTTTTTTTCCGCAAAAGAAAAACAATGCACACCACTAAAATAGATTTATGACAAAATAATGCACTTTTTTCGGGCTTTTCTCAAATAAACAACTTGCTTATTTTGCCATTTTTAATTAAAAACCTCAGTATGATCTCTTTTTCCATTTATTTCAACTGTACGACTTTATTTCTTATAATACGACTCCCTGAGAAAATTTCTGTTTTATTTGCGATATTTTACAAAAACATTTTATGAAACTTATAGCTTTTAATCATTTTTGAACAATGTACAAGATGGTAATTCAGATGGTAATTTTTTTTTCTATCGTGATAGTTTTATTTGTTGCAGATGTTTTTTATTTAATATATCCCAATAATATTTAATTGTAAAAATTACAAGAATCTGTAATTAAAAAGATAAAGTTAAATTTATCTATTATAGCTACCTTAAATATATTTTCAAAATTTTAATAGATACATATTTATATATATGTAATAAAATAAAAAAAACTGAGCCATTTTTGTTCTTTCTTAGCTTCAATTCTAAATTTGTGGAACATATTTCAATCTTAGTTTCGTAATGTATTAACTTGTAACAGCTAAAATTCTTTTTCTTATTTTATTTATTAATAAATTATTTCTTGATCCTCAAAACGGCGGGAGGTATTTCGTAACCTTTTTACTTTCTGGAATATTCCCGGGATTTTAATTTTATTTTTTACTTAACATCGCGTAACAGGTGTTAATACGAGTTGCTAAAGAGCTTGTTACTTGCGAGGAAAAATATAGTTCCTGCCGAGGACACGCCTGCTAAGACCAATCAGAACTGATCATTTTTTTTCGTTGAGACTCGAGTTAATCCTAATTGGATTTTTAAAATGATTGACGCGGAGTAGGAGGGAGCTAGTTTTGTCGTGAAAATGATTTATTTCATTTCGTTTTTTAGGAACGTTAGAATGCGATTGCCCTTTAAACTATCAAGACGCGCGTTTCATTTCTCCGCTGAATTAGAATATCTGATGATGTGAACTAGATAACGAAAGTTGTAGTGTCGATGTGTGCAAGGTGATTGCGGGGAAGAGTTTATCTATATTATGAGTTCATCAATAAAGAACTTGAAGACTGATGGTGTTTGTTTTTTTAATGGGGAAATACCCCAATGAAATTCTTCCACTGCTCGCCAACTGTCGGAGCGACTATTCTGCTCGTGCTGCTGAGAATTCCTAGAATTTATGCAACATAGTTTTATTTTCGTCGAATTCTATATATATTTATTACATATATATATGTAATAATAAAAATTTTTTTGACGTTTTCCCGTTTCGATTTTGTTCCAAATTCTTATAAAAATATACTTTTATTTATATTCCAGTAATATGCTAACATTTAATTATCAGCTAAACTTCCCTTTTTCTTTAATTCGGCGTAATATATTCTTATTTTACTAAAAAAACTCAATTGTATTATTTAAATGTTAATCTCTTATTTCGAAATAATAAATCTATTCTATTATTTCATTTCTCTTTTTTGGAATGAAAAGCATTTGTCGGAGGTTTTATTTTTAATATTTTATTAAAAAATCGTTTGCATAATCCCATGAGGTATTGCGGTCTTACGGACTTTTTGCACCTGTTTAATTCTCTTAAGCTGCTATTACATTCACGGACTTTTAGGCGAGACAAATTTTTCAGCGGATTTTAACTCCAACATTTTCCCGTTCAAAGGGGGACAAGGGTTATAATAGTCTTTGAAAAAATCGGAGGAAAAGCAGGAAAACAAGTTTCTACTCGTGCCAGGCGTTAATATTTATCGCCTACTCGTATCAATCGCTTATCTCTGATTCGTTGAAACGTTCGATGTTGGATGAAAAATCTGGTCTGGCCCAGACTTTTCTGCGACTGCCGAAAAAAGTTGGAGAGACATTGCAGTTTGCTATTACACGGGATGTTGGGAGGACATTTCGCAAAATGTTGGAGGAAATCGAGTGTTGGCTCAAAAGTCTTACAGAATGTTGGCGAATCTAATAGCGGCTTTAGTTTCCGCTGATGGGAAATGAATTATTCTGTGACGCTCCTTCTACGAAAAAATGGCGTGGTTGGAAACGATCTATCTCCGCTCTCTGATTCCGTTCATTGGACGGTCCATTCTTACGTTCCATGCTTACGTCAACCTTAGCCCGGGCAGGTTTGTATTATGACGCGTTTAAAACTCATGTACGCAAGGTTGGAGAGCAGAATTTAGCTGACTTTTCAACTGTTAAAACTACTCATTTCGAATGTTTGATACTCGCCATATTGCTTCAAGTTGCAGAGTTTCGAAGATAATGTTTTCCCTTTAAAGTATTATGACACGGATTTAGAATCAACAGGTCTAACTGTGATAATGAATTAATGACTGAAATAGTAGGATAAAGAATATTTTCGTATTTTACGCGTGTTTAGGATGTTGAGAGTCTACGCTGATTTGATTGTTCTATTTTCGTGAATGGCGTATTGCTAAAGTTTAGACTATCGTGTGGAGTGAGTTCATAAAATTAGACAACAATAAAGGTTTATGGCACTTATTCCCTGGTTCGTTGGAATAAATCACTTAGCATTAAAACTTCATTCTGACAGATGTCATGGGCCACGAGGTATATTGAAATTCACCTTCTTTCAGCTATGATATAAGTTTACAGATTAATCATGGACAGCATTTGTATCATCATTTTTATTTTGTTATATCACCGTCGTTTTATGCGCACTTCCTTCGCTTATAACACTATATATATATATATATATACACCTGGACAAAATTATAAATTCGGAAAATTTTTAATTTCTTTATATCATAATATAAATAAACTTAGGTTTACATTAATGAAATAATGATGAATATTCATAATAAGACATCTAAATTTAATAGGTTATTTAAATTACTTACTCCATGTTATTTAAAAGAAAATACACATTTAAAAAAATAACATTATGTGAGACCTGGACAAAAATATAAACTCAAAGTTATAAATTTCTATATTCTGGCATATTTGATATAAATAAATGCATTTTATGATAAAAAACTGATAAATGAAGTCATTATGGATCAACACATTTCAATATATCAATACATGTTATATTTTTTCTCATAAAATAACATTATGTGAGACCTGAACAAAATTATAAACTCAAAGTTGTGAATTTCCTAATCTGGTTATGGCTCAGATAGCATAAGATACCACTGGTACGATATCGAACATGAAGAACGGCATATCTTTAGTTGAAACTTTGGTGGAAGATCCGTGATTGTGTGGGCAAGGTTTTTCTCAGAATGGCAAAACTGCTCTGGCTTTTCTTAATGGAAAGCAAAAAGCAGAAGACAACCAGTTAATGCAAGAAGATAATCTTTTGCCATATGGACCGTTGATCACTAGAGTAAACTGGGTGTTTCAGCAAAATAATGCAGTAATGCACTTTGCAAAAAGTACAAAAGACTGGCTGTATCGCTACCATATAAATGTCTTGAATTGGCCAGCCCGCAAACCTGATCTAAACCCCATTGAAAAATATTGAAGTGCAATGGTTCGAATAGTCTATCGCGATGGACGTCAATATCAAAACACTAATGATTTAAAGATGGCTATACCTTCAGCCTGGAACCAGTTGGAAAAATTTGTTGAATCTATGCCGAATCGCATATTCCAAGTCATTCAGAAAAATGACAGTTTAACACATGTTTGAATGTATGCATTAATACTTTGCTCCAGGATTCAAAAGTACGTTCACTTCTTAAAATCTATAATTTTATGTTTTCAGTTTATACATATATTATATTTATGTTACTCATCTTTTTTGAAAAAAAATTATAAAAATACATGGATGTATTGAAGTATAATCATCCCTAATAATTTCATTTATTAGTTTATTATCACAAAATGCATTTATTTATATCAAAAATACCAAAGTGTAGAAATTCATAATTTTGAGTTTATAATTTTGTCCAGATCTCACATAATGTTATTTTATGAGAAAAATTAAAATATGTATTGATATATTGAAATGTATTGATCCACAATGACTCCATTTATTAGTTTCTTGTCACAAAATGCATTTATTCATGTCAAATATGCCAGAATATCGAAATTCATAACTTTGAGTTTATAATTTTTTCCAGGTCTTACATAATATTATTTTTTTAAAGTAATGTAGGTTTCTTATTTAAATTATTTACTCCATTATATTTATGAGTTATATTAAATTTAAACGTCTTATTATAAATATTCATCTATATTTATTAATTTAAAGCTAAATTTGTTTATATTACGATTTAAACAAATGAAAAATATTCCGAGTTTATAATTTTGTCCAGGAGTGTATATATAAATTCGCATACTTACTGCTTGAACACTGTTATAGCATTTACTCTTACACCATACACGTCTGTTTTTTTTTTCTTTAATATATTTTAGTAGGGAATTTACCCGCTGATACAATTTCTTCTTTTATTAAATCTGAACTGGAAATCAAAATTTAATGCGCTATTTCATGTATGCTTTTTGTTCATGTATACATAAAATCTTTGAGATATTTTTTAAATCCTAAAGATATTTATCCCCAAAACCGTAATCGTTCATACGTACAATTTTTTTTATTCATCTTATCAAGCAATGCACGACAAAAACAAATTTCCTTTAACATCATTTCTATACACATAAAAATACATTATATATTGATAAAGACAAAATTTTTCTTTGAAAAATTTCATCATTTTAAGCTTACTGATAAAATAAATTCTTTTTATAAGCAAATTTAAATTCATTGTTTGGCTTTATGAAAGATATAAAAAAAAGTAATAATATCTATCATATTTTTAAAAGAGAAATTTCATGCCGTTAGAATAAATATAAAATCCTTTTATGTCAAATATAGTTTTTTTATAATTTCAACATTTTATAAAAAGCGAATGAAAGAAAATTTTCTATATAAAAAATATAATATTTTACCTATTTATAAAAATGAAAAAGGCGTTTTGAAATTATTAAACGGGAGCGGCAATTGCATTTTTTATACATATTTCGATTGTAATATAGGTGATCATGAGAATCTTCTTTTTAAAGTTGCAAAGTAAACCATTGTATTTTTCATATATTGATATCATTTTTTAAAATATTACTTGAATTTTCAAAGAATTTATCTGATCTAAAGGGCATTTTTCAAATTTCGCTTACATATGATGTTCCAGAGTAATCAGAAGAAAATTCAAACATAAATTAATATTTAAAGTTTGATTTGAGCCATGCATTAGCTAAAGAAGATTATGTTGAAAATTTTTAACATGAAAAATTTAAAAAATCAATAAATTTTTTTGACATATAAATCTTCAAAATTTTGATTCTAAGCAAAAATGCCTGTTTATGAATAAGCAGTTGCTAAGTCTTGTGTATTTTTACAGATATAAATTTACAGAATCTATGATAATTCTAGTTTGTTTGTTAACATTTTCCAAAATAGCTGAAAAGAGTTGAGAATATCGGTTTGTCTATTTATTTGCTTATCTAGTTTACTTGTAAATCTGCTTGAACGTCTGCTCCTGATCTAACTGGCGTAAATACAGTTATATCGGCTATGTAACTAATATATAGGTAAAAAAAAGTTCAAATAGCTCTGAAAATAAGTGTTTTAACATTTGTTGTTTGAAGAGGCAGTCAAAAAAGAAGCATGAAATTGTTTCCGAATCTGAGATTGTTAATCATGTTACCTTATTTCTGACATATTGGTATTGATATACGCATCAATGAGATCTACTACAGGATATTGTACTTCAAGATTTATTATAAAATATGGTGTACACAGCATTTATCATTCATTTTGAGTGTTAATTTGGCTGCAGTATTGTTTATTAGTAATAAATGCTGAAAAGCTTTTTCTTTACTTGTTGTATATATTTTTTTTAATTTAATTGATATTTTACACATTACATGGCGTATGTAAATTCTACAGATCATATATGGGACTGCACTGAAGAAATAGATTACATTTTCATTTATTGACAGAAATCGTGAACCATAGTTTGTAATTGTGCTATTCGTATCGTAATTGAACTAAATTTTAGCATATTACACAGAACAATAAAATAATTTATTTCTTGTGCCTGGAATATTTTAACGAATTTTTACATTATTTTGTGTAATAAATTCGAAAATGACTTCTGTTTTTTTTTTTTTTTTTTTTTTTTTTAATCAGGTCAGTTTTGTTAACTGTAATCATGTCCACTGCGTTCCATTGCACTATATTCCCAACAGTATATATGGACTGATATTTGTATGTTTAGAGAAATTAACTAAGATTTTTTAACACATGTTGGCAACATGTTAATGACAAAATATTTGTAGTTTTCACTCTTTTCCCAATAGAATTTTATACTATTCCTACAAATTTCCAACAAGCAGGTACTTCATTCGCGGGATTCGTTTTCACGAAATTTTTATCTTTTATGAGTTAGCGGATCATTAGTCAATGAAAAACCCCTGGTTTACGTTTTTTAACACATGCCTATAAACATCATATAATATGAACTAACGTCTGATAAAAACAGAAGGATGCAACATTTCTTAAAACTTAGAACCGATATGCCAAAATCAAAGTCATATTTTGATTCAGGGAGGATATTATGGACAGGAATTCTATTTATTTTCTAAGCATCAAAATCATTGTTTCCTAGTGTGTATGTATATAAATACATAGATAATATACAGAACTCTACAAAATGATTCAATTATTTTTCCAACCATAAATGTATTTATACAGGTTGAATTTTTTGCGAGTGATTCAAAAGTTGTCCTGAACTGAAAATGAACAAAGAAATTTTCGTTTATATTGTAAATATTTTTCAAACTGTGTTAACTGGTCACAATTAACTCATTCAACCTTTTTGTCAGTATCACCTGGTCTATAAAACAGACAAACTATACAATTGAATAAGGTCCAGGAAAGAAAGCATCTGGAGGAATAATGAGAAATAACAGAAATAAAGTTTTTTTCAACTGAATAAATCATATGTAGTAGCAGTTGAGTTGCAGAGATGGGGTTTATTCCAACTGAATGAAAAATGTCCAAATCAAGATTTGAGTCTGGATACTTTTCGTGCCGTAAAAATGCCCTACAAATTAATCTATCCCGACGATACCTGGCTGAAATAATTAATTTTTGTTTGCTGGATATATCTGCAAACTACAGTGCTACCTTCCTACATCCGAGCTATAATTATAGCATTTACACGATGAAGTTATAGTTGATAATGTGGAAACTCCTGTGTACCATGTAATTGTGTCCTAATAATTAAGATAAGAGTTCACTAAATATAACAAGGCCTACTCTGGACATTTTTCACTTCTTCATCTTTCAATCTATCTATCCCCCTATCCCTATATCTATATCAGACTATTTTTTTTCTGTTTGTATCTTCAAAACTATTTTTAAATTTCTGTATTTGTATATGTCTCTTTCCCTATCTATATTTTACTCTATCTCTCTTTCTCTCTCTGTGTGTGTGTGTGTATTTCTATATCTATATCTATCTATCTCTATCTCTCCCCATCCCCATATTATCTATCTCAATTTCTTTATTTCAATCTCTTAATCTCTATTTCTCTATTTTTATCGCTAGTCTTTTATATTTAGTTCTCTCTATCCATCCGTCTGTCACCTCTCTATCTCTATATCATTACTTTTAAAGCTTACTTTTGTTATCTATATTATTATCTAATAACTATCTTCTGATCTCTGTCTATCTCGAAGTTTCTATCTTACTCTATTTTTCTATAGATTTTAGTATTGATCTCTTTATCTCTCTATTTCTAGAAATTTATCTCCATCTCAATTTCTCTGTCTTTAAGTCTAAAATTCTGTCTTCATATCTCCTGCTACTTCTCTATATGTATCTTCTTATCTCTAGTTCTCTATTTCTATCTTTTTATCTTTATGTGTCTAATTATCTCTCTATATATCATTATTTCTATTTCTTTGCCGAAGCTTTATCTGTATCTCTAACTTCATACTTCTCTATATCGCTATATTATCTCTCTAACTTTCCACGATAACTGTTTATATCTCTTTATCTAATTATTTATAAATGCCTCTATATTTCTAATTTACTATCTCGTTATCTTATATCTTTAGCTCTAACTCTATAATTCTATTCTTTTTTTCGAGTTCTGTATCTCGCTTTCATTATACCTTTCTATATCTCAATCTTCCTATTTATATGTGTTTTTTTCTCTGTTTTCATCTATATTACTTTATCTTTATATCTATATTTATATCTCTAACTCCGTACATCCTTTTTTACATTTATATATCTAATTCTCTCTATCTGTGTATATATTATGTATCATATAATTGAAATTACACTTCCGGTCGCGAATATAAATGTTTCATTAATTCAATTTTTATATAGTTTTCATTAATCACTGCAGTTTTCAGTAAAGTCCAAACCATTGCTAACACGCGGAAAGCAACTGTGATATTCGGCTTAGGTTGCCGAAAAACTCTACTTTTGAAAATAAAGTGCCACTTTTTTCTCCATTAAAAATGTGATTGTAATGTTGTGGTTTTTCAAAATAAAATTTACACTAAAAACTAAGGAGCACCAATTTACATACAAAAATTACAACTAAACCTAAAATTTTGCAAAGTTTCATGTGTTAGTTCTTGAGATAGCGCACCCATATAATTTTTTTACATACATACAGACAAACAAACATATATTTTCTAAAATCAGTCAAATCGTATTTAGAACCTTTTAAAATCTATAAATCAGTCGATAATCAGAAGTAAATTCTCTGGAATACAAAATTATCTTGTAAATTTAGAAGAAAGTAAAGAAGTTAGAAATAGGCCATTTTGAAAAAGTAAAACTCTACGATAGATGGCGCTAAAGGCAATAATAGCTAAATCAAGGATAAATCTTTCGGCATCTTTCTTCTTCCTTACGAAAAGGGAGATAAAAATGTACGAAGTGCCAAAAGTCGACCGTGGAATGAGCACCTATTTCTCAGCGCCATCTATTGTTTTCAATTTAAACTAAAATGAAGAATCATAGAGAAAAACTCTTGATATTATTCATTATCCCCCTGCAAAAGCATTTAAAATATCTGTCACCATTTGCAAATTGTGGAATTATAAAATCCATCGGTAATTTTGTTAAAATCGGTAAAAGCTTAATATCAAATGTTATTCGCTCTCCGTTTATGTTCTGTAAGCAAACCGTCCTGGAACGTTTTCAATGTACTGTCTAAATGCTAAATTTTACAGTTTTCTGGTAATGTTACATTTTTCTTAATACCCATTTGTTTATCCGATTATTATAATTCAAAAGAATTGCTGACTCGTTAAATGAAAATCCTTTTAAGCTATACAACTCTTTTAAATAAAATGTTATTAGAAAATTTCATGTTTGTTTAAAATTTTGTAAATTAAACATTTTCTCCTTTATCTTTTCCGTCAATCTTGTTTTCTTATAACATTCATTCTTTCTTCCTTTTAATTTTATTTAAAAGGATATGTGGCATTTAGGAATTTTTAGAAAATTAATCGTGTTTTTTTTTTTTTTTTTTTTTTTTTGATTTCAATTGCAATAAAAATAGATTATTTTTGCACTTTAGCTGTAACTGTGAAAAATAAATAACGTTTAAAATTTCACCTTTTTTCATTGCTTTAATAAGAGTTTCTTTTTTCTAAAAGGAAAACGCAAACTTTATTCAAAGCAATACCTAGGGTTGAAAAAGGCCTTTACATAAACCTGACAGCTTTTGAAAAATATTTCTAAGCGCTCAGTTGATTAAAAATGAAAATTTTACATTTGTCAAGCTCCGAAGCTGTCTAGAAGGTAATGGTTAGCATACTGAATATTTTCTGGCGTTTGAAATACATTAAGATTTCAGATGTTTTTATAAACGTTTCATAAAGAATTTTGTAATTTAAGGTGCTTTAATGATACATTTACAAGCATTGTATTGAATTTTGAGGAGACTATATACCGAGTGTCTCCAAAATGACTGATGGATTTTAAAATCATTGCATAACTTACAAATAATAACAGATATTTAAAAAATTCTTTCTTCTTTAAAAAAAATCGTGCAGCAGTGTTATGTAAAATGTCAGGAATTTTTATGCTGTGTTTCTCAGTTTTAGTAACACATAGCAGCAATAGAAGACGCTGAAAGCCATAACCGTTAATCTAGCATCGATTTTTCGGCTTCTTTCTTCTTCCGTACGAAAAAAAGTGATTAGAAATTCCAAATGGATATCGAAGTGCCAAAAATCGGGCCTGAACTCATCACTTATGTCTCGGTGCCATTGTTGAATCTTGAGAATCTTCAGAAATGACACTTCAGTCAAATGAATCTTCAGTCATCAAAACTTTGTTCTTGATAATACGAGACTGCTAATAACTTTAATTAATCATTATTTCGCATTAATTGTAACTCATTTGTATTTGTAAATTCCTAATATGTTTTTTTCATATATATGTTTTGTATTTATTTATCTGTATTTATTTATCTGTCACATATCTTTTTAGATATATTGTATTTGTTATACTACAGGTTGTACTGCGGGCTAGTTTAGAACGAAAATGTTATGATTCAAAGTATGTTGACAAATCTCAAGTCTATTGTTTATGTTATTAAATCTCTCTTAAAATCTCAACAAATTATATTTATTCGTGTAAACAACTCACATAAGTAAAAGGGTATAATATCTTTGAGCAAAAATTCTAAGTAGTTAATTTCAAGATATCAAGAAATCGTAAATTCGAAGACTGTCATTGAAGTTATGAAAACGATACTTGCGGTTATGCAAGATGCCGTCTACGAGGAATGATTCACAGGTAAATCTCTATTCTGATTAAGATACATAAAACATATGTTAATTCAGTATTTAAATCTTAACATAAATAAAGCTTTTGGTCCGTCATAAGCCGCAGCGTCTAGTGAAATATATTATAGTTTAAATATAAAAATTAATTACGTCATGAAGACAAAGGCGGAAATCGCCAGTGAATTGAAATTTAATTTCACTATAAAAGTAATAAATAGATATAATATTCAAGTGGTTGAAGCAATAGAAAATAAAAATTTTAAATTAATTGAGAAGATTAAAGCAGAATTGATCACCTTAGAAGCTGATTTAAAGGAATCTTATATTGGAATTGCCGAAGAAAGTATTAACGGTCTATACGATTCATTTACTAAAGCAAAGGATATAGTTGTTGACGATTTAGTTAAAATAGAAGAATTTTCGGTTGTAAAAATACAAGAAAATATGAATGAAACTAGTAATAATTGAGGAATTTCTGTTAAGGATAACACTTTAAGATTGCCAAAATTTGAGTTGCCGATATTTTATGGCGACATTAATAATTAGATTACCTTTAAGGAAGCATTTCTGACTGCAATTCATAATAATGAAAATTTATCATATCGGTTAAAATTTTCTTATCTAATAGCAAGTGTAAAGATTTATCCTGCTAAATTAATTTCGGGTTTTTCAATTTCCGGTGATAATTATAAGGAAGCGTGGGAAACTCTTCTTAATCGCAATGATAATCGTAAGAATTTGGCATATTCATTACTTTCAAAATTCATTAATGCTAAATCATTAAAATCACCTACGCAGAAATCAATTCTAGAGCTATTGGACACTTGTAATGAAGTTATTCGGAATTTGAAATCTTTAAAATTTGAATTTAATGAATTTGTTGATTTGGTTTTAGTTTATTTAATTCAAACGAAATTTGATGATAATTTACGAAAACAGTGGGAGTTATCATTAAATAATGATTGTTTTCCAACTTATGAAATGGTAATTAGTTTTCTTGAAAAACAAGCACGTAGTTTGCAGAATTGTAATGTTGAATTTATTAAAACTGAATCTAAATCTAATCATAAATTTGATCCTAAATCTCAACATTTTCCAAAAAGATCGGTATCGAATACTGTTGTAACGGATAATGTGAATAAATCACAAAAAATTATTTGTCCACAATGTAATGAACCCCACCAACTTCATAGGTGCCCATCAATGCAGAATTTATCTGTTGAGAAACGCTGGCATTTAGTAAAATAAAAAAAAAATATGTACGAACTTTTTGCGTTCTAACCATTTTGTTGCTAATTGTTTGATAAATACCACATGTAAACATTACAATTCAAAACATCATACACTCCTTCATCGTGATCAATCTGCCCCTGCACAACAACAAATTGTTAGACAACAAGATCATGTAACAACCCCAAATGCTGTAGGTAATTTAAATGAATCTAATTGTTTTACTAATCAATCATTTAGTGAAAATTCCCAAATATTGTTGGCTACTGCCATTTTACGTGTAAAATCCAAATCGGGCAAATTCATTCCTTGCAGGGCGATGATCGACAGTGGTTCTCAAAAGAGCCTACTTTCTAAAACTTGTTGTAAAAATCTAAGTCTTCCTTCAATCATAAAAACTCAGGTATAAATAATTTAGTTGCAGAAACAGCTCTTCAGGAAGTTTCTTTGACATTCTCTCCCCATTTTAATGATGAAGTCTTTCAGATAGACGCGTTAGTTGTTAATCAGATAACAACAAATTTACCAAATTTTTTGATTACGACTAAGTTTTGGCCACATATTAAAGGCTTGAATCTTGCGGATCCAAATTTCCATGTGTCCAGTACTATTGATCTCCTTATGGGTGCAGATTTGTTTGCTAATATCATAATAGGAGAATCTATTTTAAGGCCTAAAGGATCACCGAGTGCTATTAATTCTAAACTGGGTTGGATACTATCGGGAATAATTTATTCGAATGAATCAAACCAAAATTCATCTGTTAGTTGTCATGTCACTACGCAGATTACCTCTCAGCTGCAAAAGTTCTGGGAACTTGAGTCGGTTCCCAGTTCTGATCCAATTTCTCTTGTTGAAGATAATTATACTAAAACCGTTTCACGCGCAGAATCGGGAAGATATGTTGTAAACTTGCCGTTTAAATCTAAACCAATCCTCGGTGATTCAAAATCTCAAGCTCTAAAGCGGTTTTATTTTTTGGAGAAGAGACTCCACCAAAACCCTTTGCTTAGAGAGCAATATTTAGCATTCATGCAAGAATATATCGACTTGGGGCACATAGAACTTGTACCAAATTCAGAAATTTCAAATCCGGATCATTTTTATCTTCCACATCATGGGGTATTAAAAGAAGATAGTTCAACTACACGACTTAGAGTAGTATTTGACGCAACTGCAGTTGGATCATCAGGCCGCTCTTTAAATGATTATCTAGAGATAGGTCCAAAATTGCAGTCATAAATATTTCCTTTATTATTAAAGTTCAAAATAAATCCAATTGATTTCAGTGCTGATATCGAAAAAATGTTTAGGCAAATCCTCGTTAATCAGAAGCACATTGATTATCAACGCATTCTTTGGAGATTTAATTTAGAAGACACTATCAAATCATACGGGCTGTTGACCGTTACATACGGTTTTTCCTGTGCACCTTTTTTGTCCATTAGAACATTACGCCAGTTGGCCATTGATAACGAACAATATTATCAAAAGGCCTGCCAAATTATTCAAGAGGAAATTTATGTTGATGATCTTCTTTCTGGATCCGATTCACGAGAAAATGCTCAGAATTTACTAAGAGAACTAATAAAAATTATGAAAAGTGGAGGTTTTAATCTACGAAAGTGGACTTGTAACGATCCTGATGTAATAGCTCACTTACCTGATGAAATGAAGGCTTCCTCAAAAAAGGTCATTCAAGAAGATGATACTGTTAAAGTGCTTGTTTACTTTGGGACTTTTCCAAAGATATTTTACAAATTAGGTTCGCTGATTTAAAGGATGTCAAAACAAAACGAGATTTGTTATCTGTAGTGGCTACAATATTTGGCCCTCAGGGTTTCCTAGCTCCTACAACAATAAAGTTAAAAATCATGATGCAAGAATTTTGGAAGGGTAAGATTTCTTTGGATGAAGAAATCCCACATTCCATGCAACAGCTTTGGAATAAATTTTCATCTGAAATGCATTTATTAAAGTCCATAGAAATTCCTCGATACATGAATCCATTTATTTCAGCAGTTGTTCAAATTCAACTGCATGGATTTTGTGACGGTTCGAATAAAGCTTATGCTGCTGTTACCTATTTACGTGTTGTTACACCTGAAAAGGTATTTGTTAATTTGATTGCTGCAAAAACTAAGGTCAAACCTATAAAGCCTCAAACATTGCCACGAATTGAGCTTTGCTCAGCTCTTTTACTAGCTAAGTTATGTTCCGTCATTATCGACACATTAACAGTAAACTTTCACAATATTTATTTGTGGTCAGATTCACAAATTGTTCTCAGTTGGCTAAAGGCACCACCTTTAAAGAGAAATCAGTTCGTACTCAATCGAATATACCAAATGCAGGCATTTATGCCTTCCCATGAGTGGAATCATATTCCAGGTGCTTTAAATCCTGCGGATGTAGCTTCTAGGGGAATCCCACCACGAAAGCTTCTTAATCATTCTCTGTGGTGGCATGGGCCTCCGTGGCTGCTGTCAAATGAGCAAATCCCACTGCCTAAATTCACTGCTCCAATAGCTGAGTTAAATCAAGTAATTGACTCTGTCAATAATGTAACACAAGTAAATGCACCTCCAGATTTTCTTCTTAAGTTTTCGAAATTCTCTAAGCTGTCAAGAGTCACAGCCTATTGTCTTAGATTTATAAATAATGCTAGACATAGTACATCGAAAAAATTTGGAAATCTAAGTTCAGAAGAAATCTCTAATTCAATTCAATGCATTGTAAAATTAATTCCAAGTTCTGAATTCAACACAGAGCTTAAGTTGTTAAAAGAAAGAAAACCCTTGCCAAGCAATAGTAAACTATTATCACTAAATGTATTTTTAGATTCAAGTGATATCATTCGAGTAAGTGGTCGTTTGTCACAACATCAGTCTTTAACCTTTGATAGAAAATATCCGATGATACTGCCAAAATATAACTTTGTCACTAAACTATTAATAAAGCATGTACATGAGAAACATATGCATGCAGGTACACAGCTAGTACTTTCTATTATACGCCAACAGTTTTGGTTTGTTAATGGCCGTTCTACAGTGCGACAAGAGCTCAACAAGTGTGTACTTTGCAAACGCCTAAAAACACAAGCTTGTCAATAAATGATGGGAGATCTTCCCGTCGACAGAATCACCCCAATTCGTCCATTTTCCAAGGTTGGTATAGATTTTGCCGGTCCCTGCATAACTGAGACAAATTTGCCTAGAAGTAAAATAAAAATAAAATCTTACATAGCTGTATTCATTTGCACGTGCACTAAGGCAGTGCATCTGGAAGTGGTATCAGGCTTGTCTGTGCAAGCCTTGCTAGCAGCCTTAAAGAGATTTATTGCACGTAGTGGCTTACCGTCTGATATTCATTCAGATAATGAGAAGAACTTCGTAGGTCTAGCTAATCAGCTGAAGCAGTTATTCCAATATATGAGGGAAAGTGAAATTCAAAATTTTCTTTCGAGCTAAAAAATCAATTGGCATTTCATACCTTCATATGCGCCGCACTTTAGTGGGCTATGGGAGGCAGCTGTAAAGCTTACAAAAAATCATCTGTTAAAGGCATGTAAATCCAGTATTTTAAACTTTGAAGAATTATGCACTTTATTATGTCAAATCGAAAGTTGCATAAATTCAAGACCTCTAACGCCTATATCATCAGATCCATCAGATCCGCGCGCATTAACGCCGGGTCATTTTCTAATCGGAGCACCGCTCCTTGATATTCCCGAAACTTCTAATTCACGAGCTCTATCATTAAGTGCTCGTTGGCGCCTTATTGAAAGGGCCAAAAACCAATTTTGGTATCGATGGTCAAGAGAATATCTTCAACATGTACAACAGCGTACTAAATGGACTACTCCAAGTGTTAATCTCCGAGAAGGACACATGGTGGTAATTCATGATCGGTCCCTGCCCATGAGATGGAAAATGGGCCGTATTCTACAAACTTTCCCAGGACAGGACAATCGAGTTTGTGTCGTCTTGATTAAAACAGCGGACGGTGACATCAAATGTTCTATTACAAAAATGTCCCCTCTACTGCTGGGGGCGGAGGATGTTGAGTCTTGAGAATCTTCAGAAATGACACTTCAGTCAAAATGAATCTTCAGTCACTATTTCTGAAAGTAAACACTAGATAGCAGCATCGAAACTTTGTTCTTGATAATACGAGACTGCTAATAACTTTAATTAATCATTATTTCTCATTAATTGTAACTCATTTGTGTTTATAAATTCCTAATATTTTTTTCATACATATTTTTTGTATTTATTCATCTGTAATTCATCTTTTTAGATATATTGTATTTGTTATACTGCAGGTTGTACTGCGGGCTAGTTTAGAACGAAAATGTTCTGATTCAAAGTATGTTGACAAATCTCAAGTCTATTGTTTATGTTATTAAATCTCTCTTAAAATCTCAACAAATTATATTTATTCGTGTAAACAACTCACATAAGTAAAAGGGTATAATATCTTCGAGCAAAAATCCTAAGTAGTTAATTTCAAGATATCGAGAAATCGTAAATTCGAAGACTGTCATTGAAGTTATGAAAACGATACTTGCGGTTATGCAAGATGCCGTCTACGTGGAATGATTCACAGGTAAATCTCTATTCTAATTAAGATACATAAAACCTATGTTAATTCAGTATTTAAATCTTAACAGTCATCTTTAATTTATTTCGAACTAAAATCAAGGACTACAGTAAGTAAAAGAACTCATGATGTCATCTTAAATTCTCCAGCACGAGTATTTTAAACATCTATCACCATTTGCAAATTGTGGAATTTTAAAATTCATCCGTCATTTTTGGAACACCCGGTTTTAAATGCTTAATACCAAATGTTATTAGCTCTGAGTTACATGTTCTGTATGTAATCAGTGCTGGAACGTTTTAAAAGCACTGTGCAATAAAGCAACTGTAAAATGATAAATTTTAAAGTTTTCAATCAACCATACATTTTTTTAGTACCCATTCGTTTGTCCGATTACTAAAGCTTAAAAGAATTGCCGACTTTTTAAATGAGAATTCTTTTAACACGTTCGCTTCCGCTCACGCGAAAGCGCGTGATACATTAAGGGGCCCCTCTTGCACCAGCCCGTGATGTGGGGTGATGTCCAATAGCCAGTCACGCGCTGGCACGGGAAAATTTTTCACTGATTCTTTGTTATAAAAAGTAAATTGGCTTCTGGGAAAACCTACTTCTACAGTGCGGCATTAACTATCATTACATCTTCATGAAAGCGGCAGCGAACGTGTTAAGCTATACAGCTTTTTTAAAAACTTATTATTAGAAAATTCTCTTGTTTAAATAATCAGCTCTGAAATTACGCTTGAAATTTTTGAATATTCCATACGTGAGCTAACTAAGCGTAAAAACAATAGGGTGAAAAATGTTAAAGCCGCGGATCGATCCCAAGCCTTTGAAAAAGCACTCCAAATGGTCTATGAGAGTATAATAGAATAAAAAATAATCTTCTGTGTGTGTTCATGAATTTTATTCCATCTTCTGCTGCAGTGCAGCCTTACCAACATATGGGAGTGAAAAAATGCCAGTCTGGGGATCGTCCTCGTACGTTAAATGGTAGAACAGTTGAGCGCTATTCCGAGTGTTCAGGATTCGATTCTCGAATTAGACGTTTTTCATCTTGTTAGTTCTACGCTTAGTTAGCAAGTGATAATTCGTGTATTAAATATTGTCATATTTGTTTAAAATTTTGTAAATTAAACGCTTTATTTTCTACTCTTTCGGGCAATCTTACTTTCTTATAATATTCTTTCTTTTTCCCCTTCCATTTCATTAAAAATAATCTATGATATTTAGAATTTCTTAGAAGAATAACAGTATTTTTATTTTTCCTTTCATTAAAAACTAGTCATTGGGAACCACCGTAATACTTACCCATCATGGATATGAATTATATAATGTATGAAAATAAAACATGTGAAAACTATTTATACAATGCATCGCAATTCCAAAACAACATTTAAACGTATATTTAAATATTGCTAATATACATAGTAATGCTCTTTTAATGAAATGCTGATGAACTAATTTCGGCAAATTATATAAAATGCCAAAGTACTCAAGTAGTACTGAACTACGTAAAAGAAACTTCCTTATAACTCCGTAAATAAAAATCATATTAACTAACAGTTTACTACTTTAGATTAAGCATCTCATTATCAATTAAAATATATCTTTGAATTTAAATTTGAATGTAATACAGAGTCATGAAAAATCGAAGAATGTGGAAAACAGAATTATAAATATCTCGGCAACTAATAACCCGATCGACTTCGTTCTTTATTCAAAATATATGTTATTTTATTGCCTTTCACTATCACTTCTTAAAATAAAAAAATTTTGAAATTTTTTATATACCTTTCATCAGAGTGAATTTTTCGAGAGTCCGAAAAAAATTGTTCCGGATAATCGAAGTTACTGATATTAAATAGGCTTCGTTCTATTCTGACATACTAAGTACATACAAAATTTCAAGTCTCTATCTCAATTTATTCGTGAGATAGAGCGTTTACAGACACACAGATAGACAGACAGACGGACGGCAATTTTTTCATCTAAAAATATATTATTCGGAATTTCCAATATCTGAAACGTGTAAATCCGTGAAAAAAAATTTCGATTTTTAAAACAATTGCAAGACTTACCCTATACTACGTATGATGGAAAAGTAATACGGTGAAACCTCCAAATAAGGGACACTCCGAATGAGGGACACCTCTATTTAAGGGACAAAACTTCCGGTTCCCTGGGTATAGGACGTGTAATGCATTTACCTCCGAATAAGGGACACTCTATTTAAGGGACACTTGAAAATGAGATTAAAAGGACTCGCTTTTGCATTTCAGATAATGAAGTAGTCTGTGATGAAAATACAAATTTTTGTGAACTTATCAAACAGACACAGTCATGTAGATATAGAAGTATAGGACATAAATAACAACCATTTACTTATCCACATTTCTGATTCAATATCTGGTGCGTCTATTGAAAATAATGCTGAATATTGTGAGGATGATTCTGAAAGTGGAGAATAAAAGAAAACTGTGAAATAAAGAATTTTACAGATGCTTTTAGGCTGCTCTCAAATGCAAAAAAGGTAACTTTGAATACGTAATTTTTAATTTATTTTATTCGGAAATACCTGAAACTAGCAGGCGTTGCTGTTCAGAAAATATGTAATCGAACTGTTTTTTCTATTTTTTTTTATTATTTATTTTTATTTTTATTTTATTTTATTTTATTTATTTATTTATTTATTTATTTATTTATTTGCAAATGCAATAGATTTTTCAGAAAATGTTGTCAAAATGAGTGTTTTGAACACAAAAGAAGAGTAACTACTCAAGAAAGGGTAAAAAACTGTTTTGTTACACGATCAAAATTGCTTCCATAGTCAAGCGCTTCAATTTTATAAATTTTGGTTAAAAGATGGATTTGTAATCATGACAAAACATTTTCTGCTTGCTGATCAGAGCAATTGAAAGATTTACTGCCTTAGAATGCGGAAAGCAGTTCAGTAGTTTTTCTTTTTGTAAATATTGCTGGTAATGAAGAACTGAATTTTTTTAGTATGTAAATGAACACTTGAAAGGTTTGTAATGAAAAATTGAAATTTGCAAAACAATTCCTTTTGATTAATTACTTCAAGTAAAATTCTTTTGAATGTTTTTATTCTCTTTGCATGTACACAGTTTGCATAAAAAATACAAATATATAACTTTATATCCGCATATTTACCAATTATATGAGGTATTATCGTAAGTTCAAAATGGGGGAGTTTTCTACGTAAGTCTTCTTACGATAATACCTGATATAATTGGTAAATATGCGGATATAAACTTGTTAATACAGGTATTAAAGAAATTTTAAAGATAAAAAAATTTGGTTTTTTTTCTTAATCCATTTTGAATCTAAAGACTGGTACCGAGTATTCTGAAGATGATGGCAGAAAAGAGATTAAAGAAATCATACCTCAAATACGATAGAGAAATAAGACATAATATATTCCTTAAAAAGTGTAAAATAAGAAGATTAACTCCCAATTTTATAAAAGTTCGTAATCAGTTTTTATGGAGGGAATTTAAAACGGAAGTACAATACTTTGAAAGAAAAATTCTACATAAAGTAATAAAACGAGGGTATGCAAAAATTAATAAACTAAAAACTTACATAATTAAAAATGAATGTGAGATCCAGGATAAACACCCGAATGAAAGAAAGCAGATTATGGACAAAATTAATCGAATTAGAGATTTGATTTTGAAAAAAACAAACATGAAAAAAAACCTCTCAAAGAAACTTAAATTCTGGGAAGCTAAAGCGATGAAACAAAACGACAGAAACAAACAAAACTTTAACGAAATTCCTTACATAAATATATCATCATACAAGCCGAATGACGAAGAGGATAAATGCTTGAAAAAAGGACCCAAACATATTATAAGAAGAGAAATAAATACAAAGGATGCTATTCCAAGAATTGAAAGAGTTTTTAAAAATATACCCGACGAAGAAGCATCTAGAATAAGAAACCTCACTCAAAATGAAATTAAAAAACAATGGAAGAAATAACCTAAAAAAGATAAAGAATTAAAGGTTATAAAAAAACTGAAGAAAAATCAAAACTTGACCTTCTTACACACAGATAAAACTGAAAAAATTGCTATCATCAACAAAATAAACTACATTAATATTATGGAAAAGACAATAGAAGAAATGGGAACCTAAATAATAGAAAAAGATCCCATAAAAAAATTAACCACAAAATCAGATGAGCTCATAAAAAAAGGAAAATGGCCGGACAACAAAAAGACAAGTAACACAACTTCACACCTAATATACCAATGATAATCGGAAAATTAAAAGACCATAAAAATCCATATAAGTTACGACCAATAGTGAATAAAAAATTAAGTCCAACTTACGACCTAGAGAAACATATGCGGAAAATTTATGAAGAAATGCTACCCCCCTCCGAAGTATCTATAAACTCAACAAATAAATTCATACAAAAAATAAGGGAACATATACCTAAGCCAGATGACTATATGATAAGCCTGGATGTAACCAATCTATTCCCATCAATAAGCATTAAAGAAATAACCAAAGAAATAGAAGACGCTATAGAAGGAAATTACATTAACCCAGATATTCGCAACACATTAAAAAGCGCGACCAACCTAATATTGAATGAAAACTACTTCAAATTAAATAATAAAATATACAAGCAACTAAAAGGGGTTTCGATGGGATCTCCCATCTCAAATGTAATAGCCGAGTGGAAAATGAGAAAACTTGAAGAAAAAATAATAAACGACCATAAAAATGAAATAAGAACTTGGATCAGATACGTAGATGACATATTCATAATAACGAACAATAAAGTAAACCTTACGTCATTACTTAACGCAGTCAATTTGATGATAAAAATATCCAATTTACAATAGAAGAAGAAAAAAACAGATCCTTAGAATACCTAGACGTTAAACTAATGTACGACGAAAACGAAATACAGACGACAGTTTACAGAAAGCCTACAGCTAACCTAAACATAATCTTAAATACAGCCAATACTCCCCTCACCTATAAGTTCTCAGCGTTAAATACGTATATAAATCGAGCACTGCACGTATGTTCGAATGAAAAATTTTTAAATCAAGAACTAAAGACAATTGAAACAATAGGAATCAATGCAGGACATTCGAAAGAAACGATTAAAAGATTAATACAGAAAACTAAAGATAAATTTGACCTAATCCAGCCAGCACAGAAGAAGAAAGATGATTTCACCCCCCCCCCCTTTCCATTCTTAAACGGCATCTCACTTAAAATAAAAAGAGAAATAAAAAAACTAGGAAAACAAGTACCATTAACACCGAATACCTCCCTCTTCAATTTAATACGCAATGATATAGAAAAATACGATGACTTACAAACAGCTGGGATTTATAAAATTTCATGTAAAAATAATAATAATGAAGATATTGTATACGTAGGGATGACCAAAAGGAAAATTGAGGAAAGATTAAGCGAGCATATTCGAGACTTAAAATACAATAATCAAAAAACAGCACTGGCAATTAAAAACACAGAAACTCTGATTAAAAATAACACAATAGAAATTGAAAAAATTGCAAATTATGGATGCCTCCACAATGCCCTGATCAGAGAAGCAATAGAAATAAAAATCTTACAAGAAGAAAATGAGAAAATAGTATGTAATGATATGACACACGCAACTATTGATAATAGATGGCGCCAGCTGATCTCTCAAGCAAAGAGAAAAGGAGGGAAATTTCGAAAATCTCTGCCGAAAAAATGAATGAGTTGATTATTCTTGACTGAAGATCCTTAGAAATAGGCGAAAGCGTTTTCAAGTGAAAAAATGGAGGAAATGAAATACATTGAACTGTGAATGAAAATTAAAAAGGTAATGAAACTTATATTAATTTATATATTTGAACACGGGGACTCTCTGGACCAATTTTTATGGACAAATTTATATGTTTTTAAATTGAACTTTGAACTATCATTATCATCATTTTTTAAACATTTTAAAAGACTCGATGCAATATACTTAATTTTTTTAAAAAGGATTTGTGAATTGGATTTATTGTATGTAATAAATTGTACAGAATACTATATTAATAACTGATATAATATAAATAAACCTGTTGAAATATACATAGAGTATTATATGTTTATATACTATTTTTTGAAAAAGAATTTTGAATTTTTTAGTAGTTGTACGTAGAAAACTCCCCCATTTTGAACTTACGATAATACCTGATATAATTGGTAAATATGCGGATATAAAGTTATTAATACAGGTATTGAAGAAATTTTAAAGATAAAAAACTTTGTTTTTTTTTCTTAATCCATTTTGAATACAAATATATAATTCTACAAACCATTTAATGATTTAGTAATCAATTGAAAATTTTGATTAATTTTCTTTTCTTCTTTTTGTGTCTGATTAACGTAATTTATACACTTCAGATACATTTAAATTTCATCTTTAATGCTTCGTTATTTTTATATTCTTCTGAGCGATTAATTATAAATAATACAAAAAACTCCGAATAAGGGACACCTCTATTTAAGGCACCAAAGTTCTGGTCCCCTAGGTGTCCCTTATTTGGATGTTTCACTGTAAAAGTAGGTATTACTTCTTGTCTTTTAGCTGTAATTGTGAAAAAAAATAAATCACATTTAAAATTTAATCCTTTTTTCATTACTTTAATAAGAATTTCTTATTTCTCAAAGGAAAACGCCAACTTTATTCAAAGCAATCCTTCGAGTTAAAAAAGATATTTTCATAAACCTGACAGCTTTTGAAAATTTTTCTAAGCCCTTAGTTGATTAAAAATGAAAATTTTACATTTGTCAAGCTCTGAAGCTGTCTGAAAGAAAATGCTCAGCATACTGAATATTTTTGGGAATTTGAAATGCATTGAGATTTCACGCATTACAGTTTATGTATATGTTTATGAAAATTATGCATTTTCTGATTTGAATGACGTCAGTTCAAAAATGCAAAATCCTGTCGGGAAAATGTGATTTTTGATTAACCAAAAGAAAAAACAGAAAAACACATGTTATCATTTAAAAAAGAAATTATAATGCTGTTTTTTAATTGGTTACAACTCGAAAGCATTTATTAATTAACAATTAAAAAAGAGAGATTTCTGTAATGTTAAATTATGAATGATATAGCGCCATATAAATTTTAAATGGGTGTCATTTTCTTATTATGGAATATTTTTTGATGGGACCTTGGAAAAAAAACATACCTTAATCAAAAGCTTTCGAACAAGCTATTATACGTTGCTGAATGTTTCCTGGTTCGTGTTATATTTGAGTTGTCCTTTTTTCATGTTTCACGAAGAAAACAGTGACAAATCAGGGGTTATGTATCACCATAACTAAACTATGGATCTGGATGAAATTTGGTAAACTTTGAGATCTGGAGTAAAACACTTCGCTTTTTCAATTTCGTCGCGATCTGATGATTGGGTCTAAAGTTATTTAAAGGCAAACTTTGGACTTTAACATTAGAGATGCTTCTCAGCTCTACTATACAACACAACCGTGCTCTATGATACGAATTCCATAATATTTGCAGGCACACACAAAATATTTCAAGTAGTACATTCTATCCGAAGTACTATTTATCGCGATGATGGCAGAAAATGCATTTTTAGTTATGATATGTGTTTTTAAATTTCATTATATTTATGTATATTATATGATTTATATAAATGGTGTTGTTTATATACAAGGCTACACAAATGAGTTTGTAAAGATTAAAAGTATTAACGTAAAGGTGACTTTTAAATCAGTTATGCATTTTTACGCTGAACTGAATTCAGTTTACTAAAAAATGTATGTATAGATAAAATGGTATATAGGTCCATGCAAAGAATTAAAAAAAGATCGTCTATGGATGATAATTTCTGGAAATATGATTTCAGTAGTTTTAAGAGAATTTAAGATTGAGTTAAATTCAAACTAAATGCTGGCGTGTAATAATGGTGTTTAATAAACTACAGGGCTGAACAAAAGTATTCAAGTATGTTTACATATATTAGTATAAATTACAAAAAGAGAAATTTCAACCTTTTATATGTTTTCTTGCTCAATTAAATTTACCCGTTATAAAATATATACATAAACTTACAGATCAAATACAGGACTGTTCAAAAGTATTTGAATATGTATTTGATTAAGGACAGTAACGCATTATTTTCCTAAATAACGAAATTTTGTTAAAGATTTCAGGAAGTGTTTGAAAGTAAACGATGAGAAATGATAAAATAAGCTTACAAATATTAAAGCCAATTGGAAAATTAATACAAAACTGAAATTATATTATACAGTAACGAGCTTAAGATAGGACTATCTCTGTGAGCTATTTTTTAAAACTAAGAATATTTAATGTAAATATTTGCTAGACTCCCTGCATTATTTATATAAGCATCCTACTCTGAAAAGAATCCGTTAAATTTAAGATGCAGCAATGTTGCAAGCTATTTTTGCCGTAAAAATTACAGTAAAATTAGATGTAATGGAAAATTTACATCTAATTTTCTGCAATTTTTACGGCAAAAACTGCTGATTACAATGTTGCCATCTGTTTTTTCCATAAATCTAAAAGCCTTCTTTAGTGTAGTAAATATCATGTAAACAAGTCCTAGTAGTAATGCACCAGATTATTAGCATATTTCATTTCATTCTTTTGTGACATTACCTACCCAATGCTTTTATCGAAAGGTTTAGATAATTTTCATGGTGAAAGACTACGTCAATATCATTAATTACGATTTTTGCTATAACTTATGAAAATGTAGTGAATTGACAAAAATTTCGACCACATTTGGAAACTTTATATAGCATTATAAAAACAAGTGAGATAAATCATGCGTTAAGCATAGATTATGAAGAACTTTTCAACACTTCCTGAATTTTTTTTTTAAACTTCATTATTTTGGGAAATGATGCTTACTGTCAATAGCAAAATTTGTATTAAAACACTTTTGAACAACCCTGTATTTGATCTGAAGATTGATACACATACTATATAGTGGAGAAGTATGATTTAGCTAGAAAACGCATAAAAAGTTTAAATTTTTCTTTCAGAAAATTGTATTATTAGATGGAAACATACTTGAATACTTTTGCTCAGCCCTGTAGTTTACCTTGTACCTTTATTACATGTCAGTATTAAGCCAAAAATTATTTTAAATAAAAGCACTCTTAAAATTACGGAAATCACATTCTCAGAAATTAGCATTCATGGGCGTCTATGTGTCCAATTCTTTGCGTAGCCATGTATATCATTTTATGTGTTATCATAAATATTTCTTAGTAAACTAAAAGCAGTTCAACGTAAAAAAATAGCTTATTCAAAAACCGCATTTAAGCAATTTAAGCTCATATTCAGTAACGTTTTCGAGCTCTTTTATTTAGGCCTGTATATCAACTATAGCATTTATACACACCATATAATATGCATAGATTTAGTGAAACTTAAACGGATGCATTTCATCCATTCTTCAGTCATCATCGGATATATATGCAGTACTTAGGAAAAATTATACTGTTTGAAGGGTGTCCCTGCGAATGCTGTGGACTTCATATTATTCGAGACTATCGTGTAACTTATATTAAGCCTCAACAACACGTATCAGTTTTATTATGTATGAAATAGTTTACTGTAATTAAAGTATGTCGCACACAGTCCCCCCCCCCCTTTTGACATTTTGTATTGCAAATCTTTTATGTGGTCCTGTAAATGAAAAGTCACTATTTTGTCACCGAATATTTTACAGAAAGGATATTTTATTGCACCTCGTAAATGCATATAAATTTTAGTAAGTTTAACAGGCTGTGACATGTTTAAAATTCATTTGAAACGGTTTTTTTCTGATAGGACGTAATGAAACCGTAAACTTTTGACAGTTCCTGTAAATAAACTAATCATGGTAGAAACTTCATTTTCAATAAGATTCTTACAAGGGTAAGCTTCAATAACATCTTACAATTTCAGTGCAGTCCGAGTATTTTTACAGGAGTTAGAGCGCGGACAGACGGCTATACGGCCAGACGACTGGACAAACCGAATCCATAAGCACTTCTCAACTTTGTTGGAAAATGCTGAAAAAAATCAAAACAGACTCAAAATTAGTTATTTCATGACTATAAAAACTATAACAATATTTTAAAATGATGCGAATAATTTTCTACAATGTTCTCATTAGTTTTATTTTAATTCAAGAGAAAAGAACATTAAACTATGCAAAAACTTTCAACAAGCAAGAAGAAAACGAAGATTTATTATCCTACTGTATGTTAAACTTATACAAAAGTTTCACATTTTAAATTTTATTTTTATTTAACTTTTGTAATGATAAAACCATTGAATGAAACGTTATTAAAGAAAAAGTTTTACTGAGTTATGTATTACCTATTTTGTATTTATTGTGTAAATCACTTTTCAAGTTAAATAGTATTCAAACATTTTTTGAAACATCTGGCAAAACTTTAGCTCTTTGACGAGAACAAAAATCGAAATACATACAATTATTGAGTTGAATGAGTTTAAAGATTCCATTATAGTACGAAGTGCCATTAAAAAACTTAAATAGCTAAAAATTTGCTAAAGTTTTAAAACGAGTATGAATCCAAAAGTTTTCTATGATGTATTTAAGATACGTTATTAAGGTATAGGAAAGTGAAAAAAGTTCTAATGTAGAAAAGTTTTTCGTGAAATTTTGAAATGTTTAGAATCTGCTGTAATTTCAATCTCATATTATATAAATGTCTAACAATTTCCTTATTTAAATTACCAAAACTATTGGATTTTTCAATTTAAATTTCTTTTTCGCTATAAAATTTGCATTCCATTCATAATATTATGTTTTTTAAAAAATCTGAAAATTCTAAGAATTTTTTCGTGAATAAGGAAAAACAAACAGATATGCTAATTAAAAAATATACATAAAATCTTTAGTTGTATGTTATGATATGACTTACAATGCGATTTCCTTGCTCTTCCTTTTCTGCTGTCTGAACATCCAATGTAGCACATGTTAGTCATCCCCCGTCAATTTAATTCGTTCACTGCTAACATATGAAAAACATTTTTTATTATAAAGTTTTCATATATTACTATTTTTTTCTATAGAATGAACAGATATCATGATCATGCGTTTAAAAAAATTCGATTACTTACAGAAGTATCAAAATGAGTTTAAATAAACGTTTCAGATTTATTTATCAAATTTACAAATATTTTTAGTTTCTTCAGATGTTAAATTACATCATGTTTAAAATATTTTGGAAAAGCTTATCTCGACGATGTCATCCATTTTGATGCGAAAATGTCTTGGTAAAATCTCCTTTCAAAAAAATTCTTTGATCTCTTTATGATTTATTTCTAAATGCTTGTGATTCTCGTAGAAAAAAGATTCAAAATGCAAGCATTATTCATACAATTCTTTTAAAATAAATTAAATGTTTTTTAAAAAAACTTAAAAAATATTTTTTAATCAAGAATTATAATAACGAAAGGGTTAAATACGCATCAAAGCAAAGATTATAACACATTACCAAAACATAGCTAATGATCAATGATATCATATCTAATCATTATAATCTATGTGGCAGGTGTATTATCTACGGAAGAAATGGAAGTCTGTAACAATATCATTTAATTATAGAACCTTAGGGGAACCTATGAAGTATACAACCTATGATTTAACATCGTTTTCTTCTTCATATACGTCCTCTTAAAATCATCAGCAGGAACAAACATATTTTTAGCATTTTTGATAGCATTGTTTACACATCCCAGATCATTTGTACTTCTGTTTCGTCGGTGTCAATAAATTCTTCGGGAGCGACACTCCACCAGTAGTTGAGAGGTTCTGCTCTCGAAACCAGGAAGTGGAAGTTGCTGGGTTCGAACCCAATCGTACCCTTCTGCCAAATTGCTCGATGTTTTCCTTGATTTTATTCCAACTTTAGACTTCTTTGGGTAAATACCTGTTAGGCTCCCTTAGAAAGACCGCCACATGAGGGTATTCCCATCCCTTTCATATCCTATAACCCTCGTGTTGATAATTGCCTATCATAAACACATCCAACTAACTTCAAAAGTGACATAGATGGCAAATTCGTTTACTGGTCATATTCGAATTTTGAGAAGGGCTGTGGTCATCTAATTCATCGAATTAACATTTATTTTTAATTAGTGTAAGGCCAGCAATCCGGACGTTATTTACATTTCATTCGAGTTTGATGCTATCCAAGCTGAACCCAGATAATGCAATGCATTCAATAATTTTACTGATAATGATTGATGAATGTGCATTTTTGTTGCGTTCAGTAACCGTTAAACTAGTCATGAGTTACCGACTTCAGTCTTTGTTAAGAAACGAGAGTTCAATTCAAAACCATGAAATATAATGTATGTATATATTAAAAATATATGTTATGATTATACCTAGTTCTGAAAATATCACCCTGGAAAAAAGGCTTATTCTGAAGGGCTTTAAAAAAATCACGAGTTTTTCTGATACTCAGTAGAAACATTGCTCCATGTGTGTGCTTTAAATAGAAAAAATTGAAAAGATAATTTCTTAATAGGTTTTTACACAGAAACATGCACAACATACATTTTTACTATTCCATCCCCCTACAAGAAAAAATCTATTGCAACTATTGAATCTACTATAAGTTTAAAGGTTTGAGTACAAAGGTGCATGGACAGCCTCCAAGTACTTCGAAATAATTTAAATAATAAATAAGCAAACTAAGTTCTATGTAAACTTTGCTTAAACAAAATATTAATTCATAGAATATGTTTAAAGTGCAATTAATTTGCTTAATTACTAAAATTAATAAAATAAATATAATTTATTAATTGAAATCAAAAGTTAAAAATCTATTTACCACTTAAAAAATTATTTAAATAAACAGAAAATTTCTTTTTTCCTCTCTGTTTCTCACTTTTGTTTAACATTCTAAAATAGTTGAAAATGTTTCTGAATGTTGTTTATTTGTCTGTCCGTATTCTTGTTCTTGCAAATATACTAGGATTATTGTGTAATTTCTGTATGATAATAATGTTTACAACAGAATGTTTGGTACTGAAAATTAAGTGTTTAGTTTTCAGGGATATACCAACAGATTACGTTACGTTATGTACCATAGGGGAAATTTGTTTGAGGAATATTTTATTAATGTTATTATTTTTCAAACAGAATCAGATTCCTATGCAGAGTGATGTGGACAGCTATGTATGTTCTCAGAAGCATAGAAATAGAACTTATAGTTTGTTTACAAAGAATCTCAAAAGAAATTAATTGCATTATTATTTGGGGTAGGGGAAGGGTCGTAGGTGATATTATTTATTGGGTTGTGCAGGATGGAGCTTAAAAGCCATGATTTTTTAAAAATTGTTTTTAAAAGTCTCACTTTTTCCTCCATTTCTTTTGATACAAAAACGCTGTATCAAAAGTTCGAGCAATAAATTTTATCATATAAAAATAGCTTAATTCACTTAAAAATTATAAAAAAAAAGAAAAATGAAAGACTGCTATACAAATTACATATATGCACTTACAACGTTTTTAATGTGTTAATTGTAACAATTTATTAGGATGAGGGAAGCGAATCCTCTACTAGTCCACTCAAATTACAATTTGTCGTACGCTTTACAAAAAAACTATTCAATATTTTAACTTCAAATTAAACACAAAAATAAATTATGATCTGTAGATTTGCAGAATATAATTTTTTTACAGTAAAACGTTAAAAAAATTATTATTTTAATTAATTTATTTTGCATGCATTTCCAATACGGAAGCATTTTAGCAAATAAATAAAAAATGAAACGCGTATATTTTCAGAAAAAAAAGTTTAAATCATGGAGTAAATAATTATAGATAGAATCATGATTAATTTATTAAATAAAACATGTTTTCATTATCCCGCAAAATCGTTTGCACAGATGACACTTAAACATTTAAAAAAAATTGTATTATAGATTTTTTTTTTTTGTAAACTGGCAACAAAATAATTTTAAACAAATAAAATTAATTCTTAAATTTGTTATATAAATGAAAAATTAAAAGATCTGCGTGAAGTTGTTGGTTCAAGCTCTTTATAAATATTTTTGCGAAGGTCGTATTGTGGCTAAATAATATCGACTCATTAATCAGAAGGATTTTATAGAAAAATAAGACTTTAATAAGTTCGCAAACACAACAATAATTATTCGTGAAAACGTCACTGCGAGAATGAGAGAGCGCTTCGTTAAAAGGTAATTCCATTAATTGAGTTGCCATTCGCAGAAAGTAAACAGTTCTCCCACGCGGAGAGAATTACAGCAATTCTCATACGCTAACATGTATAAAAATGAAGAAATTAAAATAAAATGTTTTTCAGTTGAAAATTCATAGTATCAACGAAAGCAGATTTCAAATGTTTTTTCCAGAAAATAGGATTTTGAAGAAGTAACTTTCTTCAAGTTTTCTTCAAATATATTATTCTAAAATAGCTATCAAAGATTATCGGATGTTGATTACAAAGATTGGAAACATGCATATTTCAAACAATTAAAAAACACCAGTGGCTACTTGAAATTGTAAAAACATCTTTAAAAGAGCTTTTAGTCGAAAAAAAAAATTGTAAAAGTTTGCTTCGAAAATATCTTATGGCAGTTTTACATCATAAGTAAAAAATTAAAATGCGCCAAAACATAAAATAACGTTTTTGTTTAATAAAGATGCAAAAATAATAATAATAAAAAAATATTGTTACTTTCAAATATCTGTTTTATAAAATAATGCTTCGCGAATCCAAACAAAGCATGGCTTTTGCTAGTTTAATTTATGTTACAAATTATTAGTTTTTCATTTTACATAAGAATTTTTTTGTTTTTGTGTAGGATGAGAGAGTCTTTTTCTTGCTATCTGGGTACATTTTGTGATGATCCTCAACAACTTGTAGTAGAAATTATAGTTTCATTGCATCATCTGTTATCAATGATCTGTATTCCTGAATAAGTTTAATTGCACTTCGACATGGATATTTGCTACTTTTTGGGATTTTATTACCTCTGTAGCCTGTTTATCGTTCTCTCTTTACTTCAGCCAGCCAGGACAAAATGCAAGATATCCAACTGGAAGTTACAACAAATGGAACAATATCATTAACTTAGCTGTGACGAAATTCCATCTGACAAATACCATAAGTGATTAGCAAATTTGAGTGATGATGACTTGGAAATAGCTTAATTTATTGAGTATCCATGTAGTGATTTGAGCAGCAATATTTAATTATCAATGGGCCAAGCTGAAAGTGAAGAGATCCAAACTTTTAGGTACACACGGGCTGTGGAAACACGCATATCACGTTCACCCTTTTTTACTTTTGAAGATTATTTAAACTTGAAACTTGAACATCCAAATCTTGAGACAATAGATTACTCTGGACACCCAGCAGGAATGGTGAGTTACGCCTGATGACACCAATCGCATTCTCTTTTCTGGGACAACTCCAAGGAAAATAAGCACATGTTCTAAAAATTATTTATAATCACCTCTTAGCTTTGTTGCTCTTTGTTCTTTTAGATACTTATTTGCGTAGTTGATCATATCTTGATTTATATTTTCTGATAGAATACTGCATCAAATGAAAATGTTGATTCATACTTGTCTCTATCCATCAATCTCGAATATTCTCGAAAGCACTTTAACAATGCAACTTCACATAAAGTTTATGTTCTTTACAAATTTCAAACACAATACTAATTACCATTACTATATGTGATGGCTGCAAGCAAGTGATAAGAACTCATCTTCAGATTTTTCTCTGTAAAAATGAATGCCAAAAATACATGTATAACCAGTGCTTCAGCTAATTGTATCAAAGCACATTGCATAGCCAGACATAAATGGTTTCAAAGACAGCTACTGCTTGATCTTCTTCTGTTGCAGATGAAATTTTGACAACAGTTTTTGTTCAGAAACTCCTTTCTCAGAAAATAATACTTGCATTGATGAAATCTTTCTTTTCCATTCTAACTCATCAATTTTCTATCCCAATGAATGACAACAGTAATGTTGCTTTGAAACTTGTTTTTAAAATTTTTGTATTTCTTACTTCTCACAAAAAATCTTTATCAACGAATTGAGTCTTTGTTAAATGTTTTTTGTTCTTTAAATGTGTTCAAAAATGTGGAATTTTAAGGTGCATTCGTAATTATGTAAATACGTAGCACCTATTGTTGTCGTTCAGTCCGTCCGTCTGTCCGTTTGTCCGCATGTAACAACGCAAAAACTACCCAACCGAATCGTTTGATATTTAAAATATATAATTATTCCATAATTTTGTCAAGTCATTTCAAATTTTATGAAAATCAGATGCACAGATCAATTACAGGGACAATCAAAAGTTTTCCATTACTTTATGGTCAATGGGGAAAAAAATTTCGAATGCATTTTAATCGTTTGAAATTTAAAATACATAAATATTATATAATTTAGTCGAGTTATTTCAAATTGTATCAAAATCGGATGCACAGTTATATTACAGGGACAATCAAAGTATTCTGTTACATTAAGGTGAATGGGGGAAAAATGTTTCAAATGCATTAACTGGAGTTACACTCATTCGAACATAATAAAATTGATATGCATCTATAAAGTACATATTATAACATACATTTTGCATAATCTGGGGTGCAAAGAACATTTGTTATTGATTTACAAGGCCACACAAAAGTATTCCATCACATAATGGTATAGGGAGAACATTGGTGCGCATCTTAATTATAATTAACTATTTACAATTTTATGAGATTGGTATATGAGAGAGATATTTTTCAAACTTTGTTTTCGTACGAACGCATCTCATTTGCTACGTTTCACGTGCAATTTCCAATTTCTTTTTTATGTTATAGCAGATGATCAGATCATGCGTATATTTGACATTGCTTATAGATTAGAAACTTTTCCATCATTAAGCACCATTAAATAGTGTTCAAATGCACTAATGCTTTGAAGTTTTTTCGTTCATAAAAAAGAACAAATTTAGAAGGTGAAAGGTTTATATTTTCAAACATAAAAGAATAGCTCTGTCCTAATGGTATAGTACTCCAAAAAATGAAATTATAAAAGGATCACTGAAGCTCACTACAACATGATTTTTCTAAGAAATAAAGTACGTACACATGAAGGTAATTAACAGAGACACATAAATAAAATAAGTTACAAAATTCATTATGATTGCTGGAATACGTTGTTCACTGAGTTATGTAATTTGAAATTTATCTAACTTTTAGTGTATTACGTAAGTTGTTTAAACTGTATAGATTCTCTGAAAGACTGTAGGTAATAATTCACGCACAGTGCCAGATAAGATCAAAAGCTTTAAAAATTGAGATTTTACGGGAATTAAATTATTTATTTAGGTTTCCCATTTTATTGTATGCTGAAGAATTCATTTTCCTAACAATATTCAGATAGTAATGAAAAGTACATTATATTCTATGCCTTACCAGCCATACCTTACCAGGTATGATTTTTTTCCCTTAAAGAAACTGATGATTTTTTATCTTTTTCTACTTTTTAAATGAAGTCTTCATTTATTTCGACAAGAGAAGAAAAGTCTACATTCCTTTTTTTGCCTCATTATTATTCACCATGAGCAAAACCATTTTTTCACATTCGATCTATTTTACTTCCTTTAGTTATAAAAAGAATAGTTTCCTTTGTTCGTAAAATATGCATTTTTCCAAAACGAATCCAGAATGCTTCTAATTTCTTCCATTTTAAATCCACAATTCATTTTACGAAATATTTCATTTCATTGTTCGCTATGAAAATTTAGTGTGAAAATTCTCTGCAAAAAGTGTTTTATTTCGCAAGTCATACTTTTTGTAAAAATATAACCAAATTTCTGTCCAACATTTGATTTATCTAACATTCTTATAAATCTTTAAAATTCTTTTAAACATGAAACATTTAACCTTTTCGGGCACACTGTGCCCGGTCTGGGATACCTAATTTTAATTCCAAACTTGCAAACGGTACCAGTAATATTTTAGTAGAATTTTGCTTTTAGAATAAAAACTTAAATTGAGTATTTCAAAATATCTAAAAAAATCGTTTGTGAATTCCGGTGTCAGTCAGTAATTTCTCATTTTACTACAGATTTTACCCGTGCCGGCCGGAAAGGCTTAAACTAGGTACAGTAGAACCCTGTAAATTCGGACCCCGTTAATCCGGATCTCCGGATAATCCGGATTGATTTGGTCATTTTTTTTCAAGTTTGAGAAGCGATTGGCTAATTTCCATATCATTAATTTGTTTCATCATCATATTCTGAATTTAAAAAAAACTTTTTCTGAAATCTTTTCGGAAGAATTAAGCAAAATAAACATTTTTACTGTCTGTAATTATTCAATAAGTTTAATATAAAGGTGATTTCTGTAAGTATGTTTTATTGTATTCAATTTTTTTCTTATCCTCCGGATAATCCGGATTTTCAATAATCCGGATTGGGTCTGGTCCCAGTTAATCCGAAATATCGGGGTTCTACTGTATTAATAAAAATAGCTCGGAATATTAATTATTTTCAATTAATTGTTAGATTTAGTTCAGCGATATTGATTTTCTTGTTAAAACTGATTTTTAATTACATTTTTAATATTTTTGATTTATTACTTGGAAACTTGATGAAACAGCGCTGATAAAACTGGCATAAAAATTAAGTAATTAAATTTTGCAAACCATAAAAGGAAAGAACAAAATAAGGACGCGATTTCGAACGAAAATGTTAAGAGCTCTTTTGTGACCATATCTTATTACGGAAACGTGTTTACATTGCCTAATTACGGATTGTTAAAATTTCTAGTCCGAAACGCATCCTGTGTCTACATTTGTTTTATGATGTTTCATATTTTTTTAATCTATATTTCCGGAACTATCAAATCGATTTCAAAAGTAATGGTAGTAAAAGGATGTTGTTCGCCACTGTTTATACATAGGCGGCTACATCTTACGTCGATGTCACTAATCCAAAGTGGGTGCAAGAGCAAAAAAAAGTTACAAATGCGATTTTTGTGTTACTGAAGGGCCTAGAAATATGAAATTTGGAGGTTTAGTTACTTATAATGCAAAAATTATCTCTAAGAACATTTCTTTAAAAAATCAAAATTTAAAAGGAGTTACAATGTGCAATAAAGCGTTAAAAGACGTTTTAAATTGAGATTTCTACGCAATCTCAGGAAGTACGAAACTGATTTTAAAAATAAATATATCAAAATAATGGTGAAACCCTCGATCCAATATAGGCTATATTTTATATCGGTGACACTACACCACAAGGGATGCAGAAGAAAAAAAAGTTCTAAAAATGCGATTTTTGTGATAATGAAGGATCTAGAAACATTACATTTGATATGGTAGTTATAGTTAGGCATTACGTGCTCAAAAAGGACAAATAAATGCAAGTTTTGGTGTAGTTTTGATTTTTGGTACCCTTTATGTTTTTTGGGTCGCTGAACACGAATCTGGCATTATCCAACAAAATTTCTCCCCGGAAACACGTTTTTTTGGCAAAAAACGTGCAAAAAACGTGGTTTTTTTTCGTTTTTTCTAAATAACTTCAAAATTATGCATTTTACATAAAAGTCATCAATACATAAATTAAAGAGCACAAAATTTCCTACATTTTGTGTATTTAATGTTTTTTTCTCTGATCAATAGTTTAGCCGTGAGAGAGCCACAAAAATGGGTGTGAAAAGCAGAAAATTCTGAAAAACGTGAATTACAGCACCGTACGTCGATAAAACATGAAAAACAACCATTTTACACAAATTTTTCCCACTTAATAATACTAAATATATTATTATTGACTATATTTTATTAATCTGATGTTCATTGTTTCTTTCTAAACTGAAAAATAGATAAAAATGAGCATATTTGTGATGAAAATGTTCATTTGCTATTACAAAATAATAATAGTAATAATTTCTTAATTTACTTTTAAATAATGTAAATAAAATAACTAAAACAGGCTTTAACATATAAAAACTGACACGGATTCCAGTTCTTAAAGATCTAGAAGTTCAAAATGTGGGTGTGAAAATTAAAAAAACCCGGAAAATACGAATTATGGCACTGTACATAGATTTAACATGAAAAATGATCATTTTTTAGCAAAGATTGACTTTTAATGATACTGAAGATATTATGATCGACTATATTTTACAATGAAGTTGCTAACAATAAAAACGACGACTCATTATGAATTATTATTTAATAATAAATAATTAAGTACATTAGTAAGTACATTTACTTAAAAAACAAAGTTCTATTTTCGCTTTCTTTTATTTGAGAATCCCTGCTTTTCACCGACATCTACAAAATAGAAAATAGACGAATGGAATTAGTGGGTGTTTTTATAACTATCAATATTATACATAAAAGTTTTTTTAATAGTAAATATTTGATACCTTGCAGCATAACTATTTCCCCTTCCATTGGGTCCTCTGATTCATCGTGTGGGCAATCCATTTCCAGATCGGTTTCAGAGTCTAGTTCATCCTCTTCGTCTTGACACATAACTGCGATGTTTTTGCAGTTTCTCGTGGCAAATCTTCTATCCGATATCTTCGCAAATAATTTTTGCTGCTGCTTCAACCACTCGCAATCTCTCATCTCGTTCAGATTTACATGTTTGCTGATACCATGCATTAGTCAGTATCTTCCCTCCTATATTTTTGAAACATACAATGGATTTTTTTTCTGATTCTTTGTGATCAGTATGTCGTCTCCATATCTCTCAATGAGGTTAAACTTTATAGTTCTCATATTAGGTTGATAACTCCCTGTAACCTGTTTCATTAGCTCTTCCATGGAGAATTGACACTCGTCATCATGATTTTCAAGATAATCGTATATACTTGGCATTGCTCTGTCGATTGCCTCGGCAAACGTACCACGTTTCTTCTGTTCTTGGACCTTCGGCCTCCTATAAATATATTTAAAACATTTGATGTGGTATTGAGCATCTGCTGCGATAAAATCATTCACTGGTTCAATGCGCTGAATTATAGCCTGCCCATAATCATCATTGCGAGCTCTTGCTGCTTTCAGAATTGTACTCCCATGTGTCGCATACTGTATACAGTACTGCGTTCGCTTGGTGGATTTTTCGCTTGTGTTGCAATGAACTCTTCCGAAATGCACAGTCCACATATAAAACAATTAGTTCGAAAATTAAACTTAGGAGTTGATGATCTTAAAATTTGAGGAATGGTAGCACTTTGTTCCTCAACTGTCTTCACATAAGCAGTAATCATCCGTTCATTTACGTATGCTTTTCTACACTTAACATGTATATCTACTGAGGTTTTCCCCTTTAGGAAAACTGCCTTTCCATCCTTTCTTTCTGTAATTGCCTTGATTAACGCTGCAATACCTCGACTAACTTTCACTGACCCCTCTTCTAAAGGAGAGTCACAAATAAAACACAGCGACATCGCGCAAAATCACTTTAGCTGCTCACTATATTCACGAAGACACAAACAGTGAATTACTAAATTATAAGTAAGCAGTTGCATATGGAAACTGAGAGAAATGTGTCCCCCTGATAAGCTAGTGATCTGTGCGACGCATATTTCTAACAGAGGTGAAACTGGCGGGGAGGGGGGGGGTAGTATTCTATTGAGCGTGGACATGGGATGCGGGGGTGGGCACTTGACCAACGTTATTTCACACTTGTACCCCTTCAATCAAGAGGGAAACAATTAGTTAACAACAATGCAATTAGTTAAACGATGGGATCAGTTAAAGCCTTTTTTAGTTATTTTATTTACATTATTTAAAAGTCAAATTAAGAAATTATTATTATTATAATTTTGTAATAGCAAATGAAGATTTTGATCACAGATATACTCATTTTTATCTATCTTTCAGTTTAGAAAGAAACAATGAACATCAGATTAATAAAATATAGTCAATAATAATATATTTAGTATTATTAAGTGGAAAAATTTGTGTAATATGGTTGTTTTTCATGTTTTATCGACGTACGGTGTTGTAATTCACGTTTTTCAGAATTTTCTGCTTTTCACACCCATTTTTGCGGCTCTCTCACGGCTAAACTATTGATCAGAGAAAAAAACTTTAAATACATAAAATGTAGGAAATTTTGTGCTCTTAATTTATGTATTGATGACTTTTATGTAAAATGCATAATTTTGAAGTTATTCAGAAAAAACGATAAAAAGCCACGTTTTTTACACGTTTTTTGCCAAAAAAACGTGTTTCCGGGGAGAAATTTTGTTGGATAATGCCAGATTCGTGTTCAGCGACCCAAAAAACATAAAGGGAACCAAAAATCAAAACTACACCAAAACTTGCATTTATTTTTTACCAAATGCCTGGACTATTACTTCTTGTAGGATTATAGGGCAACATGAGATTTCTCAGCAAATACACAAACATTGTGAGGTATGTGAAATTTGCACTGATCCATTTTCCTTCAGAGTCATCTCACTAGAGGGCAGCACTAGAGCTGTCCCATGCAACTGTACATCCAACTATGATAGTGAACTTTAAGCAAGTAAGTATGGAGACTAGCGCCAGATGGCAGCACCAAACATTTAAAATCTCCATACATATGAACATAAATGCAAGCTCAGCTGATTGCCTTTGTTTCAAGAGGTTGAGAACTTTCAGATACTTTTGAAGGACCCTTAGTTTTGAAATAGGTCCTCAGAGGGAAAGACATGCCTTCCCTTTCTGTGTTTTACCTTTATGTAACAAAGGAAAGCTAATCCAGCTTCCTGAAAAAAAATACACTGAGAGGATCTGTCTTAAAAATTCAATATTACTGTTCTTAACATTAATCTAACTACATTTTATTTTGTTTGTTTTAGTATAATAATCAAGAAATAAATTTTTCAAGTGTGTTATATGCGTGTCAACTGGATTTTCTTGTTCCACCTTCTACACAAGTACAATGTGTCTTCCATTATTGCCTTCTGTTTACTATCTACTGTGATCAGGTAGGATCTATCCAATTTTATACTTAGTGACATTGTGGAATAATACTGAAATTAACAATAATTTCTTCTATCACTGTTCCCACATTCAACAGATTATGAGACTGAAAAGGGAACGTGATAGACTTTTTTACCTTTAATAAATAAACAAAACAAACCCAGTAATAATAAAAAAAAACTGATTAACATTTTATTTTCATGTATGATATATTATATATAAGTTATATGATTAATACTGAAAAATACTGAACTGATATTATATAAAATAAATAAATAAGGAAAGTCACGGAACTTCCTTACAAGAGCAATCAATTTATATTATATATTTATATATTAATTATATGCTAAAGTGTATAAATTGCTGAGTAACTGATTTATTATTGATTTATCAAGATACATTGTTTAATATATATATACACAATGGCCATGAGTAGGGATCTCACCTCCATTGAGAAACTAAATAATTCTAATTATTCAAATTGGTCCTTTAAGATTCAAAATTTGCTCATCAAAGATGATTTATTTAAATTTGTCCTTAATGATCCACCTGAGACACCAGACGAAACATACATACGTGACAGCGCGAAAGCAAAGGCCATTATTAACTTAAGTATCGAGGACAACCAGATAATTCACGTAAAGCACTTAGAAAACCCCAAACAAATTTGGGACAAATTAAAAGAAATTCATTTACGTGCTAATTTGAGCTCCAAGCTCTTCTTACTGAGAAAATTTTATTCTCAGAAATTACCTGAGAATGGCAACATGATAGATCATATCAACGAAATACTCACGATCAAAGATCGTCTCTCTGCAATAGGAGAGGATATTAAGGAGTCTCACATTGTTGCTATCCTCTTGTGCTCACTCCCACAGTCTTACGCACCATTGATAACTGCACTCGAAAGCAGAGATCAAGAGGATTTAACAATTGATCTCATTAAAAATAAATTAATTGGAGAATTTACGCATCGGGTTGAAGCTAAAAATGCAAATTTGCACCCCAGAGACACAGCGTACAACGCTGAAACCAGATATATGGGTTCCCGTCCCAAAGGTACTGCATACAAAAATAATAATTCAAACAGATCTAAAAAATTCTGTAACTTTTGCTCCCGTAACGGCCACATCAGAAGCGAATGCTTCCAATTGAAAAATAAAGAAAAACAGAATTCACAGAAGAATGCTTATAAAAACGAATTCAACAAAAATAAAACTTACAATAATAACAATAAAGGCCAAGACAATAAAGGCCAAGACAATAAAGACCACTCATCCAACTACTGTTTCAACAGTAAGATAGAAATTATGGATGAGAAAAACGAATCGGATCTTCCTCCTTCCCCGATAGAACACACACTTAAAAATGAACTGGTACTAGTAAACAAATTACATGAAACTAACCCTCATTCATACATAATCGACTCAGGTTGTACTAGACATGTTACGTCCACAACAGAGCACTTCACAACATTTAAACCCGGAAATTTCGGTAACATTACCATTGCTAATGGGAAAAGATTAAACTCTCAAGGTATGGGCGATGTAACACTTAACTCAGGTCTAAAAAATAGCATAACTCTCAAGGATGTTCTTTATTGTCCGGAATTAAAGGGTAATCTTTTGTCAGTTAAAAAGGCAATTGATAATGATATAAAAGTAATTTTTGAAGGAGAAACATGTTTATTTGTCAAAGACAACAACACTATCTTGACCGCAAAATTGAATAATAATCTTTATGAGATAAACCCAACGGACGAATATGGTTACATTTTAAGTACACAAACATCATGCGATAATGAAAATTGCATTTACATTTGGCATCGCAGATTAGGTCATAAAAATTTTGAAGCAATTAGACATTTAGTTAACCATAAGCTAGCAGAAGGGATAACCATAAACAATTGCAAACACAAAACATACTGCACTAAGTGTATCGAAGGTAAACTATCAGTTTCGCCTTACCCTAAATCGGCTAAAAACAGAAGTGTAGAAATCTGTTCCCGAACACATTCGGATATTTGTGGACCCATGGAAACAATGACCCCTGGCGGGAAGCGCTATTTCATAACATTCACAGATGATTATAGTAGATTTACTGTAACGTATTTGTTAGCACATAAATCTGAAGCGGTAGAAAAGCTAAAGCAATATGTAGCCCTTACGAAGAATAAATTTGGAAAAACAATTAAATCTATAAGATCGGATAATGCCAAAGAATACCTTGGTGAAAATTTCGAAAAATACTTAGCTGAAAATGGCATTGAACGGGAATTAAGCGTACCTTATTCAAGCCCTCAGAACGGCGTCTCAGAGCGGAAAAATAGGACAATTGTGGAAATGGCACGTACTATGCTTTCTGACGCGAAATTACCTAGGCAATTCTGGGGCGAAGCAGTAATGACGGCCACATACCTAATTAACCGACTACCTACTAATGCAAACGAGAATCGCGCAACACCATACGAGTTATGGAATAACCGAAAGCCCGACCTATCTAATATCAAAACATTCGGATGTAAGGCATTCGCCTACATAGATAAATCAAAAAGAACCAAATTTGACGAGAAGGCTATTGAAGGAGTATTTATGGGTTATGATTTTCGTAGTAAAGGGTATAGAATTCATACCGGAAATAATAACATAATGATCTCGAGAACCGTTAAATTCCTTGAAGAGGGCATTGATCGGGAAGAAATTAATGACACGACAGAAATCGAAAACAGTGCGCGATTACCTACCGAAAGTATCGAATTTGATTTAACGAATGAGAACGAAGAGAAAATCGTAAATCCAACGCAAAATGATCCCGAACCTAGAAGGTCGCTAAGAGAAAATAAAGGTATACCACCGAACCGTTTTGGAATAACAGCTAACCTATGCAAAATTGAAGAACCCAGGTCGTGGGCTGATTTATAAAATATTGAGGACACTGAAATTAAAAATAAATGGTTGGAGGCGACCGATGAAGAAATAAAATCATTGCACAGAAACAAAACTTGGAAATTAATTAAAGCCGTACCCGGTAAACGCATCATAGGTTCGAGGTGGACCTTTAAGGCAAAAAGAGGGGCAGATGGAACCATAGAGAGATATAAAGCGAGATTGGTCGCTAAGGGATACTCTCAAAAATATGGATGCGATTACGACGAAACTTACGCTCCAGTCGTGTCACATACCACACTCAGAGCGTTTTTAAATGCAGCTGTTTATAAGAATCTAGAAGTGACACATTTAGACGTGAAAACTGCATTTCTACACGGCGATCTTGAGGAGGAAGTATTTATGCATCAACCGGAGGGATATGTACAAGTTGGGGAGGAAGAGAAAGTATGTAAGCTAAACAAAGCAATTTATGGCCTTAAGCAGGCAGCTAGGGCATGGAATTTGAAAATTAGTCAGTCGTTAAGAAATTTAAAATTTACGGAATGTGAATCAGACCAATGCCTGTTCAAAAGGACTAAAAACGGAAAAATCGCTTACGTAATTGTGTACGTGGATGACATTCTTGTAGCGGGAAATAAAGATGACACACACGAGATTTACACCCAATTATCTAAGGAATATGAGATTAAAAATTTAGGACCGGTTAATCAATACTTGGGTATCAATATAAAAAGAACAGAAAATGGGAATTTCGAACTTGATCAGGAACATAAGATAATTGAAATCGGAGAAAAATTCAATTTAACCCTTAGTAAACCCACTTACACACCGATGTGCACAAATTATTTCAGTTTAGATCCCGACGGAACACTATTAGATGATAATAAAAAATATAGACAGGCAATTGGGGGGTTACTATACATCGCAACACTGACTAGGCCCGACATATCGGCAGCAGTAAACATATTGGGGAGGAGGAATGAATCTCCAAGACAAACTGACTGGGAAGCTGTTGAAAAAGTCATTAGGTATCTATTGACTACCAGACGAATAAAATTCGTTATTGATAAGTCGAAACCGCCAGTGTTGACAGTCTATAGCGACTCAGACTGGGCGAATGATCGGGACGACAGGAAGTCAACGACGGGGAACCTATTCATGTTGGGCAATAATGTGCTAGCCTGGGCCTCTAAGAAACAATCCAGCGTCGCACTGTCTTCCACTGAAAGCGAATATGTTGCACTTTCCACTGCAACACAAGAAATAAAATGGCTACTCACAATACTCAGTGACTTGGAACTTAACCAAGAATTACCCATAACCGTATATGAGGACAATTTGCCTGCCATTAGATTGACTAAAATCGAAAAGGCACATACCAAGTCAAAGCACATTGACGTGAAATTTCATCACATCAAACACCAGCACGAATGTGGCATAATTAAAATTATTTACTGTCCTACGGAAAAAATGCTAGCTGATGTTCTCACCAAGCCCGTCTCTAAAATTAAACTGGAGAAGCTTAGGCTTCAGTTCCAATTAAAGATGTTGTAGATTTGCTTCGAAAAGGAGGAATGTAGGATTATAGGGCAACATGAGATTTCTCAGCAAATACACAAACATTGTGAGGTATGTGAAATTTGCACTGATCCATTTTCCTTCAGAGTCATCTCACTAGAGGGCAGCACTAGAGCTGTCCCATGCAACTGTACATCCAACTATGATAGTGAACTTTAAGCAAGTAAGTATGGAGACTAGCGCCAGATGGCAGCACCAAACATTTAAAATCTCCATACATATGAACATAAATGCAAGCTCAGCTGATTGCCTTTGTTTCAAGAGGTTGAGAACTTTCAGATACTTTTGAAGGACCCTTAGTTTTGAAATAGGTCCTCAGAGGGAAAGACATGCCTTCCCTTTCTGTGTTTTACCTTTATGTAACAAAGGAAAGCTAATCCAGCTTCCTGAAAAAAAATACACTGAGAGGATCTGTCTTAAAAATTCAATATTACTGTTCTTAACATTAATCTAACTACATTTTATTTTGTTTGTTTTAGTATAATAATCAAGAAATAAATTTTTCAAGTGTGTTATATGCGTGTCAACTGGATTTTCTTGTTCCACCTTCTACACAAGTACAATGTGTCTTCCATTATTGCCTTCTGTTTACTATCTACTGTGATCAGGTAGGATCTATCCAATTTTATACTTAGTGACATTGTGGAATAATACTGAAATTAACAATAATTTCTTCTATCACTGTTCCCACATTCAACACTTCTTAGATACAAATGATCTCTAAGGACATTTCTATAAAAAATTCGAAATTAAAAATGGGTGATAATGCACGAAAAGTGTTCTAATAGCGATTTCAAAAGTAATGATTGCAAATTGATGATACTGATGATAACAATCTCTGCTCCAATATAGTTTACATTTTATGTTGTTGTTACTGTCCACCTGGAGATAACAAGAGCAAAACTTGTTTTAAATTGCCTGTTTTGTACAACGAAGGATTAAACATTTAGAAAATTAGCATGCTAATAACTTAAAAGATGTAAATGCTTTCAAATTTAAAACGATGGAGCGAGCGGAAAGGTGTTCTAAAAACCTTCTTTATTACGATTTTTATAATACACAGTCTTATGAAATACCAAATTGATTTAAAAAATAATGGTTGCAAATTCATGGGGGTGCATAAGCTATATTTTATGTCGGCAAGATAACCACTTTAAGGTTCCAGAAGACAAAAACATTCTAAATCTCGATTTCTTTGATACTAAAGAGGCTAGAAATTTAAAATATGGCTTGGCAGTTACTTATAAAGCAAATAAGGTCTCAAAGAACAGTCGAAAGTAAATTCGAAATTATTTTTAAAAGTTGTAAAGCAAAGGGAAATAGCGAAAAGTGTTATAAAATATTCTTTATATGAAATACCAAATTGATTTAAAAAATAATGGTTGCAAATTGGTGGGGATACATAAGGTATATTATATGTCGACGACACTACCACTTTAATGTTTTAGAAGACCAAACCATTCTATATTTCAATTTCTTTGATACTAAAGAGGCTAGAAACATTAATGGCTTTGTATTTACTTATAAAACAAATAAGGTCTCTAAGAACAGGCGAAAGTAAATTCGGAATTTAAAAGTTGTAAAGCAAAGGGATGTAGTGAAAAGCGTTCTAAAATATTTCTAAATTACTATTTATATACAATCTCAAGAATTAATAATCCGTTTATAAAAGTTGTAGTTGCGAATCAATGCTGACAATCTCTGATCCTACACAGGCTATATTTTATGCTAGTGCTACTATCACCTGGATTAGGCAGAAACTACAAATGTTCTAAAACAGCTGTTAAAAAATTTCTAATTTACACTTCTGTGGAATATTAGGAAATATTAAACTGATTTCAAAACTAATGTAAACCGAATCATTGTGATAGTCTCTGCTTAATATAAGCATTTTTGTTGATGTCACTTCCCCTCGAAATATGGTATACAATTACACAAGAAAGTTGAAATTTGACATGGTTAATATTAAGATGTAAATGCATACTAAGAAAATGAATACTAAAAAATAAAAACTTCAAATGAATGCTGAAATAAACAGATGATTCGAGCATAAAATTTTCAAAATATTTTCTAAATTATCATTTATTTAAAATTAGCTTTAGTTCTTATTGATTTAAGTCTCATTTATGCCTCATACAATGTAATAATGAAGTTTAGTCAGATTGTGGCTTAAATGGAAATTTTTGTATTATTGCTAAAAGTGTAATTTCTTCTAATAATATTAGACATACAAATATAACTTTGAAAATTTCAATAATACGCGAGAAAAACCGCGGGGTTTAATAATTTAAAAATGTTAATGACTCTGATTTTTCTGCTGTGTATTCAGTGCTCTAACCGGAATATATATATTTGGATTATGATGAGCTAATATATATTATTGATGTTTTCCATAGGACACTCTTTCTTGAAAATGGAATATATAATATTTATAGTTCCTTTATATAGACACGCAGTAAGATAAAGAAGTCTAGATAAAGCAGTGTTAATGCGACCAAATTTAATATCAGATTCATGTTTACCTATTCTAATTCCAAGTTTTCTCCCAGTCATGCCTATGTAATAATTTAAATCACCTTATCCTGTAATATAAGGTATTTTATAAGCACCTGCAAGATCCTCGGGTCCTATAGTGTCAAATTGTTTATTAAATAAACTCTTTAATTTTGGTGGCGACATCGCAATCAATTTAATCAATAAATTGAAATTATGTTTCTTATCTGAAAATTAAGTTTCATATCATATTGCTGTCGTAAGTCTATTATAAGAAAGAGCCCATTAAAAATTATACGCGTAAAAATTTTGTTTGCAATGATAATGTTTCTTTTATTATTCCTAACAAGGAAGGTCTCCATACGGGCATATTCCAAAAAATCTGAAAAAATTACAGAATGTTCTTCTCATGAGGATATATACGTTTATAAAAAAATTCGGCGGAACCTCCATAGAACGTCCACAAAAAAATTGTTATTTGGTGATTTTTTATCGTTTGGCAAAAGAGAACAGCTTTAGATAATACTTTAAGTCAAAGGCAAAAAAAAAAAAAAAAAAAAAAAATTAGGAAAAAAAGATATTTCATGTTGAACTCGTTTATGTAAATTTAATTTAAATAACTTTAGTTTTGTCAATTTTGATTTCTTTTAAGTATAATTTTGTTATATCGATATTTATATATATTTATATTCAAATTTAAACGTCAAAATTTGCGATTTATAACAAAATTCATAATTTAAATTAATTAAAATTCTTTCAAGCTCAAAGTACAATTGAGCTTTGTCAATTTGATTTTTTTTGCTACGAAAACATCTGTCTTTTATTTTTAAATACGCTTAAATGTATAAAAATTATTTTTCTCAATAGGAATTTTTTATAGTTGAAGATATTTTTTTCCATTGATAAATTAAATAACTATAACAACGAACACTTTATATAGGTAATACGCTATATGTATATAATATATTAAATCCTTTCGTTGTTTATGTTTTAATTCATTAAATATCATTTACACGCATTCTAAAAATTCAACAATTTTCAGTTGTATTAAAATCGTTTGTTTTTGACGAGGAAAAGTGCTGCTCACTAAATAGCGTGACTCTTTCGTCTTTTCACGCCAAATATTCGAAAGTATTTTATTTTTTTACATACTTTCTACTGTTATTCTGCCCCTAATTTTGACTGATCCTTTATTACATATATAAGTAGTTTAATTAGCAATTATTTACAAAATATTCCGAGTATGCCCAGTATGAAGACCTTACTTTTAAGTTATGGCTAGAGTTTATGAATAAATTCCTCGTGAAAGCTTGACATGAGATGAACCAAGTTGGAAATTAATTATAGAATGGTCTATTTTTAATTTGATGTTTTTACAATAAAGCGCGTAGTTTTTGTTTTCATCTAATTGTCGAATGTCGTTTGTATTGAACGTGAAACGATTTGTATTTTTAGTTTTATTATGATTATGGTTCTTGTTTGATTGGGACCGAAACATATCAATATTATTTGTTTTTTATTCTTTTTTTTTACACTTCTCTGAAGTAATATGAAATTGTTTATTCAAATGTTTATATAAAAGATGAAGTTCTTAAGTTCTGGCGATTTAAAAATCTAGTAGATTTAATAAACTTTTTATGAAAAACAATAAACTTTATTGTAATTTTTAAATTTAATTATGGAAAATTTTATTCACCTTGCTAATAAAGCATAAAAAACAAAGTGATAAAATATTCAACCAAGGTTCATATTTGGATCTTTGGTTCACATTGGCCTGGAAACTTTTTTACTTTGTTGGTTTTACGCCTTGTTGGCATTGTAAATTAAAAATTAAGGAATTAAATTTGCTTTCTCTCGCATAAGTCATCGTTAAAAAAAATGCTATTTTCAATATTTTCCCTTCGTTAATATTCAATATGAAATAAAACATTCCGTAACAATTTTCGTTTTTCTTTGCTTTTTTTATGAAAGTTTCATTTGTTTGTTAAAAAAAAAAAAAAAAAAAAAAAAAAAAACACTGTTTGCGCTCAAAGGAATTTTCATAGCTGAAAAAGTCAATTTCCAACACCAGCTGAAATATTTAAAAAGAACTTTGTTGATTGAAAAAAATAAAACTTTATGTATGTTAAGCCTTGAAACTGCTTAAAATTTGGCTAAAAGAAGAAAATCTTTTTAAATATTTAATATATTTTCGCCACATAGATTATTTAATTGATCTTTCAAATAGTGTTAAGAATTTTAAAATATTCCACTAGTTTAATTTAGAGAACAATATAATACATTCTGTATTCCAATTAATTTTTTTTTTTAATTTAAATATTTATCATTTTGCAATAGAAAACCATATTTCCCAATTTTCAGACATTTTTTTAATGTTAAATAAGCAAATTTTGAAAGAAAAATTTTATTTAATGAAATTTACCTTGATGTGGTATTTTTTAAACTTGATTTCAATAAAATTTCTGATGCAAAAATCACTTCTTTTTAACTAAAAAATGCATGTTTTGAAATTATGGAATTAACCTAAGTGTTTGAAACACTAAAGAGATAAGTAATATAATATTTTTTTTAATTCTCTTACCCAGCAAAAAATAATTGTTTATTTTACATTAGAATATTGTCAGCTGGGGCGCCAGTTTATAAATGTAAAATTTACGGTAATAAACAATAAAATTAGCAAGTAATATACCAATGAGCCTTAATATACTTTTGAATTCATTTACACGATGGTATATTACTGCTTATTTTACAGTTATAAACTGGTGCCCTCGCTGTCTGTCTTATGCTGTAAAATTAACAATTTTTTTTTTTTTTTTTTTCAGTGTAGAATTATTTTATATGAATAACATACATAATAGATTTCGAGGTTCTTTTTGAATTAAGTTTTAGCATAAACGAAATGTTTTCCGTTAATAAGGATATGTTTAAGTTCACGGATCCTTAGATCTTCATATTATGGATATAAATGAGCTTTTTCTAAAGTACACATTCACTGAAAAAAAAAAAAAAAAAAAAAAAAGATGTAAGGATATAAAAAATAAAAATCTACAAATCTAATTTTTGTAAAGCTACATAAATCTGTTACTTTAAAAAATAATCAACTAAAATTGCAGCAATATTACTAAAATTTTATCTGTATCCCGGGTTGCAGTTACATAAAATTTCCAGCAATCCCAGTTTCTTAAGAAAAAAATCTTTTGATTTACGCTACAAACGTGTATCTGTTACTTTAAATTTTGTTGTTGCCATTACATAAAAAAGATCTATGAATTAATTTCGGTTTCATAGAAAAATTTTAGTAGTTACAACACAGATTTTTTAAACAATGTTAGAGGAATAAAATATACATACACTGTAAAAAATCCGTAAATATAAACAAATTTTTACTTAAAGTTTCCTTTTTCCAAAAACAAAACAGTACAATTTCCATAATTTACATTTTAAGATTATAAACCCGTATAAATGCAGTAAGTTTTCCGTCAATTTACCAGAAACAGTACAAATTCGTATTAAAACAGCACAAGTTCCATAAATGGTACTTAGAAATAGTTTTTTTTCTGTTAGGAAAGTGAGATTTTTGTTGTAATACATGTCTTACAGTGATATTATTTCAAATGAAACTCCTTTATATAAGCTATATATAGTTCTATGTTGAATTCATTCCAATCATTCCCAAATATTTACTAAACAGTTTTGATTTTGATTTGGTATTTTAAAAACCATCATGTATGTCTAGTGGCCATGATGCATTTTATAAGAAGAATAGAAAACTATCATTGCGAGTTGCTTTTTAAACAACTCGGTTTAATATCTTTCTCTTTCTGTTTTAATAATAAAAATGCTAACATATTTTTACGATATTTAAAAGAAAAACAATAATACATTTTTTTAAAGTTTCAGATTACTGAAAATGGAATTTAGTTTATTTTTCATTATGGTTTTAATGAAATGATTTAACACATGATTTATAAAATATTTTTAAAAAGTGTATAGGATATTTTAAAATGGAAAAAAATTCTACTTTTAATTTTAATTAAAAAAAAGAAATCTGCTCTCTTTAAGAAGTTCGCACATAAATTTTAAAACATACCTTCAATATATTAATCAAATTATTTTAATATTGACAGTAATCTAAGTTATAATAGCCATAAAAGAAATTTATTTTAATAACTGCCGTAATTATCTTTATTGAATTTAGAGTAGTTCGTCATTCAAATAATTTGCTAAAATATATGTTTTTTAAAACACATATGTTATTATCCTTTCGAAAATAAATAAATATGAATAATATCGCAATAAAATTTGAAACTTTTCCAAAAAAGAAAGAAACAAAAATCTTAATGCATTCCTTCATGCATTTAATATTTTAAAGGCTAAAATTTATTTTTTATAAAGCATGAAATTAAAAAACTAAATATTCGAAATTGTCGAAAGAATATCGGTAAAAAATTTAAAGCTGTATACTCAATAGTAAATATTATCTCTACAAAAATAAATTCCGCGTTCAACATCTTACTTGCTTTAGAAAATGTATCCGAAATAAGTAAAGATATTCAAAAACGTTGCTTGTGTAATCCTGGCGTAATGAAATTACACCGCAAGTTGCGATAGGTTGGTTCCCTGGTTCGATCCCCATGGAGAGTAAGTGACATTTCTTCACTGTTGTTTGAGCTAAATGTACATGTCCTGTCTCTGATGTTTATGTATTCTTGCAAAGTAAAAAATAAAAATAATAAAGATGTTAGTTTGCCGTTACAAAATTCTCTTTTGCCTTTCAAGCTAAAATTTTTATATAAGGAAATATGAAAACTGACGGAAATATTTTGTGAAAAAACGGAAATATTTCTGGAATTTACGGAAATATTTTCCGTAAAAATACCGAAATAGTACTGGCGTCTAGATTACCAGTACAATTTCCGTATTTTAACGGAATTTTTATTTTACAGTGTATACTTTTCTTAAAAATATCGTGGAAGTAAATTCTTCAAACTGTACATGAAGGTTAAAATGTATCATGTCATTGTAACAAGCATTACTTTCCTTTTTATTAAATGGTAGGTGCGGCGTAGTTGGCCGCGAAAGTGTCCAATGCCATGACCACTTTCTTATGTAAATTGTAAAAAAGACCATCCATCTTATTCAAAAACTTGTGAACAATGGAAGAAAGAGAAAGAAATTCAATCAATACGCACAAAAGAAAATATATCCTATCCCGAAGCAAGGAAAATAGTTGAGTCAAGAACATCCAAAGTTGGTGTATCATATGCTACCGCCTTATCCAGAAATTCCCACAAAACTTATCAATCCATTGCAACACAGACAGAACTGTCTAATGAAATTAATCACCAAACTAAGCAAAAAGAATCCATCCTGACAGGTAATTCTGGTAACACAAATTGATCAACGCAATCTAACTCTTCTAAATCACTAAATACTGTTCCTCCTAAATCACCACATAATCCCTCTTCAAAGTCGTCACAATCTCTATTTTCTAACCCCCCTCTCCACAAAAGAAGCCCTCAAAACATAACTAAACTGTGCTTCCAAACCGTAGACCTGAAGCAGAGAAACATAAAATACCAATAATTAAATCAGCTGTATCACAGAATGAAAATAATTCAAAAAAGAAAAAAATGAAAATTTCCAAGATTGACAATGTGAAACAGATGTCAATGGAGGATGAGGATGCTGTAGAAATCCATCCTGAACCGGATGCAAAATTGGACGATGGAGACAGTATGCCCACAACCTCCCAACATAATGACACAGATATACATACCTAACCCCCCTCCATTTACGGCTAATATTTTTTCGTGGAACTGCCATGGCTATCAGAATAAATATGACGAAATCCGTAATATTATCAATGATTACCATCCACTTTGTTTAGCCCTACAGGAAACCCATATGAAACCAAATGACAAAGGAAAATTACGCAGCTATGCAACCTACCGAAAAGATTTTACAGATAATGAAAGGGCCACTGGTGGAATGCCGCTTTTCATCTCTCGCAGCTTAGCCCATTCTCAATTACCGTTAAACACCAATTTACAAGCTGTTTCTGTCCGTGTACATATAAAAAGTATCATTACAATCTGTACCACATATCTGCCACCTAACCAAACTATTAACTCAGCACATCTTGATGTTTTTCTTTTCCAACTCCCCATGCCTTTAATTATGATAGGAGACTTTAATGCATATGGCCAACTGTGGGGTGAATCTGACAATAATCGACCTGGAGATATAATAGAGAAATTAATTTCTGACACTGGCTTATGCTTACTTAATAATGGCGATTATACTTATTTTCATGAACCCAGCCTTACTTTCCATGCTATAGACCTTTCCATTTGCTCCCCATCTCTCTTATCCATTATGGAACTTCTGGGTTTCAGATGACTTGCATGGCAGTGACCATTTCCTTATTTTTATTGAATTGACTAATCCTGATGGAGATTCTAATAACTATCCAAAAAAGTATATATATGACAGAGCTAATCGGCAAACTTTTACTCCTTTTGCAAAAATTACAAATAGCGTGATAGCTGATGATATTGATAAAGCACTAGATAATATAACTCAATGTATTATCAGTGCTGCTGATGCTAGCATTCCAAAAACTTCTTCCGCACATAAACACAGAAATTCATGGTGGAATAGTGACTTCCAGGTGGCAAAGAAAAAACAACAAAAAGCTTGGGGTATTTTTCGGAGATACCCAAATAACAATAACTATATATTATATAGAAAAGCAAAGGCTGAAGCTAGAAGAGTGCGACAAAAAAGCCAACGTGAATCCTGAGTTAACTACGTATCAAGCATAAACTCAAATACTTCCAGTAAAGAGCTGTGGTCTAAAGTGAAAAAATGTATAGGCATTTACTCAGAAAATCTCATTTCTATTTTGAAACATAATGGTCAAACTATCACCTCTCCTAAGAACATAGTTGAGACAATTGGGTCTGCCCCAGCTTCTATTTCAAAATCAGGCGCTTATCCAGAACCTTTTTTATCATACAAAAGACGAACTGAAAAGACCAAGATTGAATTTAACTCTCATAACTCATTTTCATACAATGAACCATTTATTATATCAGAACTTTTAAAATGTTTTCAAGATAGTCACTTATCTGCCCCAGGTCAACGATGGCATCACCTACATCATAATCAAGCATTTGTCTGCTCCCTCTCTTGACGCTCTCCTTTCTTTTTATAATAGAATTTAGATGGAACAAATTTTTCCTCGAGCTTGGTATAGAGCTATCGTGATTCCTTTTCCTAAACCTGGAAAATATGCTTCCAATCCAAATACTTACAGACTAATCGCACTGCCTAGCAGCCTTTATAAATTACTTGAAAAAATGGTCAATTGCTGTCTCGTGTATGTTCTAGAGACCAACAATATGCTTACTGCTTTTCAAAGTGGTTTCCGACGAGTTAGGTCAACTATTGATAACTTAATCCATCTTGAACATTATATTCGGACAGCCTTTCTCAAACGCAACCATATGGTGTCAGTATTCTTTGACATGGCAAAAGCCTACGACAGACCTGGGGGTTATGGGATCCTCCGAGACCTCTTTAGCTTCAACTTTCGTGGGAATCTCCCAATTTTGATTAGAAATTTTCTTGCTGTTTGAATAATCCAAGTTCGAACTGGTGGGACCCTATCTAGTTTTTATGTAAAAGAAGAGGGTGTACCCCAGGGCAGTGTCCTGAGTGTGACCCTCTTTGTTATTAAAATAAACGAGATCCTTAGACAACTCCCTTCTTCTGTCAAGGGAGACTTATATGTTAACGATTTCCTTATTATGTTTATGGGACATGATATCCGTTTTATTGAAAAACAGTTGCAAATTGCCATCACCCACATTCTTAATTGGACAAATAATAATGGTTTTTTTATTTCTCAGGACAAAATTTCTTGTGTACATTTCTATAGACGTAGGGATCTGCATCCAGATCCTGAAATTTTTATTGGTTCATCTCAAATTCCTGTTCTGGATAATATTCGTTACCTCGGTATATATTTTGTGAAAAAACTTACGTTTTTACCACATGTTTTACAATTAAGGACAAAACGAAAAAAAATTCTAAATTTAATTACTTTCTAACACTTCTTGGGATGCAGACCGTACTTCTCTGCTTAATATGTATCGTGCTGTTATTCGTACTAAAATTGGCTATGGCTGCCAGGTCTATGGTTCTGCTTGCATTACTGTTCTTAAAAAACTTGACACTGTGCACCATAGCGCACTTCGTGTTTGCTCTGTGCATTTCCTACTTCACCAGTTTTAAGCATGTATGTTGACTTTTATGAAACTTCATTACACTATACTCGGGGAAAACTTTCTTTGGAGTTGTTTTACCGTATCCTTTCACATCCTGGTCATCCACTTCATACATTTATTTCTTTTAAATGCTGACAATGATATTCTTTATCAGCATCGCCCTTGCACCCCAACTTTTGGATTCAGAATGAGAAACCTAATCAACAATAGCCCTATGAGTAATATTGAGGTCAGCTCTTGTCCATTGCATATATATCTTTCTTGGAACCCACCTGTTATCACAAACCTAAATCCTTTTAAAGGTTATAATAGAAAGAATTTAGCCCCTTTTGCATGTAAACAATTATTTGCTGCACATCATGCAGATTTTAGTAATCACATGGGCATTTACACAGATGATTCTAAGAATGGGAATTTTGTTGGTTGTGGGGTTTTTTGTGATGGTGTTTCTCTGAGTTATCGGCTTCATTCTTCAACTTTTATTTTTACAGCCGAGTTGATGGCTATATATATAGAGAGAGGTTACACATATCCCATCATCATAACACATCTTTTACCATCTATACTGACTCAAATAGTTCTATTGACGCACTTAAATCCTTTAAAAAGCATCGTAATGTCTCTGTCATCCTAGATCTTTATATTAAATTGACTAGACGTGGTTATAATATCTTATCTTGCTGGGTACCTGGACACATGGGTATTCCTGGTAATGAGGAAACAGATGAGGCGGCAAAACTTGCTAGTAATACTTTATGCCATAATATTCCATTCTCAGACATTAAACTAGATTTTAAACATTTTATTGAAAATGAATGGCAAGAAGACTGGAATTTAGAATGCAATAATAATCTGTATTGTATTAAACCTAAAATTGTGTCCTAGCTTCCGATTTATCCAAGGAAAACTGACGTTCTTTTGACTCGTCACTCAATTGGACACGCAAGAATCACACATAAACATCTCTTGCTTCGGCAGGATGTCCCCATGTGTCCTCACTGTCATTTTGATATCTTGACCATACATCATATTTTATCTGACTGCTCGGTCTTCGACAATTATACAGAACCTATTTTAATTCTTCATCACCACTCTTCACAAACCTCATTGGGGAAACATTTCATGGGACACTTTTTACCTTTTTAAAACATGCAGGGCTTTATTCTGAAATATAATCTCTTCATTTGTATCATAGTTTTTATGACTTGGGCTTTCTTAGCACGTTAATGACATCTGGCTTTTATCCAGATTTACCTTCCTTTGGACGGTGCCCTCTTCAATGTTATAAGTGCTGGACATACGGCCATATGGCTAGAGATTGCCACGGCAAGACTTGTTGTGGGAAGTGTGGTAGTCAGGACCACATCCTCAATGATTGCACCAGTGATCCTGCGTGCATTAACTGTACGAAAGTCAATTCGTTGAACTTGGCGCGTGAGGCTCACCCTACCGACCACGCTGCGAATTCGCAGGAGTGTAGCATCTTCAGCAAAGAACTGGCTTTGACTGAGAAACGAAACAACGGCCGATAGTCCAAAGTTTCTTCACCTCAATGTCAACCGCAGTACGGCGGCTTTGTACCAGTTGCAGAAGACAGTGCTCTCGCAGAGCATTGACGCGATCTCCTTGAACGAGCAGCGTGTGAAGGAGGAAAAGACCATCGGATTACCTGAGGGTTTTTCCGAAGTCATTTCTTCGGAGTGCAGCCAAGCCGCCTTCTGGATAAGTTCGCGACTGAAGTACTGAGTGGTTCTGAATACTGACGACATAGTGGCGATTCGATGCACTATTTCGGAAGAGGATGTGTTAATAATGTCGTGCTATTTCTCTCCGTCTGAGGACATTGTCCAGATTCTCATTCGGATGGGTGACTTGCTACTGGAGTTCCCTTAGGACAACGTTCAGATTGTCCGGGACTTTAATGCGAAGTCGTACATCTGGGGGGATAGGCCAACGGACGCCAGGGGTGAGGAAGTTATTTCCTTTGCCCTTGGTTAAGATCTGGAAATCGTCAACAATCCAGACAGTGCGGCGACCTTTGATGGACATCAGGGTCAAAGCTGGATCGATTTACTTCTGGTCCGTAAATGCGCAGATCGCATAACTGACTGGATTGTTCAAGACGGGGTGACAACCAGCGATCCTAACGCCATGACCTGGACCTACCAAGGCAGGCCAAGGGCTCGAAGTCCTAGGGGATTCCGCCGTCGGTGGATACCCAAGGACCTTGCCTGGGACGATTTCCTCCAGGATCTGCAGACTGCAGATTTGGACGTTTATGACTCGAACGCACCAGACTCGGGAGTTGAACATCTTGATTCAGTCCTGGTAGATCTGTGCTTGAAGCACCGAAAGCGTCGCCCTGCCGCAGGCAAGGAGACGTGTTTGTGGACTCCAGAGTTGGAGGCTCAGAGGTCTAGAGTGCGTGCACTGAGGAGCTTGTACGAGCGGATGCTTGACCCGACTCAGAGAGAGAGACGTGAGGCTCTCTTTAAGCGTACGCGGGCGGAATATAAGAGAACGATTCTGCAAGCTAAGCGTCGTTCGTTCCGAGAATTCCTTTCGGAGAAGCTTTCAACCGAAAAAATCGGTCAGGTTTGTGCAGTAGTAAGAGGCAGGTGGCGACCTGAAGCTCCAGCTATTCTGGAGCTTCCCGATGGGGTGGTGGCATCCACATGGGATGACATCCAGGCCGCCCTTGCGAGATACCACTTCAGACAGGTCGATGAGGTTGTGTAGACAGCGATTGAAAGGCCTGATGACCCGGACATGTTTGACATCGGTGATCTAGAGTAGGCCATCAACTCGATGGCGCTCGATAAGGTGCCAGGCCACGATGGATTCAGTCTGGGGATCATCAGAGAGGTCTTTCACTGGCACCTTCAGTGGTTGCTCTCTTTGTTTAATCACTGCCTTAGAGAGTCCGTGTTTCCGAGAAGTTGGAAGCGAGCGATTGCCATCTACTTTCCGAAGGAAGGTAGAAGTAAGAGCGATCCCGCTTCCTATCGTCCTATTTGTTTACTTCCCGTCGTCGGGAAGATCCTGGACAAGCTGTGTGCTACTCGACTAATGGCCTTCCTCGAGTCTAATGGCGTACTCGATGGTAGACAATATGGTTTCACACGAAACCGGTCGACTATCCATGCGCTCCATCAGGTGGTCAAGTACGTTTCGCAGAGTAAGAGAACAGGCCATTTCACCTGTCTCGTTAGCCTGGACATCAAGAATGCCTTCAACAGCGCTCGACGGGACGACTTGCTTCGCCTTCTGGCGGAGTACGGAGTTCCTCAAGAGCTCCTGGGATTGATCGATTCTTTTCTCTGGAATCGATAGGTCAACTCGAACGCAGAAGAGCATTACTTCAATGTTGGGGTGCCGCAGGGTTCGTGTTTCGGGCCGGTCCTGTGGTTCGTGCTAATCAACAGCTTGTTGAGACGGCTTGGGATTGAGGAGGCTTGGACCGTATTTGTCTTTGCCGACCATATACTCATCCTCGCACTTTCTACGGCTGTCTCCAGGTTCGCTGACATCGTCCAGCTGATTCTCGCAGAGAATCTGCCATGGGCGATAGGATGCAGCCTGGAGTTCAGCTACAAGTGCCTGTACACTATCATATCACCTAAGGGAAAGATGGATTACGAAACCTCTTTACGCATCCGGATGGGTGGACATAGGGTTAAGTTCTCCAAACAAATCAAGTACCTAGGTGTGGTCATAGATAGGGACTACAGCTGGATGCCTCACTTGGGCCTAGTCCGAGAGAAGGCGACCAGAGTCCAGTACAAGCTCACCAGATTGGCAACTGCTACGTGGGGACTTAAGCCAGAAGTTTGAAAGACGGTGTACTCAGCGGTGGCCGAGCGCATAGTCTTGAATGCGGCCCCTATATGGTACTCCAGCAAAGTGGCTCTTCGTCAGAGACTGCTGAGTATTCAGCGAGGTCTCTTGCTGTAGGTCACCAAGTGTAACAGTACGGTGTCAACCGCTGCGTTGAACGTCTTGTCCGGGGTGATTCCCCTGGACCTCCGTGCTCGTATCGAACGCGACTTCGAGGCCCTCACGAGATGGGGCGAAAGCGTTGATAGACCAAATCTTTCGCTAGAAATGGTGGAAGTTTGGAAGTACCGACCCCAACGACGCTATCCGGCCCGAATACCTTGGACGCCGGAATTCAGCCGGAAGTCTCCGTATACGTATTATACGGACGGTTCCAAGCTGGTGGTCGAGAGAGTTTGCTGTGCCTAACACCTCGCCACTAGGGATGGTGTTGTTGCGGAGGGAAGGTTCGGTCTCTCTGATGGGTCGACTGTTTTCGCGGCCGAGGTCCATGCGATCAAGGAAGCGATTGCGGACGCCCTTCGGAGGGATCTCAGTGACCTCGACATCTACTCGGATTCGAGATCGGCGCTTCAAGCGCTTCACTTTTTAGTGCCTCGGCACAAAGCAGTAGCTGAGATTAGGAACTTGGTTGCAAATACAGGAATCAGGGTCCATATGTACTGGATTAAGGCTCATGTCGGGTATGCCTTTAACGAGCTGGCCGATTCCCTTGCGAAGGAAGCTGCGTGTCGACCGTCGGTCGACATACTTGTTCCTCTCTCAGGACGTCAAGTCAAGAGGAAACTCCTTGACGAGGCACTTTTGGATAGGCAGCAATGGTGGAACCGATCTGAGGACGGCCGGTCGACGTATGAGATCTTCCTGAAGGTCTCCACTCGGAGAATACAGGGGGATTTCTTCCTCAACCAGGTCCTAACGGGAAACGGTGCCTTTGGCGACCACCAGGCCCGCTTCTTTAAAGGCAACCCTGTGTGGTTTTGCGGGAACGGGGTTAGCACGATTAGACATTGTGTCTATGAGTACCCCCTGTGGAAGTCCATCAGGGAAAAGTGTTTCCCATCTAACTTCCGCACTCGAACGCTAACCGATCTTGTCTTTGATCATTATACCAGGAAAGGTAACGTGGACATCGTTGGTGAACTCTTGACAAAGACTCTGGATCGGGTTGGTCGCCGGGCCAATTGAGCTCTCGGCTGTCTCGACCGAAGTCTTTGAACGCATGATGATTTCTCAGATCATTCGAACGCAACACTCGCTTAGAGGAGTCCAAGGCCTCTTGCAGGCGCGATTCGGACGAAGCGACTATACAAGGTTTTCCGGGTTTTCCTTGTACGTAACGAGAATTCGAGTCGGTTTCCTGAAAGTCCTCCCGGAAGGCTGAGTCTCTGGATCAGCGGTTGTTCAGGCAGCTTTTGCTACGGTACCTGCATCGCTGTTCCAATCGGTGTGTTGGGCGCGGATGGTGAGCGGCCGAGGCCGCGACGCTGAGGCCATGTCCGTGTGCCGGGTGTCCTTGCTTGTCTTCCTGGCCGGCAGCGGGCGCTGTCGTGATGCCGGGCGTCACTTGGTTCCTTCTCATTGGAGGTCTCGTAACCTCCCTGCGTGGACCGCATGGAGCCACTCGGCTCTGGATCGGGAAACTCACTGTTTTACCTTCCTTTGGATTTATTTCTATAGTCTACTTTTTAGTATTTTAATTTTTTAATTTCTACATTTGCCTGACTCTATCTGGATGGGATACCCCATCCAGATAGTCTTTATTTTGTCTTAATACTCTTTGTTTTTGGCGCAGCATGTCCTTCAGGGGGTTTTGTGCCACTAAAATCCAAGCAATCAACCTTTTTTATTAAAAAAATAAACATTTAGAAATACACAGAAAAACATTTAAAAATCCGCACAAATGCAGCTCTCTTGTTGATTTTATATATTTTTCAGTTATATAAAATATGTACTTTAGAAATTGTACTAATCTATTTTAAATTTTGATTGCTAAACAAAAACATTCATAAACTGAATCATTTTATGACATCTGTATGACATCACAAATAATAAAGACTTTGTTCACTTCCCATAACAAAAATTTGTATACACTTCTCTCTAAATATTTTATTGTGCTATCTATGCCATCTGGCAAAAATGTGTCCAGACAAAATTCTTAAAATACAAACTATTTCATGCAAATAGCATGTCCTTTTGTGCATAAATATTACTATATATAACGCAAAAAATTTACATTCCAAATTAGAAAACTTGAATATCTAATATCCCCAAAAGGCTTTAAATATCCATCTTTTCAAACTTATTGCAGTTTAATAATGTTAAGACAGTATCTCATGAGATCAGGAAGAAGTCCCTTTTTGGTGCATTCGTAATTTTATAAATACGTAGCATCTACAGGGTGCCCACACTCAACGGTGGCCAATGGCTAATTTCTAAATCGTTAGTCATAGACATATACTTCCAATTCTAAAAATGCTTTAAAAAAGGTAAAGAATTGCTTTTTAAGCTATGATTAAAAAACAATTCTTTACCTTTTTTAAAGCATTTTTGCAATAGAAACTATATATCTATGATTAACGTTTCAGAAATTAGCCATTGGCCACCGTTGGAAGTGGACACCCTGTATACTCTTCTTTTAGTCCGTTCGTCTGTCAGTCAGTCTGCATATAACAGCGCAAAACTACCCAACCGAATGGTTTAAAATTTAATACATATAACTGATCTAGAATTTTTCGAGTTATTTTATTTTATGTAACTCAAATCAAAACTTAAAAAGATATTAAAAACGTTTTCTTTCTTCTATTAAATCCAAACACACGTAATTAGTTTAATGATATTCTGTGACAGTAATGATTATATATTGCCATGGTAATTACGTAATATTTACTATCTGGTCATATTATTTCCGTATTAGTCGATTTAATCTAATCTGTTTGCTTCATTTTGGGAAGAACATATTTTGAGCTTATTCTATCGACGATAATTTTCAGAATTTTCAAACTATGTTTTTGTGACTTTACAAAAGTTACTCTATGCATTTAGCTAACACATTATGCAATTTATATTTTAATTACTTTTACGCAGAGCAAAATTATTCAGTAAACCTGCTAATTTTTCATACAATTTTTATTATTTTTTAATTCTGATTACTGGGAATTGTGTTCAAAGTTGTTTGCCATATTTTTGAAAAAAAAAAAATTAATTAAGAACTCAATAAGAAAGACAACTTGGCAAAATTTTAAACTATTTTTCTAAAAACCTTAATTTCTCTATGTGTATACATGCTATCCACATAAAAATTAACACAGTTTATTACATTAAACTTTTTAATCATAATCCACAGTTTGAACGCTTTTGCTACATAAGTTTTGGCATGGTTAGCCAAAAGATATACGTTTTTTTTTTCAATTTGTTGACGGTGCTGTATGGGGTTTCAATAAAAAATCTTCGCGGAAATATTTGACCCGTGCTATTCTGTTTACACACCTGGAGTTTCAGAATAATTCCTTATGAGTTTGTCCAGATATTTGACAGAACGTGAGAAATAGCAAGTGGCCGGTCACTTTTGGCTATATTGTGCATGTTCGTAATAAAATTATAATCATGTATTTTTGCTTAAGAGTGAAACAGCTATTGCATAGAGATCGAAATATTAGTAAGACTACAGTACTAAGGCATCTCATTTGGCACGTTTGGCATACAATTTTCTATTTGTTTAGACAAGGATTTTATCTATAAAATACACTGTCTGCATTCTTTTATAGACAAGTTCTGTTTTCATAGGCGTCCAAAACAAAATATGCCTATAGCAGTATTTTATCTAACACAGAAAATTTTCTTGTTTTGGAGTAAAATAAAACAATCAAATTTCAAAAGACGGTGAAACCTGTTTAAAGCATAATTTTTTCACCGGTTCTTTGCGATTTGCTCCTAGCAATCTTTACTGTTTAAAAAAAATCACAGATTTGTAATTATTTTAAATCAAACATTGAGTTTTTATTTTTTTTTCGTGAGGTGTTATTTTCTATCAAAACTCATTCGTTTTTCCTATTTTTTATTTTCCCCCTTTTTTTAAAATGAAATCTTTATTTTTTATAATATTAAAAGAAGAATAATATGTCTTTTTCTTGAACAGCCGTTTTTATAAGAAAAACTAGTATAAAAATTCTAAGTAATTTCCTTTAAAGAAGTCTGTTTTTTTCTTTAACCACCATTATTGCTCCAAGGGATTTCCGAAGTTGAATAAGGCCTTTTTTTTAAATCCAACAATTGTTCAAGAACTGAAAATTTTTTAAAGTTGCATAAAACTAAAAAATTTTCGTTTGTCAAGCTTTGACGCTTTTTTATATGCATATAGTGAAATATTTACAGACATTTTCTCTTATGTAGGATGAATTCCGATCTAATATATATTTAAAATTCTTACTGTTGCACATTTCGCTTTTAATGCTTTTGTTCAAAGATATTAGACATCTAAATTTGGACAAAAACTGTACACAATTTGTATAGTGTCCCAATTGGAAATATTTATTTCATTTATCACTATTGTTTCAAAATACTATTGTTCCACCATTGTATTTAAAAATGGAATATAATATGGTAAGTAGATTAAATAAAAACCAAAGTTGTAGGAATTAATAAACGATTTATTTTTAAAACGAAGAGCTGATTTAAATTAAGTTAAAAAATTGAGTTTTGTAAAAAAAAATGTGTTTATTGAAAAATGATCCAAAACATCCAAAACATACACAAAACAAACATTTCGCATTCATTTAATTGAGCAAAAAAATATTGTGAGATTCGTAATGAAACTTGTGAAACATTAAATACACTAAATAAGAATAAAATGCTAATATTTAAATTCTATAAGCGTGTTTCACTTATAAAACTCAAAACTGAATATTATGTGCCTGGGGGTTATAACGCCACGTTAATGTTTTACCAATTTTCATGACTTAATTTTAGATTTTTTTTTTCAAACAGGTGTAGGATTTGATACAGCAATTTATTCACTTTGTATCTATCTATCTATCTATCTATCTATCTATATATATATATATATATATATATATATATATATATATATATATATGTATATATTACAAATTTTAATTTTTTTCGCAAAAATTAACCTTTATACTATATTAATTTCCTTATAACAATATTCCGTACTTAGTTCATTCAACTTATTAAATTAAAATCTTGTTTCTAGATCTAATCTATTAATCTTTATGGAAACGATATAAATTCTTAATTCGCCTTAAAAACATTTATTCCAATACGCGTAAATTTAAAGATGGCTCTAAATTAAAAATATTCTTAATTAAACTTTATTTCTTAATATTCCAAATAAAGTCTGTGGAATAAAATCTCGACTTTGGGCATGAGTTATGTTTACATGGAAAATGATGGTTCGAGAGTAGAGAATTTTCTAGAACTTTCTTTTTAGATTTAAGAAAGGAAGCCTCGAGGTGAGAAAAAAGATTCTTGGTTTTTTCTTCGATGAGTACGGTTCGCTGAAGTAATGATGGAATATTCTTTTTGATGTTTCGGTTAAAGACAGTTTGCAAAGGGAACCTTTCCCTCTCTCATGACTACAGTTTAAAAAATTAACTTGCAGCAGCCAATGAGTAATTTACTGGATCCTCTACATTTATTTACTTATTTTTTTCTTTCTCGCTTGCCATGACTTCTGCGCGGTAAAACGGGGAACCCGGCGATGATGTTTCTGGCTCCTAACTTTAAAATGTCACAGTCTTTTGTTTTGTCAGCAGGATAATTATATTACATTTTCGGATATTTCGGAAAAAAAAGAAAAAATTAGCTGCACACCGGGCATACAAATTTAAACTACAAAATAATACTATTCTAAAAACTAGTGTTACTTATTTACAAGAAAAAAGAAGTTCATCTAAATACGGATTTCTAGCGGCTATAATCTTCTTTAAATATTTTTTGTTTCTTGAAAGACGGAACATAACATGTAGAACAATAAACAAACATAAAATATTTACAAAATGCGCTTTTTAACATAATACTAGTTGCACTCACCACCCAAACAAGATCTGAACTGACTGCTTACAGCCAACTTTCGAATTTTCGAACATAATTTCGAATAAATCTTTTCTAATAGAGCTAGTATGGCCAGATTTTGAAAACGGAAAATACTACAGCTACATTTTTAATTCAGCAGAGCTCAGGTCAAGTAACGCGTGACAGTCTATCCGTGTCTTACACTATAAAATAAGATGGAATAATGGTATGTAAATTCTATATTTCTAAAGATACAAATTCTACAGCAATAGAAACTGGCAAATTTCTCTTATTTACCACTAATCAGGATGCAGTAATAATTATTTTATTCTTTATATTTTTCTTCTGGCAGAAAGAAATTAGCAGTACAAAGGAGATACAAACTTCTCTATGACCTTTTTTGTTTTAAACAATGACGATAATATTTTCTCTCGCATAGAAAAACCCTCTTAAGACGTAGTAGTAAATTGTAGATGAATGAAAATAATCAATCTTAGTAACAACGTCAGTGGATGGCGTTATTACCCCGGTACACATTTTGCGCAGCATATTCTAAACTACAAATTACCTCGTGAATGCATCTAAAGTCTCTCATATCACTTTGAAAGTACATAACATATACTACAAATTTAAGTAATAAACAAAGTACTTCTTGATAACTTCGTAATAATATGATAAATAGTCTTCACAACACAGAATTTACATGGCAAATTAAAAAAAAACGCGTTGAATCTTACGTACTTTTTCCAGCGATAAAGCCTTCAATGTAACAATTTGATTTCCATTGGTTTTTCTGACTGAGAACTTTATAACGCAGAACCTATAGTGCAATTTTTAGGATTTCTTCACAACTTAGCAAAATATTAGACTTGGTAATATTACCATCCCTAGCATTAGTATTTTAGAATATCTTATTTGAAATATTGCATGTAAAGAAATTTTTAGACATTCTATGATTTCGAGTTATTGAACTTATTGCTATACAGATCAATTAAATAATCATAAGGGATCTTACGCAAGTTCTCTCATACAATGAAAGTTTTAGCCGATTCTCCCCTCAACAGTATTACCAGGGATATAATGGAGGGTATACGGGGGTATACGCTGTATACCTTCTGGATTTTTAAAGGTACACCGTATATCCTCTGTTTATCGAGAAAGCTTATTGTTTACACACTCTAGAGCACACCCTCTGCCTTGAGCGTATACCCTCTGCTTAGAGCGTATATCTTCTGTTATTTTTACGACTACACTCCTGGACTGTTATATTACCTTTCCAACATACCATCAGTCAAAATGGAAAAATTATGTCACTGATGAACTCGCTTAATCTTAACAAATTATTATCTATTGTTTAACATTATTTTCAGGAATTCTCTGATTTTCATAAACTCATTGGCAATGGTCGTTAAAAACCTTTGGACTTCGAGTATTTCTTTTATACTTCTTCTAAAAAATCTGCTGTTTTTGATTATAGGGGAGACCGGGGCACGTTGGCCCAGTTTTTTTTATGTTTTCTTTTCAATACCTAAATTTGGTTTATTTTCAGACGTAGTATTTTGTTACAATACCTAGTACATTTAACTCATGAGGCAACGCTTACCTTTAGTTAATATGAAATTTTAAGAGCTTTATGAATTTAGTTATGGTGTGATGTAATGTGGGCCAACCTACCCCATGCACGGAGGAGGTTGGCCCATTGAGTGGGGCACGTTGGCCTGCAATGCTCTTTTTTATGTTTAATTAGAAGTTAAATAAAATTCATAATAGTGAATAGGAACTTTAATGCATGTATATATAAAAAAATTATTTGCAAATTAATTTTACAAATCAGAGGGATCATTGTAGTGAATGCATTCAAAATATAATCCATTAACTTCTTTTTGAATACATTTCACACAAGCCCAACGTTTGCAACTCACGCACTGGATCCATTCTTCCCAGGCATACTTCGATTAAACTCCTTCAGACAATGTAGGCAGATATTGTCTTCGTCTTCCACATCGTCACTTCCTTTAATAGATTTCTTCTTTCTTTTCTGACGGTTCAGACCACTACATCCAGACTGTGAGGGATCAAAAGCAAGCAAAATCTTTTTCACAGATTGATTTCCTTTGCATTTTTTGGTCTGATTTAATCTTTTAATATCACTTTTAATTTTGGCAATATTACTTTCTTCTGTTGCCTTTTGTTGTTGTTCAAGAATTAATTTGACAGGGGTGTCTGTGAGGACTGCAGAAGTACTCTTCATTCTATTCGAAGCATTTTTCTTCCTTAGCTCTGCTTTTTCGAATGGTCTAATGTCCTCAGGTGTTAGAGATGTCTTACATGGAGATGGAGATGATGCGGTAGGCACATCTATAGAAATAGGCCTATACATAATTACCTGGGTTTCATTAAAAGCTTCACCAATTGCTTTGTCGTGCGTGCTTGAAGGCTCTGGTCTATCTCTGACATACAAAGGCATGAAATCAGAGTGACTAAAAACATTCCTCTTGAAAGAGTATATTCCCGTAATCTGAAAACCTGATGTTATATTAACTGAATTTATTGCATTGACAAGGGCAGTTTTGACAGTTCCTGGAACATCGTAGATGGTCATAGGGCGTCTATTAGATGACACCCAACCATCACAGGCTGAATTAACATATTTTTTGAATGGGTCATAAACTGTGCAGTCCAATGGCTGTAGCTTATGGCTACAATGGGCCGGGAAAGACCGGACCAACTTGCCCCCTCTCCATGTTTGAAATACTTTTGCTATTCTACACATATCTTAACAACATTTAATATTTATCGTTACAACAAAAGAATTGTTATAAATTGAACTTTCAAAATATTACTCACTTTTGTTCTTGTGAAGTATCTCTTGAGAGCACTAACACTTCCTGCACACTAATGAAAATTTCCTTCGAGATCGACGAAAGTAAAAAATCAACGTTGTTCTTATTTGCTTTTGTTAAGAGAACTGAAACTTATGGACGAGTAGGGCAACAGGGTTTTTAATATATTTCTGGACTTGTGGCGACATCTGGTGACTAGTTTGAAAATTAAAGCAAGTTGGCCAACCTACCTCTATGGCCAACGTGCCCCGGTCTCCCCTATCTTTGTCATAACAATTATAAATGTTATTAAATTGAATCTTAAATTTCTTATTTTTTTAATGAAATATTTAATTTTTCATCTATCCTAGTGATATTTATTTCTTTAAATGGTCTTTCCTCATCACACTATTTTCTCTCAAATATTTAGTGACATCTCTCTTTATCTTCCTCTCTCTCTGTTGTCAGTTTAAAATAAAGCCATCACTTACTTTATCAAAAAAGAAGGCAAATTTTAATTCTATAGTAAACAATGATGCATATATGGTTGATTTAAAATTTAATACTTAAGGAATAAGTTCAGTAATTATCAAACACTATATTTAAGCAAAGATTTACAACTTATGCAATCGTAGATATGTTACTAATTACAGCAAAAAATCTCTGTTTAAATTTTCTGCATCAATAACTTAAACATGAGATAATATACTAAATGCCTCTGAAATTGTCCTATCTGAATTATTTAACATATCTTCGAAAAATTCTCTCATTTTAATAAAATGTTTGACACCGATCTTTAAAAATCTTTGCATTTCGACTATTTCTTTCACATTATTTTTAAAAATTTTGTAATTCTGATTATGTTTTTGACATAACTTTAATTGTTGTATAAAATTAAGCTTAATTTTCTAATATTTTTTAATGACCATCTTAAATTTACGTCTTTCTTAGCAATACTTATAAGTTTTTAAACTTTTTTACCAAAGTACTATTTTTCTCTTGTAAATTTAATGTCCCCTCTCTCTCTTTCTTCTATTTCGGTAAAGAAATCGCTTACTTTATCAAAATAAAACTATACTTAAACCCTACTCTGCCCAAGATGTCATATGTGATTCAGTTAAAATATAATCTTTAATGAACAAATTTATTTCCTTGCAAAAATTATATTTAAGGCCCCACACTAGGCACAGAAAAAGACCCGGATGATAATGTAAAGTCTATGGGATGTTCTTTTCAATTATCTCGCTCCAATTTTAATATTTTTACATGATTTTTTTGCACAAGATAGCTGAGAATGATCCACAATCGGCCTAATTTTTACTTTTTCGATTTGCTTATATATTTTTTATATTACCATTGTTTAAATTTCAGATAGATAAGTAATTTTTTTTTTTAATCTGAAACCAAAACTGAAAAAATAATAAAAAAGAATATTGCCCAGTTAAACTGATGGCATTGAGCTCACAGGCTACGCATACTAATTGTACATTACAGCCTTGAATTTTTGTTAATTCCGTTCGAAAAAAAAATTAAGAAGGGGAAAGAACTCTCCCCTTTCTCCTTTTTTATACTTAATCATTGAACCTCCTAAACTATCAAGTACATGCTTTATAATATTAAAAAACCTATATCCAAAATTCAGAGCAAATCGGATAATTCTTAATAAAAACCCATTTAGCATTTATATAATTTAAGAGGAGTTATTCTCCTCTTTTATACTTAACCATTAAACTTCCAAAACTATTCAAAGATTTGAACGAAATCTGACAATTCTGATTGAAAAATCCATTTATACAAGTTAAGGGGAGGGGCATTAGAATCCCCGTTCCCTCTGTTATACATATTCAATGAACACCTAATAACAGCCACGGTCTCGCCTCATCAGAATGATCCTATATCTAAATTTTGAACGAAAACTATAAATTCTGCATGAAAATCCCGTTTATATCAATTAAGGGGAGGGGCATGAGCCCCCCGCTCCCCCTGTTTATACTTATTCTATGAACACCTAATAACAGCCACGGTATCGCCTCATCAGAAGGATCCTATATCTAAATTTTGAACGAAAACTATAAATTCTGCATGAAAATCCCGTTTATATCAATTAAGGGGAGGGGCATGAGCCCCCCGCTCCCCCTGTTTATACTTATTCAATGAACACCTAATAACAGTCACGGAATCGCCTCATCAGAATGATCCTATATCTAAATTTTGAACGAAAACTGTTAATTCTGCATGAAAATCCCGTTTATATGAATTAAGGGGGGGGTCATGAGCCCCCCGTTCCCCCTGTTTAAATTCTTTCAATAAACACCTAATGACAGTCACGGAATCGCCTCATCAGAATGATCCTATATCTAAATTTTGAACGAAAACTCGTTCTGCAACGAATTCTGCATGAAAATCCCGTTTATATCAATTAAGGGGGGGGGGGGGCATGAGCCCCCCGTTCCCCCTGTTTATACTTATTCAATGAAAACCTAATGACAGTCACGGAATCGCCTCATCAGAATGATCCTATATCTTAATTTTGAACGAAAACGCTTAATTCTGCATGAAAATCCCGTTTATATCAATTGGGGGGGCATGAGCCCCCCGTTCCCCCTGTTTATACTTATTCAATGAACACCTAATGACAGTCACGGAATCGCCTCATCAGAATGATCCTATATCTAAATTTTTAACGAAGACTGTTAATTCTGCATGAAAATCCCGTTTATATGAATTAAGGAGGGGGGGGGCATGAGCCCCCCGTTCCCCCTGTTTATACTTATTCAATGAACACCTAATGACAGTCACGGAATCGCCTCATCAGAATGATCCTATATCTTAATTTTGAACGAAAACTGTTAATTCGGCATGAAAATCCCGTTTATATCAATTAAGGGGAGGGGCATGAGCCCCCCGTTCCCCCTCTTATACATATCAAATGAACTCCAAAAACTAATCAGGGAAGCGCCTTATCAGGATATACCTATGTACAAAATTTCAAGTGAATCCGATATTTTTATCATGAGTTATCGCGTTACGCACGAACATACGAACGTACATACAGAACGGGCGGGCACATAAGCTCTCAGGCTATGATAGCCTGTGAGCTAAAAACTAGGCCGATTGTGAATCGTCATTAACTATCTTGTGGAAAAAAAAAAATGTATGTAAAAATATTAAAATTTGAACGAAATATTTGAAAAGAATAACGCTCCCATAGACTTTACATTATCATCCGGATCTTTTTCTGTGCCTAATGTTGCGCCTTAAGCAAAAATATTTAGCTTTTGCTAGTAGCCCAGTCATTTTAGCAAAAATAGGGGAAAAAATTAGAACAAAGCTGGATTTTTGCATAGGTGCTAGTTAGGGCATGTAGTTTAACATACTAAAAGTCCCCATCGATCCGATGTGAACTTTCACCGCCAGGGGGCGCTAATGAGCTTGAAAATCGGTTTTTTGCAAATATCTCACGAACAATGGCATTTAGAAAAAAAAGTTCAATTACAAAGTTGTAGATAACTTAATTTCCTATAAAAAGTGTCATTAACATTTGTTTGTCACATCAACGCTTCCCTGTCAAAAATATAAAAAAGTGAACATATTTGAAAGTAACATTATAAAAATTCGAAAAATCTGCTGCTACTTTAAAAAGAAAATTATGTAAACATATCTAAAATTCTCACTTTGAATAGAGAAAGTGAATATAGAATATACATTTATCCTTATTTTCACATTACTCTTGAGGAAAAGCATTTAGCGCATTTTCTTTATTGTGGTTTCCCCGGTAGGCATATTCCTCATATAGTGACTGGCTTAATCCAATTTCAGTCGTTTAACTGCTTTAGTGGTTCTTTGCACAACTTCAATTTCTACACACGATTCAAATTCGTCACTATCTGCATTTCTTTCTTTCGTTTTTGTGCTGCTATCAGTATTTTTTGTTTGCCTTTCGATATTATCACTGAATTTAGAAGTAGCGCTTCCCTCCTCCCTTGCAATGGGCAGGATACACGTCAATATCTTCCTGGTCTTCAAATTTAATTTTACTTGCATTATGACATGAAACTTCGCAGCAATTTATGCAAATATCAGAACATTTCAATCCAAATTATCGACATCCCCATGCTTTTCCACATCCTTTGGAGCAAGAACAAAAAATTGATTCAATAATATTTTTTGGTGCGAGCTGTAAGGTAGCTGGAACTGGTGACAAATTAGGTGCATTTTGCCATCACCAGTTCTCAGGATGTAGTTTATTGTCCAACCGGTATTGTACGAATGTGATACTCGTGTTCATCATGTACTATTATGATAAACACATAAACTGTGCAATCAAGCTGCATCTTCGGTAGGCCGCAACGATGAAAGGCTTTTTTTACCAACAACAACTTCTTTCTTGAAATATACATAACGGTGCTTGTCCAGAGAAATTTCTGCTTTACTACCGTATAAAGCAAGAAAAACAGTTTTTCCTTTCTCGGAAACTTCAAATTGGGATACTTGATCACTTTTTTAAATGCTGCAGCTTGCATGTTATGATCTTCCTTTTTCAAAAAATTTGCTAACGACATTTTACCTTTCCCAAACATTGCCGATGTCGAGTCACAACCTGAAAAAGCATGAAGGAAAATACATTATCTTTCAGAACAGCATCACTGTTAAGACTGTGCAATGAATACAGGATGGTTGCAGTTTGTCCTCTTCCTGGCTTAATAAAATATATCTCTATCGCTAGAACTGCTAAAGCAGTCAACAATATGAGCAAGTCAACATCATTGCCAACAACAGCAGTAAGCGCACCAGACTTTTTCAATAGTTGTTTTAATAAGTAGTGTGTAAACATCATCTTCTGCTTGTTTCGCTTCAAAACCATTCTCTATAAATTTCTCCATAAGCATAGATATGAGACGTGTCTTATTTTAATGATTAGATTAGAAAAAAATTCTTTTTTGCGATACTTTAGAGCTTTTTTTTTCCTCTTCTATATAAAAGCTTCGTCTAATGTATCAGAACATAACAAACATTTTTCCTTAAATTCAAACAACGGACTGTCATTTCTCAATTTTTTCCTTCAATGGAGTAATTTGTGCGGACATTGATGGTTTTTCTGCAATAGATTTATTGTACGATTTAAAAGAATTCTTTCCTGTATAATTTTTTTAATACTTTGGGTGAATTGTACATTCACTATTGTTTTTAGCCATTTCTTCAAATATTTTCTACTTATGGTCACCTCTTTCCGAGCTTGCTGTCACAAGGAACTTCAGACCCTTTTTTTTTACTTTTACATAATTTTTCGAAACGCAATCCTTACCGCATACAAGACATACTATTCTGTCAATCTCCATTTTTCGCTCACAATCAGCAATCAAGAAAGAGTCATTTTAAACTGTCATAACTATTTAACAATTTTTATAACATGCGTTCAAAATAAAATTGTTCCCTTCCTAAAATCTCACACAGGGGCGTGCAAAAAGAAAACTGCGCCCGGGGCAAAGCTTCAATTTGGTGCCTCGAACTTTTTTCTGTGACAGGTCAAAAATTAGTTAATAGTATAAATTTGGCGCCCTCTAAATATGCATATTGACAAATCCGCGACGGTAACGACCGCTCCCTTCGCCCCCCCCCCTTTCGTACGGCGCTGATCTCATAAAGAATACTTCGTTCAGTAAATTAGGGTGATTTCATACTAGCGAAATGAGCACCAAATGAAAATAAAATATTGGAAAGGTACCTGCACGTGGTACATTTCCACAAATGCAAAGAGAGATAGGGTATTGGGCAATTACTATTGCACAAGCTTGCGAAAACGGCATAGAGACCATGGGGGAGAGTTGGGGGATCCAAAGTTGTTATCGCCACGTTATGACTATTCTTCCGCATTTTTTTCAATAACGTTTACTTTATTTTAATTTTTGGAAGGGAAGGGTTGGTGTGACCAAAAAATGTTAATAACACTTTTTGTAGGAAATTAAATTATCTAGATCTTTGTAATTGAACTTTTTTTTCTAAATGCCATTGTTCGTGAGATATTCGTAAAAAACCGATTTTCAAGCTTATTAGTGCCTTCGTGCGGCGAAAGCTCACATCGGATCGATGGGGACTTTTAGTATGTTAAACTACATACCCTAACTAGCACCTATGCAAAAATCCAGCTTTGTTCTAATTTTTTCCGCTATTCGTAAAAAAAGGTGCTAAAATGACTGAACTATAGCACATCCGAACATTTTTTCTTTCACAAACCCCTTTTAGTCCTTTCATTTCAGAGTACCCCATTTCTCATAAACACGCACCCCAAATAAATACCTGAAACATGTTATTTTGTTTATTTAATTTTATTTTTCGTTAATAATATTCTTAGAATAATTATATGATAAATCTATACAAATAACATTGTTATATCTAACATTTTTGTGATTTTACTAATCATTTTGGCAATTTTCGCCATTGTGGATATTATTTTCACTTACCACCAGCAGCTCCGCTATGTACTTTCAAGGATATGCATACGGTCTCCCTGATTGGAAACCGCTGGCTTATGCAATCTTAAAACTTTTACATTAATTAAGGCAAACAATTTCTTTCTGAACTTTCTGGTATTTAACCCTAAAAATATGCTATAATATGAAATATATGCTTCTCTTTGCCATATTGATCTTTTAAAATGTTTGCACTTCAACCATTTCTTTGACATTGCTTTTAAAAATCTTGCAAGTTGCATTATTTCTTAAACATAAGTTGAATAGCTGTTATTAAATTAAAATCTTAATTTTTTTACTACTCTATAAAAAGATTTTATGAGTATTTTAACCAATCTAACCAGTGTAATGTTGTAATGTTACATCAATAATATATGTTTCAATTATATCATTATATGAATGAAAAAAAAATTACTCCATAAATTGGAGTTAGCAGCTGCCACCAACTTTATGGAGTAAAGTTACATAAATATTTTACAGTATAGGAAAAATGTTCAACTGCCAGATCGGTAAAAAACAGGTAAAAAACATGCCAGATCGGTAAAAAACACATCATATACAGTTATATGATGTGCTGTTGCCAGTTTGAAGTTGGCGAAGTTCCATGTTTCTTCTAGTGAGAAACAGAAGATTGTGAGTATATTTTGACAATAATATATAACTAATGGGTCATCACAAACTTGGAGTATGCTATAAAGAGCATCAGGAATTATTTTTTCATCCACCTTCGATAACATGCGTCGATATGCCTTTCAAATGTCTTTTAGAAGCACTAATCCCATATTTTTATCAATTAAACAGGCATGCTTTAACTTTACAAATAACACCTGTAGACACTGCGAAATTCTGTATTCAGTGTATGTACCTGGTTTTGGAAATGTTTGTGCTTCAGCTATTTCCATTCAGAAATGCGCTAACATACATGAAGTTTTTTTTTCTCCAAGCATAAACTGCCTAGTCTCTGTAGTTCATCAACTTTCTGTTCACCACACACAGAACTTTTACTGCATGGCTACACTGTTAAAATTAAAGGTAACACATTGCACCTTTTAGGGGTGAAAGGCTTGGCTTACGGGTGACACCCCTACGGGAACCAGAATGACACACTTAATTAGGGTAAAAAGAGGGTACCCCTAATCAGAGGGCCAAATAATAATAAAAAATTATAAAACGACTTTTGGCCTTTGAAGAATTCGAACCCACAATGTCTGGTTGCAAGATGAATCCTCTAACCGTTCGGCCATCGAGCTCACCATCAAAGTCTCCCTGAAATGTTCAAATGTCCTGAAATTTGAAGGCTGCTTTATATAAAAAGCTCGACAAAGTTAGACATGAGAAGTTCTAAACGAATTGGGATAGCGCATGCTCGGTGATAGTCTTCGTTGGGAGAAATTGCTATTTTCATTTACCAGTGACGGCGAGTTGAAGAGGATGGACACACGACACAGAGCATGCGCAAATGACTAAAAGGTGAATATCTTCCAGCGCTATGCATTGCACCGCACCCTAATTAGCGTGAGTCACCCAGTAAGGGATCAAACGGCATCCCAAACACATTTTCAAGCCTGCGGGTGTCAAATGGTAACATCTTTTCACTCCTGGGTGCCAAATGCAACTGGTTTGTCACATTTATTTTAACAGTGTAGTGACCTAGGGAAATCAATAAATGATTGAAATACATCGGCCTACAACTCTTCCCCAGTTGCATTCGTACGAATAGTTGTCTACATTGAAGAAAAAAGAATTAGAGTTAGATGGGCGCTTCGCGCTATGTAATTTCTATACTTCAACTTCCACTTTCAGAACAGTCTGGATTTTGTAAACAGAGTAGAATGCAACTATATGTTGCTTAGATTAGAAGAATTTGTTATGATAAAAGATGTGACTATTATTGTCAAATATCAATATGAAAGTGGAGCATTGTGTCTCCTAATAATGATTTAGTGTTTGTAAATATGTACAAAGGACTGTAAAATACTTATTTTTATTTCATTAAATGTTCAGTTAAAGAAACGTTCGGTGAAGATTTACTTGTTTCGATTTGACTGTCATACGCATTCTTTCTTCTTGTTGATTTATTCGCCAGACAATATAATTTATTTTAGAATGTTTATAATAGATTATTTATGATTTTCATTAGAGAAGTAAGATCCACTTGACTTCAATATTTTTGAATAACCTGATTTGCTGATATATTTTTTCAACATTTCCTTGATCCCCGTGGTAAGATCTTTCCTATGAAACCTAGATCATGAGACGGCAGAACACACAATCACCTCATCAAGTTTGCGGATGAAATTCTAAAAGTTAGTTAAATTTTAATCCGCGTAAAAAATTCAACCGGTCTGCCAAATCATATATTGATTGAAAACACCTTAAAACCCGATTGCAGAAATTGACTCGTAGGTTTATTATTGTGTTTTCTAGCGCCGAAAGGTATGAAACATGGAGGATATTGAGCATGAAAACATTATGGTAGACTTATGAGTCAACCACTAAAATCATGTTTTTAGGTGTTTTCCACCAAAATATGACTCGATTGTGTTTTAATATGCGTATTGAAATTTAACTAATCATAGATTTTCATACGTGAACTCAGTGAGAAGATTATCCATGCTGCCACCTCAAGGTCTAAACATTCTCGACTAAATCTAAATCTTAATCTAGGAATTGGGACCTTTCCTATTTATTTTTTTAACAAACTGTTTCATTTTACGTCTATCTTAGCGATACATTTCTTAGGCTAATTCCCCACAATACCATTTTCTATTAAAAATTTATGTTTTCTCTCTCTCTCTCTCTCTCTCCATTTTTTTTTTTTTTTTTTTTTTTTTTTTTACAGTAAAGCCCTTATTTAGTTTATCAAAAGAAAAAGGTTTTATTTGAACTCAACACTCTACAACATAGAGTTTGATCTTTAATAAATAAATTCAGTTCCTAGCAAACACTACGTTTAAATAAAGCAATGTTGATGTTATGCAATTGCTGAAGTTTGATATTAAATAAGGTAAAACATTTCTCTTTAAATGTTTTTGGCCTTTCAACGTAAATATGAGATAATATATATTTTAAAAAAATTTCGAAGACACATAAAAACATTACTTAGAAAACATTATGAAACAAAAAAAAAAAAAAAAAAAAAAAAAAAATCGTGCAACGTAGAGTTCATACAATTTCTTTATTGAAATCATTATGGAAAGAATTGTTTTAAGATTTCAACTATTACATCTTTATATTAAATAAAAATTTCCCTTCTTCCATGAGAAAACGTTCAAAGAATTTCTACAATGAATAGAGCATTTACGCGAATCTGACAGCAGCTGTAAAATGTAAACTGTGCTAGGCGTGCTGAATACGAAAACTTTATTTCAAATCTAAAAGAACTTTGAAAGAAAATGCATTATATTAAATATATTCAGAAATACAAAATGCATTCATACAGCTAAGAATTTTATGTATACGTGAATGCGTAACAGAAGAAATATTTTATATTTTTGTTCACATCATTTCCTTATTTTAATTTCTTCACTAAAAGTAAATATTTATGTAAACAAGTTGGAAATTGCACATGAAGCGTAGCAAATGAGGTGCGTTCATACGATAACGAAGTTTTAAAAATATCACTCTCATATGTCAATCTCATAAAATTGTTACAATTAAAATGCTCACAAAACAATGTTCTCTCTATAAAATTATGTAATGGAATACTTTTGTGTGGCCTTGTAAATCAATAACAAATGGTCTTTGCGCCACAAATTATGCAAAATGTTTATTATAATATGTATTTCATAGATGCATATCAATTTTATTATGTCCGAATGAGTGTAACACCATTAAAATGCATTTGAAACATTTTTCCCCATTGACCGTAATGTAACGGAATACTTCTGATTGCCCCTGTAATTGAACTATGCATTCGATTTTGATGAAATTTTAAATGAATCGACAAAGTTATGTAATAATTATGTATTTTAAATTTCAAACGATTAAAATGCATTTTAAATTTTTTTCCCCTTTGACCGTAATATAATGGAATACTTTTGATTGTCGCTGTAATTGATCTATGCATCCGATATTCATAAAATTTGAAATGATTCGGCAAAATTATGTAATAATGATATATTTTAAATTTCAAACGATTCGGTTGTGTAGTTTTTGCGTTGTTATATGCGGACGGACGGACTGACTGAACGACAACTATAGGTGCTACGTATTTGCATATTTACGAACGCTCCTAAAAACTGTACAGATGTAAAGTTATGGAAATCTGCATGCTTACAAAAATTTTATCAATACATTGTACAAAAAAAGATGTAAGTCTAGAAAACTAGTTTATCAAAACTACAAAAATCTATAGCTTTGCAAAAAAAAAAAAAAAAAAGTTTACTAAAATTACTTTAATCTTATTAAAACGTTATCTGTAACCCGGTTTGCAGGTACATAAAAAGTTTTAGGTATTCCAGTTTCCTAAAAAATTTCTGTGTATCCTTACAGATTTTTTGATAAATAGTGCAAATTTGTATCTGTTATATAAATTATTGTTTCTGCCGCTTCATAAAAAATTGTAGGAATACCTTACACCTTATGCAATTGCAGAAGTTTGATGTTAAGTAAATCAAAATATTTCTCTTTAAAAGTTTTTAGTATTACACCCTAAATATGAGATAGTATGTATTTAAAAAATACTAAGATACATATAAAAACATTACGAAAAGAAAAAAAATTCTGCTATGTAGACTTCATCCAATTTTTATTGAATTCATCAAGGAATGAAATGTTTTAAGTTTTCAACTATTACATCTTTATTTTAAATAAAAATTTATCTTTTCCCATGAGCAAAAGGCAATGCCTGTTCAAAGAAATTCTGCATTGAATAAGGCACTTACACGAATCTGACTGCAGCTGTAAAATGTGAACTGTACTAGGCGAACTGAATACGAAAACTTTTTAACTTTCAAAAGAAAATGCATTAGATTAAATATATTCAGAAGTACAAAATGTCTTCATACAGTTCAGATTTTTTTTATGCATACGTAAATTCGTAACAGAAGAAATTTTTTTACATTTATACTTTTTCTCAGGTTGTTTCCTTATTTTAATTTCTGCACTGTAAAAGAAAAAAAACTGTACAGATGTATAGTTAGGGAAACTGCATGCTTACTAAAATTTTATCAATACACTGTATAAAAAAAAGAAAAAAAAAGATGTTAATCTACAAAACTACTTTTGTAAAGCTACAAAAATCTATAACTTTACAAAAAAAAAAATCTACTAAAATTAGATTAATCTTATTAAAATTTTATCTGTAACCCGGTTTGCAGCTAGATAAAAATTTCTAGGTATACGAGTCTCTTAAAAAAATTAATCGTGTCTTTGTAGTTTTTACATACCCATCATACGTAGTATAGGGTAAGTCTTGCAATCGTTTTGAAAATCAATTTTTTTTTTTTTTTTTTTTTGGCGGATTTACACGTTTCGGACACTGGAGATTCCGAAAAACATATTTTTAGAAAAACAATTTGCCGTCCGTCCGTCTGTGTGTCTGTGTGTCTGTCTGTCTGTCTGTAACCGCTCTATCTCTCGAACAAATTAAGATAGAGACTTGAAATTTTGCATGTGCTTAGTATGTAAGAATGGGACAAAGCCTATTTAATATCAGTAACCTCGATTATCCGGAACTATTTTTTTTGGACTCCCGAAAAATTCGTTCTGATGAAAGGCATATAAAAATTTTCGATTTTTTTTATTTTAAGGAGTGGACGTAAAGGGTAATAAATTAACACAAATTTTGCATAAAAAACGAAGTCGATCGGATTATTAGTTGTCGAGATAGTTGTAATCCTGTTTTTCACATTCTTTGATTTTTCATGACCCTGTATTGCATTCAAATTTCAATTCGTAGCTATCTTTTAATTGCAAATGAGACACTTAATTCGATGCAAATAACCGTTAGTGAATATGATAAATATTTTTAGAGTTATAAGGATGTTTTTTTATGCAATTCAGTGCTACTTGAATAGTTTGCTGTTTCATACAATTTATCGAAATTGGTACATCAGGAAATTCATTAACAGAGCATGATGATGTGTTAAAAATACTTAAATATACGTTTATATATTTTTATAGAATTGTAATGCATTTTATATATTGTTTACATGTGTTATGTTTTCATATATTATGTTATGCATATCCATGATGGGTAAGTATTACGGTGGCCTCCAACAACTAGTTTTAATTAATTGTGCAAATTTGTATCGGTAGTATCAATTATTGTTGTTGCAGTTTTATAAAAAAAAAAAAAAAAAAAATCCTATGAATACCAGTTTCCTAGAAAAACTTTTGTACCGTTACGATATATATATATCTGTAGCTTCCGGTTAATAACCAGGCAAAGCACATTTTTAAACTTTTGAGTAATTTACGTTTAAAGTTTTCAAAAATGTCTTTTTATCATTACTTTTTTAAAATAGATTAGAACTTAATAATTTTCACTACATTCAATTAAGATATAAAAACCTCTTTTTTGCCAAAATAGTTATATAAAAATGGTTTTTATTAATTATTAATTATTATAATTATAAATTATTATAATTTATTATTAGTTTTTATTAATTATTATAATTGAATGTAGTGAAAATTATTAAGTTCTAACCTATTTTATAAAAGTAATAATAAAAAGACATTTTTGAAAACTTTAAACGTTAATTACTCAAAATATTAAAAATGTGCCTTGCCTGTTTATTATCGGAAGCTAGAAAACTACAGACGATTTAAAGAAATAAATAGAAATCTTACCTGGTTATTACCGTTACTTAATGCACTTACCCGATTATTACTGTTTTTTCAATTTTTAAATAAAAATTTATACTCGCCCTGTGACGGGCAGTATTCGATTTTTATTTTTTAATACTATGACAGATGAAAGTACTCTTTTAAAGCTACATTTTCCCAAATTATCTCATTTTTTTTTCAAAAATGTGCCTCACCTGGTTATTACCGGTAACCACAGATATATATATATATATATACAGCGTTCTACTTATATTATTATTTGCTTGAATTAGCATTGAAACTCTTAAAGTTTCATTATCTGTTATTCTTGAAATCTGCATCTTATACAATACAAAACCCGCAGTTAATTTTTGACACTATTAGCAATTTTGACTATCTGCTTATCCTCGCAGAAAACTGAGAAATTCAGGCAGAAATAGATTTTTGGCAAAGGTTTCAGAAAAATACACCACTATGAGGTAGTAAGCTTATTTAGAAGTTGCTATATTATTTGATTGTTACACAGCGAAGTATTTGAAGAAATATCCTGGACAAAATTAATTTTCATGTATTTTATGGGTCATTTTAAAATTTCGTTTACATATGCTGTCCAAGAGTAAAAAAAAAGGAAATTCAAACATAAATTAATATTTAAAGTTATATTTCAGCTATACATTAGCTAAAAAAGACTACATTCAACATTTCTAACATAACAAATTTAAATAATCAATACAAATTTTAGAGATATAAATCTTTAAAATTGTGATTCTAAGCAAAAATGCCTGTCCCATTCCAAATTTTATGTAATTAACTGTTATTTTATAAATCTAATTTAACTTTTTTAAACAACGAGATTTAATTATTTTAAATATGAACTGTTAGTGTTCTGTAAAAAGAAAAAAATATATAATAAAAGATATTTTTTTAAAGAAGTCAACAGAAATATTTTGTCCGACACTTTGCATGATGTCCGTTACCTTGTTATTATTTTAGTCAAAATAGGCTTCTAATTTTGCCTAAAGCTAGCAGCAAATATTCGGCGATATAGTTAAACTATTCACGCACTACTACTTTCCATTTTTTACTTTTCAATTGTGAAACAATGTAATAATGGCAAGAATCAGCTTTCATCAAAGTTGGATTTTTTTTTTCACTGTCGAGTCTCTTACCGTAAATTTTATTATATTAAAATAATGATTTTTGCACTTTTGTAATTAAATATTGTTTACTAAATAGTTTCAGAAAGTATGTGTATTATTATCTAAGTCAGAAATTATACAAGCAAGTTCATTTCTAATAGTTTTATTTGAAATGTCAAGTCTGTTACCATATGTGTAAGCGATGAAATGTAAGCTGCTAGTAAGTTTACTAAATGGTTTTAAAAGGTATGTAAATTAATATCTAAGCTGGAAAATATACAAGCTATTTAATTTTAATAGTTTTATTTAAGATGTCAAGTTCATTACTTGTCAAGTCCGTTACCATGAAATGTAAGCGAATGGTGAAAATGGCCCAAATCCACTTTACATACAAATCCATGTTCCATACAAATAAAAATATAAATTTAACCTCTTTAGACCTGATGTATCGTATATAATACATACATTTGCACGCATCTAACTAATGTTAAAAAATGATAAATTGCTCTGAATGTAGCCTAACAGATAGCAGAACTAAAGCAAATGGCAATTTTTTTTTTTTTTTTTTTTTTTTTTTAATAACGCTATTTAAAGTGCTACGTGTTACATTAAAAGGACTTGCAGCAGAAATGTACGATATATACCTTAATGTAAACGTAAATAATTTGCGATAAGATATTATTTGCTGTGTTTAGTAGTAATGGAAAATATTAAATATATACTTATTTTGTTAGTATATAGTTTTATAGTTTTTCAACGCTTTTGCAATTTAAAAATGTAAAAAAAAAAAAAAAAAAAAAAAAAATTATGCAATTGTCGAAAAATATAATTATTGAGTCCTGCTGCATTATCAAATTTTAGGAACAAAAAATAATTTTTTTTTTTTCGTTGTTCAATATTTTTTAATTATCAGATTTTTAACATAAATACAAAAAAATTGTAAAAAAATGAATTTGATACCTAACTTCAACATTTACTCAAAGCAAATACCATAAAAACGTGGAAATATACACATTTGATCAAAAACAATTTATCCAAAAAATATTAGCTGTGTTTTTCAAATTAGTTACATTTTTTAAAGATTATGTGTTCTAAAATCGTAGTAAAATTAAATGTGCACAACAAATAATGCGATGTAATTTTTTTTATATATATTTATATCTTTAATGTAATAAATTTGGGAAAAAAAATTAAGCTTCAATTTTTTTTATACACCATATTAAGAATGTATTAAATAAATAAACAAAATAGCATGGACAAAATAAAAAAAAAAAAAAACGAAAAAAACTTAGTGTCAGAATAAAAAGAAAAAAAATCTCTCAAGGTCCATGCGCAATCTCTATTAAACATTCAAATTCAAAGAAACTGACATCTGGTTAAAAATGGCTCCACACAAACAGCGCCAAAAATATAATGAATCCAGTATATTCTTATATCTCAGCCTCCGATATTCTTTACTAAAAATATGTTTTGCTTTTTGGTCCGTAGAAGTACATTGCCTAAAATTATTCTATCAATCTGCATAACAATGGTTTATGATAAATAAATGCCAAGAGTTAAAAAATTCATTTCTTCATATAGAACAAGAACAGTAGACTCAATAATAATAAAAATTTTGAAAAAAAAATGTAATTTAATAAATTACAACGACTGTTTGGAAAATAATATTTTCAAAGACTATAATTTTAGACTTATAAAATACTTCTATAATTAAAAAAAAACAATATTAATAGGATTTTTATGATGATCAGAACGTATCTTACGCAATAACGGAGTCATATTAATATGCCTGGACATTTAGAATCATGTTAATATTCCTGGACCAATCATAAACAAATATTAAATGAAATTTCGGTTTAACAATTTTCGGTACTGTAAATTTTTAAACTTCTAAACATCGCACATTTTCAATTTTTACACCGTCGTACAAAGAAAAAAAATTACTTTTAAGTGCAGCTTATTTGAAACCTGTATCTTTTTTTTTTTTTTTTTTGAGTTATTAGTTTGTTTAAAGCTTTTAATGCTTTTTTTTGTCATCAAGGTAAAGACGTATTTCATTTCTAGACATTAATCATGGACCAATCAGCAAACGAATAAGTTGCGGAATTTAGCCAATAAAAAGATTCAGGTACACTTCAGATTTCTCAATTCTCTTCCAAGGACAACAAATATTTTCCAAATAATAATTAAAAAAAAACAGAAAAAAAGAACTGTGATGTTTAAATGGTTTCTCAAAATTATTCAACTGTTTTAGAGAAAGATATATCATTTTTTAGCGAATAGCAAATGAGTAACAAGGGAAATGAGCAGAGATAGGTTGATTTTGATATTGCTTCCTACTTATGCTTTACTGATTCTGACTCATTTCTCCGCAAAACTTGCTTGCCACTGAAGACTTGCAAAGACATGAAAAAGATTTTTGATTCGTTTCGTTTGTTATTCACTCTATCTTTTCCATCTTTTAACGTGTCGTAATAAGTGTTTAAAAAAGGACTTATATTATTTTTTTTATTTGAAAGTACAATTTTAATCTCTCTCTCTCTCTCCTTTTTTTTTTTTTTTTTTTTTAACATAGAAAACAAATTTTGGAAATTTTATTTTAATTATAATTTTTATACAAAATATATAATATAAAAAAAGCAAGAAAATCCATTTTGTTCTTTTGTAATCTGATTCCAAAACTGTCTTTAGATTTAATGTAAAATATTTTATAATGAAAAAACCTCCATAGCTTTTGAACTAGGTTTATAAAAGAAGAAAGAAAGAAAGAAATCATCATCTTATAAAAATTACATAAAAGAAAATTTGAAGTCTCCAAAATCCGAAAAAATAACTTTTCTTCTTTTGAAAAAACACAACTAGGTTAAGATAAGGAAAAACAAAAATCAGATTCTATTTATCTGCATAGCTAGTATAAAAACATTTCATATTTATTTACTTAGAAGGTGTCACAAATAAAAATTAAATTAAAGAGTTGACATGTTTCGGTTCATTAATAAGAACCGTATTCATAACATATAAAATCAGTAGAAAATTAAATGACACTGGATATAAATATAATTTAAAAAATTATATTTATAATTATATTTATAATTTTTAAATTATATTTATATCCAGTGTCATTTAATTTTCTACTGATTTTATATGTTATGAATACGGTTCTTATTAATGAACCGAAACATGTCAACTCTTTAATTTAATTTTTATTTGTGACACCTTCTAAGTAAATAAATATGAAATGTTTTTATACGTGAATGAAAAAAAAAAAAAAAAAAAAAAGGTGAAGTGATTTTGTTTTAGTTTTTGAAAAAACGAAAGCTAACAACAGTTTTAACATTGCATAGCTAGTGTTTTCATATTTGTGTGGTCTTGTGCATTTACTTCTTTATATAGATTTTTATTGATATATTGTGTATGATTTTTTGAAATAAAATTGTTTCTCCTTACAAAAACTTTTTTGTTTTGTTTTTTTATTATCTCTTTGTAAGTTATGAATAATTTTTTTAAAGACCTTATCTAGGTACATAAGGAATTTCATAAATGGCCGATTGTTACAAAATAGAGAACAAACGCTTCAGTTTCATTTTAAACAAGTTGGAAATTGCACGTGAATCGTAGCAAATGAGGTGCGTTCGTACGATAACGAAGCTTTAAAATATTCAGATCTTGCTGATATAGTAGAGCGTACTTTGGATACAATATAGTGGTCGAAATCTTTGTGTTCCTGTAAATATGTAGGGAGTAAATTTTATTATACTTCACTATCGTACACCTTATTCATAAAATATGAAGTAGTTTAATAAAATTAAAGCCCGCCCCAAACAGCGTCTCCACGTATAACATTATTTAGTGGAATACATTTGTGTGGCTCTGTAATTTAATAATAAATATTCTTTGGATCACAGATTGTACAGAATGTATATTTTAGTACATACTTCATAGATTGATGTCAATTCTATTATGTTCAAATGAGTGTAACACCACTAAAATGCATTTGAAATTTTTTTCCCATTGATCGCAATGTAACGGAATACTTTTGATTGTTTCTGTAATTGATCTATGCATCCGATTTTCATAACATTTGAAATGACTCCACAAAATTATGTAATAACTAGCAGCCCGCCCTCGCTTTACTTCGGGTAGAGCAACTCGCCCAGTCCTGTGCCACTACTGACACCCCAAATTGTTACTATCACTTCATCCCATTAAATTCAACTACTAAAAACATTACCCTCATTTAAGATAGTCGGGTAAAAAGTAGCCTATATGTTAATCTAAGGTGTCAGACACCTCCATACAAAATTTCATAAAAATCGATTCATCCGTTCTTGAGTTATAAATGGTGTAACTAACACGAGTTTGTTTTATGTATATAGATTATAATCATTAGTATTTGCAGCGCACACGATGTAAGGATTTTTTAAGGTCATTTTTCTACACCTTGGGTTACGTTATTGGCATTTTAGTAAGGATTCCTAATTTTTTTGAAAATATAATATAGCCTATGTTCACGGGAAATAGTGTAGTTTTTCAACTGTGAAAGAATTTTTCAAATCTGTCAAGTAGTTTCGGAGCCTATTCAATTCAAACAAACAATCAAATCTTTCCTCTTTATAGTATTACTATAGATAATCCATTGTATTCGCAGCGGACGCGATGTAAGGTAATTTAAAGTCATTTTTCTACACGTTGGGTTACATTATTGGTATTTTGATAAGAATCCCTTTTTTTTTTTTTTTTTTTTTAAATATAATATAGCTTATGTTCACCGGAAATAGTGTAGCTTTTCAACGGTAAGAGAATTTTTCAAATCCGTCAAGTAGTTTCGTAGCCTATTCAATTCAATCAAATCTTTCCTCTTTATAATATTAGTATAGATAATCAATGGTATTCGCAGCGGACGCGATGTAAGGTAATTTTAAGGTCGTTTTTCTACACATTGGGTTACATTATTGGTATTTTAGTAAGGATCCCTTTTTTTAAAAAATATAATATAGCCTATCTTTACCGGAAATAGTGTAGTTTTTCAACGGTGTGAGAATTTTTCAAATCGTCAAGTAGTTTCAAAGCCTATTCAATTCAAACAAACAATCAAATGTTTCCTCTTTATAATATTAGTATAGATAATCAATGGTATTCGCAGTGGACGCGATGTAAGGTAATTTTAAGGTCATTTTTCTACACGCTGGGTTACATTATTAGTATTTTAGTAAAGATTCCGGTTTTTTTTTTTTTTTTTTTTTTTTTTTTTTTTATCTTTGAAAATATAATATAGCCTATGTTCACCGGAAATAGTGTAGCTTTTCAACGGTGAGAGAATTTTTCAAATCCGTCAAGTAGTTTCGGGGCCTATTCAATTCAAACAAACAACCAAATCTTTCCTCTTTATAATATTAGTGTAGATTATACGTTTTAAATTTCAAACGATTAAAACGCATTTGAAACATTTTTCCCCATTGACCGTAATGCAACGGAATACTTTTGATTGTCCCTGTAATTGATCTATGCATCCGATTTTCATAACATTTGAAATGACTCGACAAAATTATGTAATAAATATACATTTTAAATTTCAAACGATTAAAATGCATTTGAAACTTTACCCCCCCATTGACCGTAATGTAACGGAATGCTTTTGATTGTCCCTGTAATTGATGCATCCATCCGATTTTCATAAAAATTGAAATGACTCGACAAAATTATGTAATAATTATGTATTTTAAATTTCAAACGATTCGGCTGGATAGTTTTTGCGTTGTTATATGCGGACAGACAGACAGACGGACGGACTGAGCGACAACAATAGGTGCTACGTATTTACATAATTACGAACGTACCTAAAAAGAGAAACCGAATAGACAGATTTATTTTCTATATTGTGTTGTTATTTTCTATATAAAGTATTATTAAAAAAATTCATAAAAATAAAAAAATTCATTATTTACAAAAAAAAAAAAAAAAAAAAAAAAAAAAATTCATAATCTTCTTCTTTTTTACAATCTTTTATTTAACTCAAATTGGTTTTTATATGTAAAGATGGAATTTTACAATCGATTTGTAACCCACACTGTAAAAAAAATTCTGTAAAGTTACTAAAAGTTTTGTAGGAAACTGGGATTCCTAGAATTTTTCATATAACGGCAACAGCAAAAATGCATGTAACAGATACAGATTTGCACTGAAAATCAAAAACTCCGTAAGGTTACTAACAGTTTTTTAGGAAACTGGGATTCTTGATATTTCTATGTAACTACAATCCAAGTTACAGATAAAATTTTAGTAAGGTTACTGTAATTTTAGTAGATGCGTTTGTAAAGTTACAGATTTCTGTAGCTTTACAAAAATTAGTTCTGTAGATTTACATCTTTCTTTGTAAGGCTCACAGGTAAATTGATAGTAAGCATACAGATTTCGGCAACTTTTCAACTGTAAGAATACAGATTTTATTATTATTATTATTATTATTATTATTATTATTATTATTATTATTATTATTATTATTATTATTGTTATTTTTTACTTTACAGTGCCTTTCCTGAAATATAAGAACCAAGCAATTGTGTATAAAAATGTATTTCCAATGACAATACAACTTTTTAGCACATTTACAACTTTATTATAAATTAATACTTAATTTTAAGGAATTTTACAATTAGTTCGCCATAGGTGATAAAACGACAAATACCAACTGTGAATCGTAGAATTGTATGGCAGTTAAAACAAAGATGAAGATAATGATACCAATAAGTGCCCACCAAAACATGTCCAATCACTAGAAAACTGCAATAATAAAACATTATAGAGGTAAAATACAGAAAATAAACTATAAATGAAAATTGTAAATATAATTCATATTTTTTAAATATATATTTTTTTTTTCAATTAATACTTTAACATTAATTAAAAAACGATTACATATTGAGGAATCAATTTAGTAATCCTTAAAAATATTGTTTTAATATTTTTTTTTTCTGTTGTAAAGAAACAGCGTAAAATTTATATATTTTTTAATAAATTCGAACGCCTGCATTTTCTACAAAACGTAAGAAAATGGTGAAATTTTAAGATTCAAGTTTGATGCTTACCCCAAAATAAATAGTATTTAACGGATATTTTGGGGGTATAGAATGAATTTCAGCCAAATATTCAAGAGCAGTAGATAAACATAAGATAAACATTGAATAAATATAAAACGGTATTTTAAAAACTATTTTTTCTTTAGGCTTTTTAAAAAAGAAACTTTAAAATCCTCCCAATACGGAAATTTAATGTTGCAAAAAGTTCCTATATTCTCAAAATTTCATGATTTTGGGACGATTATTAAGATTTGCCTACCGTTGTTACTTGTGTGACCTTTCAATGATTCACCTAATAGGCCAGTCAAATTGTCAGAAAAAAGGGCCGATAGATACAAAAATTCTGCTAGAAGATTTTATGTTTTTAAAATGTTTATGGGGATGCTAGTAACAATAATTAGTGGTTTTCCAACACAATATCTCGAGGCTAAATTTTGTGGAGCCAAAAAACCACCAAATTTTCGGACTTTTTTCAGCTTTCTTCCAATAACTCAAAAATTATAAATTTTTGCGCAAAATACTCAATTACAAAAAGAAAGAACATTAAATTCTCTATAAATTTTGTTATAAAAACGTTTTTCTAAACCCATTACTAAGCACGCTATGGTTTTTTGAAAATGTCACTTTTTTTTTAACTTTACAAAATGTAACCTATTTTTCGCCTCCCATCCCAAAAAAACTTTTTTCATCACTAACAAAGAAAATTAAATACACCTATTAATGGATAAGAAATGAAAGTTTTAAGAAAGGAAGGCAGAAGAAGTACAAATTCTAGAAACCCTATAAGAAAAACAATTATAACGGGAGGGAGGGCCAGGGATAAAAAATGGAATGTAGTTGGAAGATTGCAGCCACGTGACTTTCTCGAGCCTTAATCATTTAGATGCAAGTGTTCTTTTATAAAGACATATTCTTCTAACATGCTATTCAGTTTATTGTGTCTCTTCTCGTGCAGTAATGAAAAATCAGTGAGCTCGACCCAAAATTGTGTTTCATTCGCCAAACGACTTCAAATAGTGATACTCGCGTTGTGAACCAGAAAGGTCTTGCCAAGCTCTTTGAACATAGCGTTCAGCGAATATTACAAAGTAATATTCATCAGTTTTTTAGAAAGTAACAAGGAAGTTAGAATACAGGATGATTGCTGAAAAACACATGCGAATGAGAGATAGATAGCAGCATATGTTTGTCGGGGTGAAGATTCTACACAGACTATAGTTTGTCCCAAAGATCGAGCACTTCTTTCAAGTTTCAAGATAATTGCTTCTTATGTGAAAAAGATAATCCCGGAGACTTCAACGAAAAACAATAAAAAAGCTCTAAGTAAAGAAAAATTTGATTCACAAAGTATTGAAGTTAGAAGCGAAAATTATATTTTTGAAAGTTGCAGAGAAACGTACGGATGAATGGTTCCAGAAAGTAATTGAACGTGTTCAGCACGAACCTGATTAGCAGATGCGAACCTAACTTACAAATGCATGGTATCATAGTTTCTGTTGTGTAAAACTAGATGAATCTGTAACAAGTGAAGAGAAAAGAGATCGCACCATCCGTTGACGAAGCCAATGACATAAACAAGAGCTTCTTCGTTTCACTGCTTAAAACAAATTAAAAATTTCAAAATAAGAATTTCAAAATAACAGAATTAAAGTTGAGCAAGCAAAAGAAGAAGCTGATGTCATGATAGTTACCTCAGCCATTTCAAGAGCCGAATCTTCTGAAAGCGTCGTAATTGTCGGAGAAGATTTTGACCTTCTCGTGATCATATCGATCTTAAGCTATCAGCACAAAAATCTACTTTTCCAAAAGCCCGGAAGCGGTAACATCGAACCCAAATGGTTTTCAAACAATTACAACAATGTTCTTTTCACTCACGCAATCAGCGGATGCGATACAACATCCGCTCTTTTTGGGCAAAGAAAGTCAAAGTTTTGTAACACTTTGAAAAAACATGATCAGCTTGGAGAAATAGCCTGTGTGTTTAATAAATTAGGCTTTACCCGAAAAGAAATCATCAGAAATGGAGAAAAATTCCACGCTGCACTATACAGTGGATGCATAGATACTACATAGAAATTGAACACCTGAAGTTTTCAGCTATTTACTAAATCTGCCACAAAAAGAAAAGTTCATTTTGCAAGACTACCACCAACACAAGAGACTGCACAGTATCATTTTCTCCGATGTTATCATCAGGTACAAGCTAGGCTAGGAAACAACATCCCTCCTGAAGAATGGGGGTGGGCTCACAGGTCGGACGATCTCTTTCAGCCAGTTCAAATGTGCCAAGACCCGGTACCTGAATCCTTACTCATGCTGCGTCATGTAGCTGTAATAAAAGGTGCAGCAAAGCATGTTCTTTTGATAAATTATGACTAAAATGCTCGAAAATTTGTAAAACATGTAATGGGATCAACTAAGAAAATGTTAACGACATTTTTTATCCAGAAGGTGGGGATGTAAAAATGTCACCGCAGTTGTCACAGCAAAATGTATGGCGCAGTTATTTCTAAAATAATAAAATGATTTTTTAATAAAAATATTTATAAGAAAAATTCAGAAAAATAATTTCCAACATTTCATTTAAAGCAAACTTTGTTACCTCTAAGTTAACAGGATTGGGTTGGACTTAACTTTTGACATTAATTATTTATACGTAAGCCACTTGATTTGATATGACTCCATTTGTTGAAAAAAATAAATTTAGACTATTATTCCATAAACTACTTATACTTTTTCATCATCTATAACTATAGTATGCAGTATATATTTATAGACCAAGGTTGCATGCTCACACGCGAAATTTTTGACATAAATATTTTATTTTATAAGTATTTTTTACTTACAATCAGTTAAATACCTAATATTAATGTTCTCCATTAAAGCTCTAAATACAAAAAAATTACAATATTCTTAATTTTTTACAATGTTGCTCTTGTAATTTATCACGATTTTTATCACGCAAATACCTATAATTTAAATAAGTTACATTAAAGAGGATAAAATTGTGAAATATTGTGTCAAATTTTCGTTTTTGCAATTTTTTCATAAAATTAGAAAATAAGAGTCACTTTCAGAAATCTGTAGCGTGCTTAATAATGGCTTTAGAAAAACAGTTTAATTATCAAATTTGTAGAGAATTTAAAGATCTTTCTTTTTGTAATTGAGCATTTTACGCAAAAAAATTATAATGTTTGAGTTATTGGCAAAAAACTGAAAAAAGTCCGAAAATTTTGTGGTTTTTTGGCTCCCCAAAATTTAGCCTCGAGATATTTTGTTGGAAAACCATTAATTCTTGTTACTAGCATCCCCATAAACAGTTTAAAAACATAAAATCTTCTAGTAGAATTTTTGCATCTATTTATGACAATTTGAGTGGCCTATAAGAAATTTCACCATTATTTTATAAACAAGCATTATATAAAGACTTTATACAATAAAATCAAATTAATAGTGTAAATTAAGATATCAGTTCATTTTCCATGATTGAAGTTCGAAATATGTAGCTAAAACTTTTTTTCTAGATATGAAAGTAATCTTGACAATACATATGAAAATAAAAGGTAACAACAGATATGAAAATAATGGTGACAAACAATCAAAATACACAACTCAATAATCGCTACATCAACGCTATTCATTTTTCTATAATGAGAGGCTTTTATCATAACTCACGGGATATTTGTTTCACCAGTTAAATCAATGAGGAACATTATCGATAAAATAAGCTCGTATAAGTCCGAAGTATGGCCAAGTTATTTCTAAAATAATAAAATGATTTTTTAATAAAAATATTTATAAGAAAAATTCAGAAAAATAATTTCCAACATTTCGTTTAAAGCAAACTTTGTTACCTCTAAGTTAACAGGAATGGGTAGGACTTAATTTTTGACATTAATTACTTATACGTAAGCCACTTGACTTGATATGACTCCATTTGTTGAAAAAAATAAATTTAGACTATTATTCCATAAACTACTTATACTTTTTCATCATCTTTAACTACAGTATGCAGTATATATTTATAGACCAAAGTTGCATGCTCACACGCGAAATTTTTGACAAATATTAAATATTTTATTTCCTATTTTAAAGAAATTGGCGATTTTCCCTTAGAAATAATTCATTTATATCTGTTATGCATATTTTTTTGGTTAAATTTTCATTACGAGCTCCTTTGACCAATCAAATTTGTCTGTGCCTCCTATAAAGATTTATGATTTACACGTTTGAAATTATTTTCTCTATAGCGTAGTGAATATTTCTAGTGTCAGACATCAACTTGCTGTAATTAGGGAACCAATGCATGGAACATGCGTAGGGCTAATACCCTCACGCATGTTTAGTGGAACACCGCATTACCTTCTAAAAGTCTTGAAGTAACCAATTTAATCTAACATCATGCGTAATAAATTCCTCGTACCCTGGATTTTGAAAATGTAATTAATTTCTGAACTACTGAACAATAAATAATGATAACGTGCCTAATAATAATAAAATGTGTCTAGTAACCACTGGATGTCCCAAAAATGACTGATGGATTTTAAAATTCAATAACTTGCAAACGGTGTCAGCTGTTAAAAAAATTTTTGCAGAAGGATTATGTATAATGTCAGGAGTTTTTTTACCGTATTTTTTTATTTTAGTTCGCATCTCAAACAATAGGTGGCGCTGACGGCGATTGAAGACCAGGTCGACTCTTCACTCAGCATTGATCACCTGGCCTTCAATCGCCGTCAGCCCCACCTATTGTTTGAGATGCGAACTAAAATAAAAAATTACGGTAAAAAAAAACTCCTGACATTATACATAACCCCCCTGCAAAAAAATTTTTAAATAGCTGTCACCGTTTGCAAGTTATTGAATTTTAAAGTCCATCAGTCATTTTTGGGACATCCGGTAAATAATAGTAAATTAAAGTACATTTAAAACATTTAAAGATTTTTTTTTGTTTTTACTTTTGACAAAAAATGGGTGATCTATTTTGCAAGGAAATGCATTTTGTAAACAAATTTAATTTATATGAGTTTAATAATTTTCAACGGAGAGAAACAAAAATGTCTAGGTAAGGAGTCAAGTGCAGAACCTCTGCCTTAAATTGCTTTTGATCTATCACTGGGCAGCCTGGAGGGCATTCAGGCAAAAACAATTCACTCAGACGATCTTTTGGTAATAACATATGGTCTGCCATGTGAGACAGCTCAGAAGAGTAAAACCTCAGGAAAAAATCAATAAATATTGAATCCTCAATGATATTGCTTTATTTTAACTCAACCATTCTTATGGTTATTGATTAAGCAAGTTGAATTTTTCCAACGGAATAAAAGAGCGTGTTGCCCAGAAGTCGAATTCAGAAACACCGCGTAACAGTATAACTTCCCAAATCCTTTCAATGCTGGAGGAGATTTACATTTTGGCTTTTGATTTACATTTTAAAAAATCACTTTGTATCTGCAAGTTACATTTTATAAAATTAATTTATTCAACAAAAATATCTACGAATATCTTATGATATATGAAAATCGAAAAAATCTGGAGTGAAGAAGCAATTATCTGGTATGTTATAACGAAATAAAAAATATTATTAAAAAACAACTTAATATTAATAAATTGAACAGATCTTAACTCTACGTTGGTCGCTACCTTTTGATTTACATTTTAAAAAATCACTTTGTATCTGCAAGTTACATTTTATAAAATTAATTTATTCAACAAAAATATCTACGAATATCTTATGATATATGAAAATCGAAAAAATAAAGAAAATTTTGCTTACATTTATTTTATAAACAAGTAAGTACTGTAGTTTTAAAATACAAATTTAATCGAAGAATGCAACTGAAAAAACACATGTCTCAGATTAGTAGCGACCTCTCGAGTCAAAAACTACTTAAAAAGGGACTCGAATTTCAATTTTTTCCTACCATAAATTATTACTATTAATGTTTCTATGTACCATAAAAACTTGTTAACTCCATACACATTTCGATTTGCTTTAGTGTCAGAAAAAAAATCTAAACAAATCTTTTGTTTGCATGATAAAAGAGACATATCGAAATTAGATATCTACTATCAGATCCGTATCTTTCTCATTAAATTTTATCTATACAAGAATATTCTTAGAGAGAAAAATACAACTGAAAAAAAAACATATCATGTATATCTCAGATCGGTAGCGACCTTCCGAGTCAAAACTTTCTTTAAAATTTATTAGAAGAATTAGTTAAAGTAGAATTAGAAGAATTACTTAAAAAGAGAGTCACATTTAATTTTTTCCATCCTTAAACTATTAGAATTAATGTTTCTATGTACTACAAAATATACACACGCTCTATACACATTTCGATTTGCTTTAGTGTCAGAAAAAATTTAAACAAATCTTTTGTTCCCATGATAAAAGAGACATATCTAAATTAGATATCTACTATCAGATCCGTATCTTTTTCACTAAATCTTATCTACACAAGATTATTCTTAGAATTAATACACGAGGAATACAACTGAAAAAACATATCAAGTATTGCTCAGATCGGTAGTGACATTCCGAATCAAAAACTACTTAAAAAGGGACTCGAATTTCAATTTTTTTCTGCTATAAGTTACTACGATTAATGTTTTTATGTATCACAAAAACTTGTTAACTTCATATACATTTCGATTTCCTTTAGTGTCAGAAAAAATCGAAACAAATCTTTTGTTCGCATGATAAAAGAGACATATCGAAATTAGATATCTACTATCAGATCCGTATCTTTCTTACTAAATCCTATCTACACAAGATTATTCTTAGAATTAATACTCGAGGAATACAACTGAAAAAAAACATATCATGTATCTCCCAAATCGGTAGCGACCTTCCGAATCAAAAATTATTTAAAGACGAATTAGAAGAATTAGTTGAAGTAGAATTAAAAGAATCAGCTAAAAAGAGACTCAAATTTCATTTTTGCCATCCAAAAATTATTAGGATTAATGTTTTTATACACTACAAAAACTTGTTAACTCCATACACATTTCGATTTGCTTTAGTGTCAGAACAAATCTAAACAAATCTTTTGTTCGCATGATAAAAAAAAAAAAAATCGAAATTAGATATCTACAATCAGATCCGTATCTTTTTCATTAAATCCTACTTACACAGGATTGTACCTAGTATTAATACACGAAGAATACAACTGAAAAAATATATCATATATCTCTCAGATTAGTAGCGACCTTCCGAGTCAAAAACTACGTAAAAAGGCACTCGAATTTCAATTTTTTCCTACTATAAATTACTACGATTAATGTTTCTATATATCACAAAAACTTGTTAACTCCATACACATTTCGATTCCCTTTAGTGTCAGAAAAAATCGAAACAAATCTTTTGTTCGCATGACAAAAGAGACATACTGAAATTAGATATCTACTATCAGATCCGTATCTTTCTCACTAAATTCTATCTACACCAGATTATTCTTAGAATTAATACTCGGGTCTCTTTCTACAAAGACCAATATAAGCAGTAATTCAGAACCCGACAACTGCGTGAAATGTTTAGCCGACATATTTGACAAAGTGCTGCAGAAATTCCACATTGTATTTGACTGTCAAAATGCATGTTTATTTGTTCCGTGAAAACGCAAGGTGTAGTCTATTTGATATCAAGCAGATATTTCGTTCAGTATGTTTCGAATAAGAATTTAGACTGAAAAGTAAAATATTTGTGCTTAAAGTTTATCAATATTTATTATTTTGATACACCCTGAGAAGAAGTATTTTTAAATTATCTTTAAATTCTTTCCTTTTGTCATTTTACTATAAAAAGAATGTTCATGAATATTTTTGATAAGCATAATAAAGTAAGGCACCCTGGTTTAATAACGCCACGTTAAGATTCTATCTTAAGGTTCTTAATTATTTTTCAAAATTACATAATTTTAAATTTTAAACCTTTGAATTGGAAGGTTATACTTAAAAATGTAAAATGTTTAAAAACTATATTTCAATTTACTTACTGTTTATGATTTTTAAACAAAATCGCTTGATTACCGAATATTTTTATCAATTACATTGGAACTTTCCTTTAACGAAGTTGCTATTTAGCAAAGTTTTCTACATAGTCAAAATTTTTGTTGAACCTTGACTTCGTACACCATCAACATATAAATTATTCTCCATATTACGAAAACTGTCCTCTGCATATAACGAGTTTTTTTTTTTTTTTTTTTTTTTTTTTTTTTTTTTTTACTTTATGCGTATGCAGCATTCAAATTGAGAGATTGCTATTGCGGTGGATGTATAAATTTATTTCCGCGGATTGGTGAAATTAAACTTATTTATTAATTTAATCATTTTCATTCCTCTATGGAGATAAACAAAACATTTTTTTTATCACACCAAATATACTTGCTATCGCGACTCTTTCATACAGATACTCTGACTCTGACGTTTGGAAAAAACGTTGGCTAAAATAAGAAGGTAATTCCAGTTTTACGAATATGTTATGAATAGATTGATCAGATATGCTAAAATTTCAAGAACAGTTTATTTATTAAACTTCTACTTGTTAAACTTGTACCTATTAAACTTGTACAAAGTATTATTACAGTTTTTTTTTTAAGTTAAGGATCTGCAATACTGAGGGGGGGGGAGATAGGAGGTATGTTATGCATCAGTTTTTGTTTACCTCTCATTATAATGTGCCTTTTAGATATTTTAAATTTCTCTGATATGGCTGCGTTGTATTTAAAAAAAAAAAATAAACATACTGTTCGAATTAAAAAACGTTTTCCAATATATCTGTGATAAGCATATTTTTCATTTTATATGTATTTTGCAATTTAAATTTGATGAATTTAAGTGGATTGCTTATTAATGAATTTTTTTCGCAACGAAATGTTTAGACATAGCGATCACACTCCATTAAATAGAAGTTTCACTATATTTCAAATTTAAAGGAAAAATCACGATTGCGACCGATTTCTAGGACTGGTATGTACACTAGTTTTTAATAACCATGATGCAGTTATAGCTTCCCAGAGATATTAAACATTTTTCTAAAGCTCTACAGTGCATGAATATTTCTTATCACTTTACTAACAAAAAATTACTACATCGCTCCAATAACCAATTAAAACTATTACAATGAAAAACGTTTCTTTTTACAGATAATTTCAGGCATCTTCCATAATCAATTTCACAAATAATGGTAGTGATTATCTCTAATCCAACTTCTAATCAGCATCGGTGGCACAATCTTCAATGTGACGCTGGAATAAAAATTGCGGCCATTCCTGTAATGCAGATAGTTTAAAAACTGGAAATTTGGATTTCAAATTACTTTTAAGATCTAAATACTCCTTAAGAATGATTTCTAAAAAAATCTAAACTTAAAATGTAAAATGAGCAGAAAATGTTTTAAAAACGTTCTAAATACGACTTATTTGCTATTGCGGCGACTAGAAATGTAAAAATTATAATGGCTACTTTTAATGCATAAATACTCGCAGCAGAGATTTTAAAACAATATAAAATATAAAAAGGTAAAAAAAAAAATCCCTAAAATCACAGATAAAACAAATAACTAAATTAAAAACATAAAAATAATGAAACAATTTCATATTTCTGCTTCTTTCTAAATCCCTCATCAGTTATTTCAATATATAAGTCAATCAGATTTTAAAAACAAAATTCACAGACAAATTACAATTTGCCGAAAAAGAAAAGCAAATTATATTTAAATGAGAAGCGAATATTCAATTGGTATCGATGCAACTGCATTAATTTCGAATGCATTTTATGCATTACATTTTATGCTGTTCTTTTTTGGCAACTTGCTGTGATTTTGCCTGTATGTTGGTTTTTAAAATCTCATTGACTTATACGTTGAAATAACAGATGAGGAATTTAAAAAGAATCCGAAACGTTTTAGGAAAGTGTTTTATTGCTGGTATGTTTTTAGTTAATATTATCAGACGAAATCCATTTGCTCATAAAAAAATGCTTTAATACAGTTTAATACAGTTTATTTTCGTTTCTTTTAAAATTTTTGCTTATTATGCTAGTGTTACAATTAGAATATTCTTGCAATTTTCCAGAGACCAACAAAAAGGCAATTCAACTTCAATGCGCAACAGAATTCTTATGTACCACCACTCTGTTTTAATAATCAGAATCGTCAAGTCTCATAGTGTGACGGTTTAACGAGGTTTCATTCTATTTTTTAATTTACATGTTATCAGAAATAGATAAATATTTGAATATATAACCCCTCTCCAAAAACATGCTGTAAAAGAAAACAACAAGATGAAGTAAATATTAATATACATAAGAATAGAACATTCTTCATGCATTAAAAAAAGAATTCTTAGGAAATATTTTGGAAAGTAGAAGGTTAACACGTTATAAAGATACCAAGCGAAGAAATCCAATATATGGATAGTAGCCCTCTATAACAAAGCTCCGCATTAATTCCAAGCATAATCCTTCGTGGCGAAGGCTTAGAGCAGAAGATATAGGAATGACATGAAAGACATTTAGAGACTATGTTTATGTCTTGAACTAATAATGTTAGAAAATGGAGAAGATAGAGACCTAAATAATACCTAATATTCTACTTCAGATAAATCTTGCAAAAGATTTCATAGCGCTTACATAATGTTATGTAGCTTATAAGTAAATATTGCAATGAATTTTACGTAGTAATATGTAATGATCATACAAAAGTTTATTTAAACAATTTCATCAAGAAAGGACAGTTTAATGTATAAATATGCTCTAGGTAAAATTTACCTTTTCATTTAGGGTTATAGCTTGAATATAACTGTGTAATATTATGAAACTTCTATGCAAATATTATAAATTTGTTTTTCGTATTTATATGAAATAATCTACAACTACAGGTTTAAAAGGTTTCCATAAGATTGAAATAAATTACTTACCTGAAAAAATATGCAAAAAATTTTAAGTGTAATTTTTTATTAAAATTAAATAGATATTTTTAATATCATACAATAGAATTAAAAACGCATATAGAGCTATTCCATTTCAATTCAGGCAGGCAGTATTGATATGCGTCAATTCACCATCACAGATTTAAAAAAAAAATACAGTAGTTATAACTAAGTAAAACACAAAATTTCCCAAAAAGATTTTTACCAAAAATTCTTTTTCTCCGGTTACAGCACTTTCAAGATTGTGATAAAATTGACAATTTTCAGAAAAACTGAAAAACGCTTCATTTTGAAATGAACGCAATACCAAACATATTCAACATATTCAGTCAATTTACTTTTTACAAATAGTTACTAAACTGAATTTTACTTTAGCACAGTTTTAAAAAATATTCTGACATTTTTACTTAATTAAAAAAATTAGTTTTTAAGTACAAAAAATATAATTATTACTGTATTCAAGATAGCGGCCTTCGCCCGCTACGCTGGTCGGTTTATCTAAAGAAATCTTGAAGAAGTAGTTAGATAAGGTTCAGACATACATTAAAAAAAAAAAAGCAAGTCGATCATTCAAAAAACGTTGGGAAATATCAAATATTTACTGTAATTTTTTAAGAAAAACAAAGTTTCGAAAAAAAAAAATAAATCGAAAAAAAAATTACACTGACATATTAATGCAAGGAAATTTTCCCAGAGAGAAAATTCGCCTTGAATACAATATTTCAAATTCTTTTAATTGCTTATAGGCGTTAATGCCAACATAGTGAAAAAAAATTCCATGCTGGGAATCGAACCCGGGCCATCAGTATGGCGCACTGACGTTCTACCGACTAAACCACATGGATCGACAGCCAGCTTGAAACTTTCTCATACTTAAGTAGACTGGCGAAAACATAACGATAGCGCGTTTTAAAATCGCACAGTGACATCTATTGGATTTTATATGTACTAAAAAACGTTATATACTAAAAAACGTGAGCAGCGCACCTAATAGTTTCTTTTGTTTCTTTTTGTTACTTTTTTGTCTGTTGTCCGATTTTGATGAAACAAAGCCTATACACTGCCCGGGAGTGTGCATTCTTCATTAGTGAAAACCGCATAAAAATCCATTCAGTAGTTACGAAGATAACCTCGAACAAACAGACAGACAGACAGACAGACAAAAAATTCAAAAAAAATTTTTTGTGTTTCATTGGTTTTCTTTTATCGCCCTGACTCCATTTTTGTCAATTATCTTCAATGTACAGACACACCGGGTCCTACTGTTTTATTATATGTATAGATTTTTTTTCAGAATGAAAAAAATATTTTAAAGCTAAGCATTGATGGCAATCCAAAGACCTTTAATGGCAGTTTTAGAGCAAATTTTATTGTAAACCTAAGGTGCATAGAACTTTTGTAATTAAATTTTAAATTATGCAAAATCTTGTAAAATCGCTACTTTTGAAGTGCAATTTCTCAAAAACACCATTTTTTAAAAATTTGATAATATGCTCAATAGATACCTTATTAGTTTCTAATAAACAAACTTTACAAGCAAATCCTGTACTTTTGCTTAGAAAATTTTATATGATTTTTTGAAAATATCATGTTGTGTGTTTTTTTCAAAAAACCAGAAAGTCAAGCTCTTTCTTATTTCACTGAATTAATAATATGATTTCTATTGTTTAATGAAAAACTAATACTATGCACATAATTATGGCAGATAAATATAAGCTAATCTTCAAAAATTCCTATTCATAAAATGTAAACAAACTCCCCTTTAAAAAAAGAAAAATCTGATTTTCTTTTCACTTTCTTTCCTTTTAGTACTCAATAATTAGATTGCTATTGAACAGGTATATTTTTGCTTATAGGAAAATATTATAAAACATTATTTTCACACTTTTATTAAAATATATTTTGATATTTTATGATGTTTATGTTTTAATATGTTCTAAGATGTACATATATAACTAAAAGTTTTCTTTAATAACTTCATTGAATTTAAAAATTTCAATTTTTTGATCCTGACTTACAATGTATTTTAACGGTACAGTTATATTTAAAATTTTAATAATTTTCTTAATTAAAAATATTCAACATGAAGAAAGTTTTCTATTTTATTAAACTTCTTTTTAACAATTATTATCTTACAATCTACCATTTACTAATGCTGTATAAAAATAGAACATTTTAGTGAAGGTGTTTTTATTCAGAATTGTTATAATAAGAGCTATCCGAAATTCTGTCTGATTTGTTGCTGAACTTTTCTCTCTGTTAAAAAGTATCCTTCTGCTACATCTAGACAAAAAGATTATTCAAGCTTACAGAGCTATTAAAGAGAATGAATATGCCAATGTAAGATCTATTGCTGGTATACCATTTAAACATTATTGAGGAGATTGAAAATAATGAAGGTTATATGGGACGAACGATTAAAGATATATTGACAAAAGTTGGAACCTCCAGCCAAATAAAGAAACAATATTCAATACATGATTTCCAAATTGGCGATTTCATTGGATGCATTTATGAAAATAATTGGTGAATAGGACAAATCAATGGTATATCACGAGAACTACATGACATTAAAGTATCATTCATGTATCCCTATAACTCTGCTAAAGCATTCCAGTGGCCAGAAGAATCTGGAAATAAAAAAAAAATTAATGTGCATTACCATTGGAAAATGTGCTTCTAAAAATAGAAAAATCAGTTCCAATAGGACAATCTGCACAACTTCACACTTACGATGATAAGGAGTTGAAGTTAATTCAAGAAATGTTCAGTACCTAATTCTTCTGTAATGTATGTATCTGCATATTAATATATTATATCCAACTAGCTGACCCGCCCGGCGTTGCCGGGGTCCGTATTAACAATATTAAACGAACTTGAAATTTGTATGATTTTATCATTAATTCGTTACATGCAGAATTGTCTGAAATACGTAGCTACTGACTGTGTGAAAAATCGGTTTTAAAAACAACTAATATTAAGCTCTAAAAATACTCAAAATGAACAATGAAAAACGCGGGAGGGAATATGTATCCAACGATTGCATGATTTTCGTGTAAAAAAGTTGATATTTACCCGTAAAAATCACTGTTAAGTCACGTAACTAATTATTATTTTCACATACAAATCCCAAGTGAAATATTTTGAATTTCAAACTAATTATATCACTCTTAAATCCGACTATACCATGAACGAAATCGATACACGATGGTAGCTAAAAGGTTGGTATAGAGTACTATAATTTCAGAGCTATTTAACAAAAGTGTTATTTTTAATCAAATCTTGCATATAGGTTCACTCTGTGTATAAATTTTTAACCTTAAACTTTTATACCGTAATCAGAACCTGTCTGTAACCTAACAGCAACTTAACAGTATCCTACCGTAAATTAAATATAACAGAAATGTAACCTAGCCTAAATGTATTCACTTTATTGTAACATATCCTTATTCTAACCATAACATAAATGCAATTTAACTTTAACCTAACTTTAACCTAAATAATATAATAGAAAAAAAACATTTTAAAAAATTACTATTTCTTCGTAAAATATGCTTCAGCTGTAATTCGTTTCTTTCAATTCGTTTTATTAATACAAAATTCCTTCTTCGTGCTTTTGTTTGAGACATTAAAATTTCAGCGATAAATGGTTTAATATTGCAAACCACGGAGTAAGACACTTCTTACTCCGTGTTGCAAACCTTTTTTCGGTTTACTTCGCCTCCACCTATCTTTTTCTCCATGGTGTACAGCAGCTGTGATAAAAAAAAAAAATCCTCATTTAAACTGACAGTTTGCCAGTCTATGAATTTTAAAGGTCTGTCCCGGCTTTTTTAATTATTTCTGCGAAAATTTTATGCAACCAATCAACCATAAGAAAATGAAATGGAAAAAAGCGAAAAAAAGGCGATTTTTTATGAGAGTGAGCTTTGGAATTTAATTAATTACTCAGTTAATAAATAGAATTTTGAAATTCTGAGCTTCAGGTGCATCAGGAGAGACATTGGGCTACTCTCAAAAAAATTTTGAGCTTCGTACGTGCTGTAGGTTTTGCTAGCCATCGCAGACACACAGACACACACACACACACAGACAAACAGAGCGTTTTGTTCTTTTATTAGTATAGATACTACATAACAAAATATTTAACACACTGTAGGTGAATTTGATACATCTATGAGTATGGAATGAAATGACATATGATCAATTTTAATTTTACTAATGGCTGTATTTTATACAATTTTAAACTTAAGCAAATGGTTAGCTATATTTTAACAGTAATAATTATGTATCAGGGTTGTATTTTTTAGTTTGAAATATTAATCATATTACAAATTCGGTTAAATAAGAAAGAGCTTGACTTTCTGGTTTTTAAAAAAAAACACACAACATGTTATTTTCAAAAAATCCTATAAAATTTTCTAAGCAAAAGTACAGGATTTGCTTGTAAGGTATTTATTAGAAACTAATAGGGTATATATTGAGCATTTTATCAGATTTTTAAAAAATGGTGTTTTTGAGAAATTGCACTTCAAAAGTAGCGATTTTACAAGATTTTGCATAATTTAAAATTGAATTACAAAAGTTGTATGCACCTTAGGGTTACAATAAAATTTGCTCTAAAACTGCCATTAAAGGTCTTTGGATTGCCATCAATGCTTAGCTTTAAAATATTTTTTTCATTCTGAAAAAAAATCTTGAATTCAGTAATAATTATATTTTTTGTACTTAAAAACTATTTTTTTTAATTAAGTAAAAATGTCACAATATTTTTTTAAACTGTGCTAAACACTGTATTTTTGTGCTGTATTTTTTTAAAACTAAAATTAAGTTTAATAACTATTTGTAAAAAATAAAATGACTGAATATGTTGAATATGTTTGGTACTGTGTTCATTTCAAAATGAAGCGTTTTTCAGTTTTTCCGAAAATTGAATATCACAAACTTGAAAGTGCTGTAACCGGAGGAAAAAAATATTTTGGTAAAAATCCTTTTGGGAAATTTTGTGTTTTACTTAGTTGTAACTACTGTATTTTTTTGAAAAAAATCTGTGATGGTGAATTGACATGCCCTGCCTGAGCTGAGATGGAATTGCTCTATAAGGAATATGTATTAAGGAACGAATATAAGGAAAATCATTTACATTTGTCAATGCTTACCATATGGCAGAAAATAATTGCAGTGCCCTTCTAAGTCGTGAAACCACAGCAGTAGAACTCGCTCCGAGAAACAACTCAGTATAATTTTTATCACCCCCCCCCCCCCCACCACCTGCCAAAATCATTGTGCTGGAATTTTTCAGAAACTTAAACATCATTTATTTTGATATTTTGAAAATGTTCAAAATTTCTCGGCTCAATCTTTTCTAATACAAAAAATATTTTAACTTGAAATTTCGATTTTTACGCACTGACTGACTCATTATCATCATTATAGCATAGTTCTAGAAACTTGAAATTCGTCACAAATTTAGTTTTTAGAATACAAAGACAAAAAAAATTCAAACATCAGAAAATTTTTTAAAAAATTCGAGCTATTTTTTCTAAATAATTCGATTTATGGATTTTTCCGTATTTTTTAATTTTGTCTGTCTTTATATTTTTAAACACTATCTTTATGTGCAGTATCAAAATGTTAACTATTTAGGATCACACGTAATACTTTGTATCAATTAAACCTTTCCTGGAAGCAACTGGTACTTTTCGTTCTCACCTTTGTGCATAAATTTACCAGAAATCTGAAATTTCCTTTTATCTAGAGAACTTTGCGAACGGAACTAAACCTTCAAATTTCTGGAAATTTCAAATAATAGGGACAGGAAGCGGGCTTCGTGAAAAGAGTTAAAAAGAGTAGTAGATGATGTCCAAAAACAATCCGAAGTCAAGAAGGGGAGAACCATTTAAAAAAAAAAAAATCCCATCAAAAAATCTCATACAATGACAATACTGCCACGTCTAGTGACTCCATAATAGTAACTTAACTTTAGTTCTAAGGATTTGTATAAATTTATATCTGAATATTATAAAATAATAACACTGCAAGCCCCGTGTAATTACTGAAATATAAATTAACATAAACTTGCCTTGAAGTAACGTAACATATAAGTTAAGTAACTTTACGAAACTTGCATATGAATATTATCCGTTAATTTTGGGAAGTGATATAACGTCCTTTACAAATTTTTAAATGTTATTTTATTCTGAAATATTTATTGTTATTTAATCAGTAAATACGTTCGATAAACAGTTTTACCATGCTATAAAAACAAACAAATCGTGAATTTTATATACATCTATTAATACTGCTCCTTCATGGAATATTATGCATGTTATGCGTTGTAATGTTGGGATGGATATAATTATAACGTAATAAGATGCGCATGTGATAATAGCTTCCAAATTAGAACAAATAATTCCAAGCATATTTCTTCCCGATGTAGGCTTGGAAAACAGGCAAAGGAATGCCATGGTAGCTTAGAAGATACAACTTCAGGTTTTGAGTTAGTGATATTATAAATTATAAAATATAAAGATGTTATATAACAATTAAAATTTTGCTTTAATGAATACTGAAAGCAATAATACGATATAAATAAAACTAACTGAAGTTTTGAAAATTAAATGTGAAAAGAATATGCTAATATTTTGTCATATTCATATGTAATAACCATCACACTTACAGTAAATATATTTCTTAGAAGTTCAAATACACTTTATAAGCATGTGGTATGGAACTATATCCTTTCGGTCTCAGACTTTTTGACTCCCTAGGAATATATTCCAGATGTACCTGGTTTACTCAGAAACACTTCACTGATCAGTATTGATGATCGATGAAGTGCACCGCCATCGCGCATCACCCTTCCTGAAACCCTTAGCTACTTCAAGTAATTGGTCGACACGACAGCAAAATCCATATACTAGACTATCAAACCACTGTGTTCGGTTTTACACTCTTGAGTTACCCAGGGCTGTCTAGAATTCCAAACATCCATAGTGCAGTAACCGAATCTTAGGCTTTTTTCTATGTTCACCGATTGTAATTTTACTTTATCAACGTTTACAGACGTGAAAACATACAGAAATAATAACTTGCCCTACCGCCATAAGTAGGGCAATCAAATTTAGTTTAATGAACATCACATTATAAAAACTTTTATGCAAAATTATGGAGTACAAGTCATATAAATCCTTTTTTATGCATAGATATTTTTTAATAAATTGTCTGAGACATTGACTATAAAATTTCAAGAGAATATAGCTGATTTCATCCCTTAGGTCTAAGTTAATTATAAACATATCTTATTGTGGCAAAAGTGAAGATAAAATTAAGACACAAAAATGTCCAGGAAGGTACAGAGAGACAATGCGCATATCTCCAGCTAATAATACTATCTATCTGAACTCATTGATCACGAAACTGTGGTTCGCATGATTCACATACGACAGATCTATGGTATGCGAAAAAATTTTAAAAAAAAGTTTAAAATATACAGAATACCACAAGTAATGTGAATAATGCTGCATGATTTAAATTAACTTTATAAACATTAACATTTAATTAACATTCTAATTAACTTTTTGCATGAATAGCTTTTTTTTTTCTATTTCTGAGTAATGCATATTGGACTCTCATTAATTCGCCTCTGGTTAAGACATGTCTCCATTAATGAGTACAATTTTATTTTACCCTTTTGTTTCCTATTTGCGTTTAATATCGCTTGATGCCTTTTACTTATGAACTGATTTAGAAAATTAAATTGGAAAATCTGCATGTTGATCGAGTAGAAAGGAAAATGATTTTGCACAATGTTTCTTTAAAAGAAAATACAGTTTTTCTTTTTTTTTATTAAAAAGTGATCAGTATATTATAAGCGGCAATGAATAATAGAACAAAACCTGCCACCTCTGATAACTTGAGAAATTCAGCCAATGTTCTAGGTTCTTTACCAATAATACTAATAAGAGTAATATAATAAACGATATATTCGGGTGTGCGAAAAATTAGAGTATTATGTATAAAAAAAGATTCAGTTCAAGTTTTGACTTAATCAAAGAAATTAGATGTATTATTTTTAATAATGTTAATTTATTTACGTAGTGTTATTTCGGGAATGCAATTCAATAATGTTATTTAGGTAAGAAATGTGCAATCATTTGTTTGTTTTGAGTAATTAATTCTTTTGTATTGACATATTTTTATCAATTTGCTTTTTTACTAACATTAAAATTTGTTTCTCGGCATAAATTTTGAATCTTATTTCTGAAAAATCGAATTGAACAACAAAAGATATTACTTTTGCACCGTTCAGATTGTTAAATCCTTTAATGGGGACATTTGTTGTATGGATAGAAAATGGCGGACATTGGAAATTTATATCAATGTGTGTTCAGTGTATTCCAATTTCGATCTATAACGTTTTTGTCTTTTACTATGGATTTTAAAGACTTCAGTTTTTAAATAGAATTCATAGAGCCAATGTTGTAATTAAATGAACGAGAGGGTAGTTTTTTTTTCATATTACTAAAAATAACAAAAAAGGAACCAAGAACTTGTCATTGCATTTTAGGAAAGCGAAATTTGCGTTAACAAATTACAACGGATGCAAAAAAAATTACGGAAATTTCCGGCGTATAATCCGCGGATCAAACAATTATTTTTTGACCCAGAAAATGTTTTAAGTAAAATGTATCATTATAGATCGCGGTAAACACTTGGCTTCATTTACTAAATAAAATTTCTGGATCGATAAAGAATAGTTTGATCCTCGGAATATACGCCGGAAATTACGATAATTTACCCTTTCAAAAAGAAAAAGAATGAACTTTGTCAGCTGAACATTCCTTTGTTTAGAGATGTCATCTAAATTAAACAATTAAGCATATTTTTAAGAGAGACAATTTTGAAATAACGGACACTGCAGTATCGAGTAAAAAATTAATATAAACATCCACAATACTGTAATATATATATATATTTTACAGTATATATATTACAGTGATATATATATATATATATGTGTGTGTGTGTGTGTGTATGTATAATGCTTTAGTGAAAACATAAAATAAAGTTCATCATGAACAAGTCATTTTGATGATATTTTTCTCTTTTCTTGCCTCCGGTAAAAGTGTCCGTTAGCAATCTGACAGTCGATTTTAGCTACAATCTTGTGTAATCTTGCTCCACTTTCGTGAAAAAATTCTTTGATATTAACTGATCAAAAATCCATGTGACAAACCTTTTTTTAAGCTATTGCATAGCTTTTATCGCGGGCTTTGAGCGCGGCGACCGAATGTAGAAATTCCGTAACGAGAAAAATTTAGAAATTCCGTAACGAAAAAAAAAACCTAACACTCGGCCAACCATCGTTTCAGTTCGGCAGACTTCGGCATGGTATCCTTCGGTAGACTTCGGCAGACATTGACGCGGTATTTTTCAGATATTTAGAGGATATTAAGTCTCAAACTTATATTCCTTATTTCAGTTACTATAAATCTATAGTTTCAATAATAAAAATTCCTGATAGAATGTGTATAGAAAAGAATCGTCTTAAGATAAAACAAGGTAGGATAATGCAGCTTTTGGTGATTGGAGACCCGCCCAATGGTGAGGATCGAAAAATTTAAAATGCTTATAACTCGCGATCTAATTTTCGTAGCGCGGCCAAATTTTGTTTGGTAATTTATTATGAGACAGTGTTACTTTTTGGTGACAGGTGACACTCCACGGTGAGGGTCGAAAAATTTAAAATGCTTGTAACTCGCGATCTAATTTTCGTAGCGCTTCCAAATTTTGTTTGGTAATTTATTATGAGAGAGTGTTAATTTTTGGTGACAGGAGATCCCCCATGGTGAGGGTCGAAAAATTTAAAATGCTTATAACTCGCGATCTTATTTTCGTAGCGCGGCCAAATTTTGTTTGGTAATTTATTATGAGACAGTGTTACTTTTGGTGACAGGTGACCCCCCCACGTTGAGGGCTGAAAAATTTAAAATGCTTACCTATAACACGCGATCTAATTTTCGTAGCGCGGCGAAATTTTCTTTAGTGATTTATTATGAAACAGTGTTAATTTTTGGTGACAGGAGACCCCTCCCCCCACGGTGAAGGTCGAAAAAGTTAAAATGCTTATAACTCGCGATCTAATTTTCGTAGCGCGGCCAAATTTTGTTTGGTAATTTATTATGAGACAGTGTTAATTTTTGGTGACAGGAGACCCCCCACGGTGAGGGTCGAAAAATTTAAAATGCTTATAACTCGCGATCTAACTTTCGTAGCGCGGCCATATTTTGTTTGGTACTTTAATATGAGAGAGTGTTAATTTTTGGTGACAGGAGACCCCCCCCCCCACGATGAGGGTCGAAAAATTTAAAATGCTTATAACTCGCGATCTAATTTTCGTAGCGCGGCCAAATTTTGTTTGGTAATTTATTATGAGACAGTGTTACTTTTTGGTGACAGGTGACACTCCACGGTGAGGGTCGAAAAATTTAAAATGCTTGTAACTCGCGATCTAATTTTCGTAGCGCTTCCAAATTTTGTTCGGTAATTTATTAAGCTACTAGCAGTTACCCGTGACTTCGTTCACATAATATTTAAAGAAGAAATAATTGATCAATCAAGCAAAACATTTCGATGATGAAAAGCATGTATAATTAACTTTTTATCGCGAATTTATGGTGAAAAAACTTCTGATAATCCCTAGTTGCTAATTTGTTTGCTGGTCAAAATTTTCCTTTCAGCGATTAATACTAATAAATAGAAACATTCTTGAATTCTTTTGTTCAGCCCTGTAGTTTTCCAAGTGCCTTTAATACACGAAAGTATCTTTCTAAAATTTATTTCAAACAAAAATATTTCTTATTACTACCTAAATTACATTTTCAGAAATTATCATCCGAAGACAACCTTGTATCCAATTCTTTGCGGGACCCTGTTTATCATTATATATATAAACTACAAACATTTCTTAGTTTACTAAATGCAGTTCAAAATAAAAATGCATATTTTATTTAAAAACCAACTTTAAGTAAATTACGCTCATATTCAGTAACCTTTCCGAGATCTTTTGTGTAACCCTGTATATCTAAATTTAACTATTTATACTATTACTATTTATACTCTCCATTTAATATGCATACATTTAGCGAAACTTAAAAGCACATATCGTAATTCAAAATGCATTTCATCCATGCAACAGTCATCATCCATGACATACAGTACTTCGGATAGAATATATAATATTTGAAATCTTTTGTGTGTCTCTGTAAATGCTATGCACTTGTATTATGCATGACATTATGCATGACTTAACTTACATTAAGCCTCAGCAACATATATCAATTTGATTATACATGAAATCGTTTACCATAATTAAGATATGTCGGAAACTTTTCCTCCCTTTATTCCTATGCAATGGAATTCTTCTGTCTGACCCTGTAAATGAATAGTAAGTGCCCTTTTCACTACATACTTTACAAAATACATATTTTAGTGCACTTTGTAAATACATATAAATTTGAATATGTTCTACAGGCTGTAACATCGTTAAATTTAATTAAAACGATTTTTCCCCATAATGCCGTAATATAAGGAAATTTTTTGGCTATCCCTGTAAATAAACTAATCATGCTAGAAACTTCATTTTCAATAGGTATTCGTGCTAGGTAAACGTTAATAATGTCCAAAAATTTCATGGAAATCGGAGTATATTTACGAAAGTTGGAAAGCGACCAGACAGACAGACAAACCGAAAGCATAATAACTTTTCAACTTTGTTCGAAAGTGTTAAAAAATCGAGCCAAAAATATATTAATCAGTGATTTTATTTTCCACCTTTTCCCCACAAAAAATTTCTTCCATTGATAATTATGAGTTTTGAATAAAAATATTCATTTGTATGTAACTTATAACTTATTAATTAGTATAAGTAAAAAATATTTCTGATTCGTTTTAAATGTGACGTCATTATTTATCTCGCTCTAATAGCTACTGATATTCATACCCCTTGTATTTTTAACGACTGCTATAAAGTACCTGCTTTATTTCAACTATGACGTCACATTTTCATGAGTGAAACATTTTATTAAAAATATAATTCTTTTTCATTCTTTAATTTATGTCACCATATTTTACACAAAAATTTCCATTAACTAAACAAATATCCTTGTTAAATGTATTATAAAAAATACACCTTTTATTTTTATTTCAAACATGACGTCATATTTATTTTCTTTTAAATTATTTTATTATAGTTTTTCGCGTGGAAGTTTTCTATTCGCGTTTGAAATGAAATAGACGCCCTCTCGCGGACAAAGTCCGAAACGAAATAGAACTGATATCTTCCGCTGAAATCAGTGTTTAAAAGGCCGATAAATAAACAGTTCTATAATAAATAAATAAATAAACAGCTCTTATAACGCATGCAACGTTGGGTTCTTTGTATTAAAATGATCTAAAATCAAAATTTTATACACAAAGTTTAGATCTATAATATAAAAAAGTACATTTGACTTACTCATGGCAAAATAACATGACAGCAACACAATGCTTGCATGATTCGCTTGCTCCAACAAACAGCACTATACGTAAACAAACGATTATCAGGTCTATACAACGCCACCTTTCGGTCATTACAAACGCGAATTAAAAATTCATTGCCGCTGAAAAATTATTATTCCAATTTTTTATTTTCTTGGCAACAGGAAAGGAAAATGGTTAAATTTTATCTGAAAAATGCCTATTGATTTTGTATGAAAAATAATTAAATTTTGAATTATTAAGGAAAATATTTGAATTAAATAAATAAAAATTACCCTATTATTAAATCCGGACTTCTAACTTTACGTCTGCAAAATTTCAAAGCAATCGGTTCTGTAGTTACGGCGTGAAAGCGGAACAAACAAACAAACAAACAAACTCACTTTCCGATTTATAATATTAGTAAGGATTACAGTCGTTACTATGGTACAACTTCTGAAAAATTTCTTCACAACTTTTTATTATGGGAAGCCAGGATCCCAAAGCTACTCCCACCTAAAAAGTTTGTATATATATTAAATTTTGTCCGCGCGATAAAAGGCACAATTATGCAAGAATCATCTTCAAACTCGTCAAGTACATTCAGATGGTTAATATCTCAGTGGGAATTGCAAATGTGCAAAATCGGCCCAAGATGTGGTAATTGGGAAGGGTTAAAAAATTTGAATACCATCTTGACATGGCTTTCACAAAACCAGCTCTTACAAAACAACAGCAGGAAAAAATAAACATTTTTCGTTACAGCAAGTTGCCAACGATAAAAAAAAAACATACATTAAAATTCTCACTACAACAATTACTTTATTATTGCAAAATTTCCTCCTGAAAAATGAAAACAAAATTATTTGCTCTTTCGTATTTAAGCATTTTCTCTTTAATTATTTAAGATAAAATTATGTAAATTAGTATAATTTGGCGAACGATTTGGCGAAATTGGTTGACGTGATAATCAAGTAGTAGCCAATTTACACTTTTCATATTTCACAAAAGATTCCTACACAGACATCATATACGCAATAGGTTTAGCACGATTATCTTGCAACTACAATGTGGCAAAATCCTCGTTTTAGAATACCAAAGAAATTTATGTATATTTTATCAGTACAAAAAACCCTGAACGGGTTAAAAGCTTGTGACGCAGCACTTTATCTTATATATCTAAGAATTTTAAATTTGGGACTTAAAACTAATGATATCAAAATTTATGTGACGCTATGCTATTAATTAATATATAAATATATTAAAATTTAATTCATTAAGGTTTCATCAATTACATCTTTCATAAATTCAAAATATGAATCTTAAAAGATATGATATCAAAATTTAAGTGACGCCTTGACGAGGCTTTAAACAATGTTTTAAAATTCCATTTATTTATTTATTGTCTAAATACATTTTCATATCTAAACAATACTTTTCATTTTCCAATACACTGTTAAATACATCACTTTCACTGAATATATATAATGCACTGAAATGTATTTATTTGAATAAATAGATTTATCTTTTGGGCTACGCTATCCAAAATCAAAAATAACGTTTGAATAAATATTTTTTGCGTCATTGTATCCAAAGTAAGTTAAATAGATGCAAATAGATACAATGACGCAAAAAAATATGTATTCAAATGTTATTTTTTATTTTGGATAGCGTAGCCCAAAAGATAAATCTATTTATTCAAATAAATACATTTCAGTGCATTATATATATTCAGTGAAAGTGATGTATTTAACAGTGTATTGGAAAATGAAAAGTATTGTTTAGATATGAAAATGTATTTAGACAATAAATAAATAAATGGAATTTTAAAACATTGTTTAAAGCCTCGTCAAGGCGTCACTTAAATTTTGATATCATATCTTTTAAGATTCATATTTTGAATTTATGAAAGATGTAATTGATGAAACCTTAATGAATTAAATTTTAATATATGTATAAATTAATTAATAGCATAGCGTCACGTAAATTTTGATATCATTAGTTTTAAGTCCCAAATTTAAAATTCTTAGATATATAAGATAAAGTGCTGCGTCACAAGCTTTTAACCCGTTCAGGGTTTTTTGTACTGATATCAGTGCTTTTTTTAGGTTAATAATAAAAAGATAAAAACAAAAAATTAAAGACTAATGCAAATAATTCATATTCATGATTTCTGATCACCTTTAATTACCCCTCCCCCACCCACTTAAAAAAAGATATTTCATATTTTATTATTAATATATGCTGTGCTACTTGATTTCGTTAAAAACAACTCTGTAGTAAAGTACGTTAGTATAAGATAAGAAAGTAATGTACATTCAGCACTGTATTTCTAAGAAAGGATTTCATAATCTATGCTGTATGTATCATTTCTCATTCTAGTTAACTATGTTTATTCTTTACACATGATGATACATATACTGCAGATGGATTAAAATGATGAGGAATACAATATTCAGAATGCGCTGGAAAGTATTTCATAATCTATGCTGCGTGCATGATTCTTGTTAATTATGTTTCAACCTTTGTATAGGTTGGTAATATTGCAGATTGATTAAGACTATATCCGTTACAATATTCAGAATATGCTGGAAAGTGTTTCATAATCTATGTTGCACACAGGTTTTTCTTTCTTGTTAATTATGATTTGTTCTTTATATAGAGTGGTAAAATTACTGCAAATGGATTAAAATGATAGGCTTACAATAATGAAAATGTGTTGGAAAGTGTTTCATAATCTATACTGTATGTGTAACTTTTCATTCTTGTTAGTTTATTTATGTTTTGCTGTTTGCACAAAACATATATAAACTAACAGGGGGGGGGGGAGATTTGGATGGGAAGATTACTGTACAAAGATGAAACTGATAGGTTTAAAGCATTCAGAATAAAATGGAAAGTACAGTAGACTCCCTCAAATCCGCAAACCAGAAATCCGCAACCCTCTAAAATCCGCACATACTTTATGGATGTAAACAATGAAACTTTCAGATTGGATATTTGGACAAAATGTGATTTTTTAAATTTTGTATCAATTCCATATATTTTTTAATTTTCTCAATAATACTCTATTCATGTTTTTTTTTTCCATGAAGGAAGAAAAATTAAAAAAAAAAAAAAATCAAGATATTGCTGATATCACTGGTAATCACAATTTTCTTACCAAATATATTTATGCATTAATCAAGATTTTTTGGTTACTAAGCCTGGCTAAACTTTAAAAAAAAATCCTTATCTTATGATTTTGACGTGAATTAGTAATGTACTTTTATGAGGCAAGTTTTGTTGAATAATTTTAGAAAAATATATTTAATTTTTATAATGAATATTTAATCATACACTATTGATCATTAACTTGATCTTTGCTTTTAATATTTTAATCATTTTGAAAATTATCTAAATTTTTATTATTTTAATTTATTACTTATTTTAACATTTTATTATATTGTAAGTATTCATTATAGTCCTGAATGCACTATTAATTGCACTCAAATTACTGTTTAAAAAACGTAAACAAAGCAATGACCAGAAATCCGCAAAATTCTAAAATTCGCACAACCTCTGGTCCCAAGCTGTGCGGATTTGAGGGAGTCTACTGTATATAAACATGTTAAAGGAAAATTTTTTACTCTCGTTAATTATGCTTTGTTTTTTTGCACAGAATGGTAAAATTATTGTACAAGAATGACAATAAGTTTACAATATTCAGAATGAGTCAGAAAATGCATCATAATCGATGCAGTATGCATGACTCTTCGTTCTTGTTAGTTATGTTTTGTGGGGTCATCAAGACTTCTTGTTAGTTATGTAAGGGAGGGGGAGGAGTTTGTATCGGGTTTAAGATTTTATTAAAATTTCCATGCTCTAGTCTGTACGTATTTATATAATTTTTTTTTCTAAAAATCTTGATTTGGTTAGATAATTGTTTTTGTTTATTTTCGGGTTTGAATCTCGATTCAGTTTGAATTGAATTGGAATTTTCAGGTTCTTGCCGAGTTGCATTTCAAGTACTAGTTTTCAATTCTGGTCAGTGGATGGGGACAAAAATTACTTTGTCTTTCTTAAACAAATTTTTATTTCCTAATTTTTTTATTTTACTTTTTTTTTTGGGGGGGGGATTAGATTGGGTTTCAGGTTATACTGATCGGGTTTGAGATAGACTTCTATTGGAATTTCCATGATCTAGTCAATACATATCGACATAAATTGTTCTTTTTTTTCTAAAATCTCGATTTGATTAAATATTTTTTTATTTTTTTTTTTTGGGGAGGGGGGGGTTGAATCTGGTTTAGGATTGATTTCAAATGGAATTTTCAGGTTCTTGTTGAGTTGCATTTCAAGTATATTATTTTGTCGCAGATAAATTGGGTTACAATTGGAATTTTTTTTTTCTTTTTTTTTTGGGGGGGGGGGGTAGTGTTTGAACTGGGTTTAGGATAGATTTCAATTGAAATTCTTGTCAGTGTATGTGGACAGAAATTATTTGGTCTTTCTTGGACAGACTTGCGTTTCCATTGTTTTTTTCTTTTCGGGTTAGGATTAGGTTTCATGTTAACTTTCAGACTCTTGTCAGTGTGTATCCGCAGAAATAATTTTCTCTTTTCCGGATTAGGTTAAGGTTCGATGGAAATTTTTTTCAGGTTTCAATCAGGTTCAATTCAAATGGAATTTTCAAGTTCTGGTCAGGTTGCGCTTTAATGGAAAATATTTTGTCCTGTATAGATACTGGGCTCCGGTTGTATGGAATTTCCTTTTTCAGGTTCAGATTAGGTTTAAGATAGACTAATTGGAATTTCCAGATTTCTGATCACGCATATCTATGGAAATTAAGTTTTCTTTCCCAAATCGAGATATGGTTGGATAATTTTTTTTTTTTTTGGGGGGGGGGGGGGGTGGGGGGGTTGAATCTGCTTTCGGTTTGACTTCAAATATAATTTTCAGGTTCTTGTTTAGTTGCATTTCAATGTATTTTATTTTGCAGCAGATAGATTGAGTTACTCTTGGAGGGATTTTTTTCTTTCTAGTTTTGGAGTGTATAGGATAGATTTCAATAGGAATTTTTCGATTCTGGTCAATGTATGTCAATGGAAATTATTTTGTCTTTCTTGGACAAATTTATCTTAACATTAAATTTTTGTTGGTTTAGAATGGGTTTCAGGATAACTTGTAGGTTCTTGTTGGCAGACTTGTATAAAACCAAAAACTTTCTGCAAATTAATTTAATGTTGGGTGTAATTCGCATTTTTTGCGCAATTCATGGTCATCATTCATGTTTTTTATGCGATTTATGAATTTAATTTGCATTTTTGAGCAATTTATGGACATAATTCACAATTTTTATGCGATTAATGAATGTAATTTACATTTTACATGATTTATGGACGTAATTTGCTATTTTTATGCAATTCATAGACATAATTTGCGTTTTTTCAGCTTTCTGTTGACGAAATTTGTGTTTTTTAATCGATTTATTGACGTTATTTATGTTTTTATAGGATTTATGAATGTAATTTACTTTTTTTACCAATTCTTGGACGTAATTTGCATTTTTTGTAATTTATGAACGTTATTAGTGTTTTTTTGCACGATTCATGGAAGTGATTCGCATTTTTTGAGTGATTTATGAATGTAATTCACATTTTTATGCGTTTCATGGACGTAATTTGTGTTTTTTGAGCGATTCATGAATGTAATTCGCGTTTTTTATGCAAATCATGAATGCAAAACACTATTCGCTATTTTTATGCGATTTATAGACGTAATTTGCGTTTCAGCTTTCTGCTGCCAAAATTCGTGTTTTTTGAGCGATTTATGAACAGAATTCCCGTTTTACTACACGATTCATAGACATAATTTGTGTTTCTCATACAATTTCTGAACGTAATTCTCACTTTTTTAAACAATTCATGGACGTAATTCACGTTTTGACGATTTGTGGACCCAATTCGCTTTTTTTAAACTATTCATGGGCATAATTATCGATTTTTATGCGATTAATGAATGTAATTTACATTTTACATGATTCATGGATGTAATTTGCTATATTTATGCAATTCGTATGCATAATTTGCATTTTTTGAGCTTTCTGTCGACGAAATTTGTGTTTTTGATCAATTTATTGACGTTATTTGTGTTTTTGTAGGATTTATGAATGTAATTCGCTTTTTTTACCAATTGTTGGACTTAATTCGCATTTTTTGCAATTTATGAATGTTATTAGTATTTTTTTGCATGATTCATGGAAGTGATTCGCAATTTATGAGTGATTTATGAACATAATTTGTGTTTCAGCTTTCTGCTGCCAAAATTCGTATTTTTTGAGCGATTTATGAACATAATTCCCGATTTACTACACGATTCATAGACATAATTTGTGTTTTTCATACAATTTCTGAACATAATTCTCACTTTTTTAAACAATTCATGGACGTAATTCACATTTTGAGCAATTTGTGGACCCAATTCATGTTTTTTATGCAATTTGCTTTTTTTGAGCGATTTATGGACATAATTCGCGATTTTTATGCAATTAATGAATGTAATTTACATTTTACATGATTTATGGACATAATTTGTTATACTTATGCGATTCATAGACATAATTTGCATCTTTTGAGCTTTCTATCGACGAAATTTGCGTTTTTTGATCAATTTATTGACGTTATTTGTGTTTTTATAGGATTTATGAATGTAATTTGCTTTTTTTCACCAATTCTTGGACGTAATTCGCATTTTTTGTAATTTATGAGCGTCCTTAGTGTTTTTTTGCACGATTCATGGAAGTGATTCGCATTTTTTGAGTGATTTATGAAAGTAATTCATGTTTTCATGGACGTAATGTGTTTTTTGAGCGATTCATGAATGTAATTCGCGTTTTTTATGCAATTCATGAATGCAAAACACTATTTGCTATTTTTATGCGATTTATAGACGTAATTTGCGTTTCAGCTTTCTGCTGCCAAAATTCGTGTTTTTTGAGCAATTTATGAACATAATTCCCATTTTACTACACAATTCATAGACATAATTTGTGTTTTTCATACAATTTCTGAACGTAATTCTTACTTTTTTAAACAATTCATGGACGTAATTCACGTTTTGAGTGATTTGTGGACCCAATTCATGTTTTTTTATGCAATTCGCTTTTTTTGAGCGATTCATTGGCATAATTCACAATTTTTATGCGATTAATGAATGTAATTTACATTTTACATGATTTATGAATGTAATTTGCTATATTTATGCAATTCGTAGACATAATTTGCATTTTTTTAGCTTTCTGTCGACGAAATTTGCATTCTTTGATCGATTTATTGACGTTATTTGTGTTTTTATAAGATTTATGAATGTAATTCGCTTTTTTTACCAATTGCTGGACCTAATTCGCATTTTTTGTAATTTATGAACGTCCTTAGTGTTTTTTTGCACGATTCATGGAAGTGATTCGCATTTTTTGAGTGATTTATGAATGTAATTCATGTTTTCATGGACGTAATGTGTTTTTTGAGCGATTCATGAATGTAATTCGCGTTTTTTATGTAATTCATGAATGCAAAACACTATTTGCTATTTTTATGCGATTTATAGACGTAATTTGCGTTTCAGCTTTCTGCTGCCAAAATTCGTGTTTTTTGAGCAATTTATGAACATAATTCCCATTTTACTACACAATTCATAGACATAATTTGTGTTTTTCATACAATTTATGAACGTAATTCTTACTTTTTTAAACAATTCATGGATGTAATTCACGTTTTGAGGGATTTGTGGACCCAATTCATGTTTTTTATGCAATTTGCTTTTTTTGAGCGATTCATGGACATAATTCGCAATTTTTATGCGATTAATGAATGTATTTTACATTTTACATGATTTATGGACGTAATTTGCTATACTTATGTGATTCATAGGCATAATATGCATCTTTTGAGCTTTTTATAGACGAAATTTGCGTTTTTTGATCGATTTATTGACATTATTTGTGTTTTTATAGGATTTATGTATGTAATTCGCTTTTTTTTACCAATTCTTGGACGTAATTCGCATTTTTTGCAATTTCTGAACGTTATTCGTGTTTTTTTGCACAATTCATGGAAGTGATTTGCATTTTTTGAGTGATTTATGAACGTAATTCACGTTTTTATGCAATTCATGGATGTAATTTGCGTTTTTTGAGTGATTCATGAACGTAATTCACATTTTTTATGCAATTCATAAATGCAAGTCGCTATTTTTATGTGTTTTATATAGGTAATTTCCGTTTCAGCTTTTTGCTGCCAAAATTCGTGTTTTTCGAGCGATTTATGAACATAATTTATGTTTTACTACATGATTCATAGACGTAATTTGCATTTTTCATACAATTTATGAATATAATTCTCGCTTTTTTACATGATTCATGGACGTAATTCACATTAAGCAATTTGTGGACGTAATTCCTATTTTTTATGCAATTTGCTTTTTTTTTTTTTTTTTTTTTTTTTGCGATTCATGGATGTAGTTCACAAAAACACCCCCTTGGCTGTGCCACTGACAACAAAATCTTATGTTGGTGCAAGGAGTAATTTATTCATAGACATGAGAAAAAAGTTTTTGACAACAAACCAAAAAAAAGTACAATACAGGATTTTTACCTGGCATTCTCACAAAATTTTGAATATACCCTGCCTCCCCCCCTCTAATTCATAAGTTTTCATACATTCTATATTATATTCCATATTAAGAAGGCGCCACTTGTCTAGTTTTGTTTTGAATCAGAATGCGTTATTAGCATTTTTCATTCAGGTAGAATTTATTTAGAATAGAATTGATAAAGAAAATGCACAAATTGAAAACCATCGAACAGACATGATAGAATCATTACATAATTTTCATGGTTTTAATAATCCACATGGATTTTTCTTGTTATGCCAATTCAATCTTGCAATGTCTTAATATACAATGAATAAAGTCTGCAATAAAGTTAACCAGAGAATCTTGCAATGGATTTTTGCCGTTGCTTATTCAAATTTACTTAAGAGGAATCGAGTTAATGAAATGTTGTATAAATGTTACTTGTTAGCTTTATAGATTACTAGGTACTACTAGGTTATCCCATCGACCAAAAAATTATCGCCAAACTATAAGATTAAATTCCAATAATGGATGATTGTGAATGTCACATTCAATGACATTAAATACAATTTGTATATTTAAAATGTCATTGATTTTTATTTTGACTTTTTATTAATATTTTACTAATTATTTGTTTTTTCATTATTTAAAAAAAAAAAAAATATGTGATTATGTATGATTTGGCGAAATTGGTCGATGGAATAACAGTAGTAGCGATTACTAAAATATTTCAAATTGAAATAATTTATGAAACTGAAAATGTTTTAGCCAACATTTCACTTAAGTTAAAAACAAGCAATATATATAAATTGTAAAGTCCATCAAGTGTGTGTAACTTGGGACCAGACATTGCACAAATATAATGTGCTCATCTTTTGTTTACATTTTTAAAAAGAGTAATTTGAATGTAATAATGTACTAGAAATCATAATGAATGCTTATAATAGAGTATAATACAGTCAACTCTGTGAGATTCACAAAATGTATTATCTGCAAAACATGTTAAAATGCAAACATTGAAAAGTGTTTTAACACTTAAACTCAAAGATAAAAGATATGCAATAATTTTATTTTCATGAAATGACAAATTTTAATAAAATAAACTGGGATTTAAGAAAATTCATGTATTTTGTACCCTGTATTTAAAAATAATACTTTAAGCAAGCCAGTAAGTTTCCGTTTATTAATTATGATTAATGCAAACCTATTCTTTGCTCAAGCAGCGAAAAAATTAAAAAAATAAACAAAAAATATATAGAGGTAAAATTGTTTATCAAACAATACACATAAAAAGTTCCTTGGCGAAGGAGAGTAAACTGCATTTCACCCAAAATTACTGACAAAAAACAAAACAAAACAAAATGCAGTCCAGATTTTTAACTGGCATTCTCGTAAAATTTTGAATATATCCTGCCTCCACACTGTAATCCATAAGTCTTCAAAAATACAAGCAAATAACTTTATTGCAAAGTTACACATTCTGTATTAATTAATAATCCATTGCAAGATTCTCCGGTTAACTTTATTGCAGAGCTTATTCGTTGTATATTGACATTGCGAGATTCAATTGGCGTAACAAGAAACAACATGTGGATTATTAAAACCTGAAAATTACTTAATGATTCTATCTTGTCTGGTTTATATTTTTTAATTCGTGCATTTTCTATATCAATTTAATGGACATTATGTAAGAATATTACTACCTGAATGAAAAATGCTCCGTGTAACTTGCCGCGTTCGGGTTCGGATTCAAAACAAAACTAGACAAGTGGCGCCCCTAGGTGTATGAATACATGACTTTCCAACAACAAATAATTTAAAATAATTTTTGTTTGAAAACTTTAAAAAAAATCGTAAGTCGAAAGTATATTGAATATGTATAATTAAAAAATATTTTCCTATTTTAAAAAAGGATTCAAAATATTTTTTCCACAAAATGCAAAAATATCCAATGTAAGAAACGTAATATTTTCTTCTTACGAAAAATAAAGGCAAAATAAATAGAAATTTGATTTAGTATATATTTATTGAATGTTTTAAAGTACATGATAAGATGTTTTTGTAGTTTAAAAAACATTTATTGCTTCGATGCGGGTGTTTTAACTGTGACCATTACTACATTTGCCTTTTTGCAGTGTCTTCGTCTGCTAACCCATAGAATAACATGTAATCCGCGAGCTAATATAGTCCAATTTTCCAAGACCAATATATAACAAACAAGAGTTTTCCTAGAAACAAGGCAAGTCTTATTCCCTCTATCTTAAAGAGATTCATATTATATATAAGTTTTAATAAAATCTCCCAGCCCGTTTTCTAGATCTCATTATCAGGAACAAACACCATCGTTTTCAGTTTAAAAATGGTTATCGAGATCTAAAAATATACGGCACGTAGAAATGTAAAAATTATAGGATAGGATTAGACTGGGAATATAAGACTATATTAAAAAAATTGGACCATTCTGACCAATATTTGCTGAGTTATTAGAAGGCGGCTTTTCCGATTTCCTTTGATGTTGAGTTAGCTGTATATATGAAGTTCCGCATCTACCCTTATGACGATGGTAGGTTTTGACGATGGTAGGTTTAAAGCTGCGTCACTTGAAGGCTGCCGTCTTCTATGATTATTTTCTATCATTTTAAACAGCAATTAACAATAAATAAAAAGTAACTGTAGAACAAAACAACAAACATCATTTCAAAAAAGAAAAAAAAATGAAAGTAAATAAACAACTTATCATCAGATAAACAACTATAGCTAGGTTACCATATGAGGCAAATAATGCCATTTTGGTGCCAGTGAGATACCTCGATGAGTATATGACCAAAAGCCGTGACAAAATTTCCATTTGAAAAAAACTTTAATCGGTATTTATACTGCATTTTCCCTATTTATGTATAAGAAAAAACTTTGACACGGATGTCATGTATGCACCACATTGGCGCAATTTTTTTTCTGGCGCCAATTTGGAGAACTTGGTTTTTAATTACCAATTTCATAAATATTTTTTAATTATTTTGTATTATTTGAAAAAAAATAATAAATAAAAAAGTTTAGTTAATAGCTATAAAACAAAATGATTTATATTATTTTAAAAAACAAAATGAAAGTTAATAAATAGTTTATTAATAAATAAACAACCATAGTCGGTTTACCATGTGTGGCGTAAAATCGCCATTTTGTTGCAATCGTGCGAATGTGGTGCGTATATGACATCTGCGCCAAAACTTTAAAAAGTTGCAATTAAATTATTTTACAGTTTGGATGAGGAAGACATTTATACTAAAATTTAAACATTATACGCATTTTTTTTTTTTTTTTTTTTTTTTTTTTTATAACTGCTATTTATATATTTACAATTAAACATAAAAAAATATCCTAAAAATGCTCTCACAGATTTAAAAGAGAGAGAGAGTGAGAGAATTTAGTAATCGTGAACATCGCTCCGGCTTATGCCTTCTTGGTATAAAATCGCATTGTTTGATGAAGAAAGTAAATTCAAACACCCAAATAAACAAATAACATACAATTAACAGAAAAAACCATTTTTAAAAGTAATTCTGTGTGTTGTCCTGTAAGACACATAATGGTAGAATTAGATTTTAAAAATATTTTTTTAAAACAAAGAAAAAAGTTATTTACGTTTTATCTAATAAAATATTTAAAATACATTTTTGTTAGCCTGCGCGAAAGAGAATAGCGAAAGTTTGATTGAAGAAATATTGAAGAGGAAATGGTCAATTAAAAAAGACTTGTAAATTTTATTCAGCGGGAATTTTTCATTTCAAAATGTTGAATTTATCTATAGTGATAACGCATAATTGCATAAATTTACTTTGAATTGCAAAATTTTCCCTTCAGTGCTACTTGGTTATACCATCGAGCAATTTCGCCAAATTATACAAATCGCCAAACTATTAGCCAGATTATATAGATTAGCATAAATTTTCATTTAAATAACGAGAAACACATTAGCAGAACATATATAAAGTAGAAATAAAATGTCGAATTAAAAATCACTTGATGACATAATTAGTATTTATATTATACTTAATGTCAAGTGAATGGGACATTTACGATCATCCATTATTGGCATTTAATCTTGGAATTTGGGGGTAGATTTTTAATCGATGGGGTAATCTTTCCTTCTTCAGTTTTTAAATCTTAAAACTGAAATTTTTCCTGAAAGTGAAATTGACGGAATGGCGCAAGAAAAATTAAATTAACAATGAAAACATTTGGAAAAAGAAATAAAAGAGTTATACTCATATCTATATAATTTACGATTGAATATTAAAATATACTCTAAAAATTATCTTCAGTTGAAAAAAAAAAAAAAAAAAAAAAAAACATTATTGCGGCCATTAAGAACCGAAGTGAGGCATTAAGTCAGTAGTACATTTTTGGCTTAAAATCACATTCTTTGGCGACAAAAGCAAGATGAAAATGGTATAGAAACGAATAGTAACTCACAACTTACAGTGTCTTTTACAATCAGATCTGCTTTTTTCTGCTGTTAGTTGTATTATACGGAAATTCGATAAAAAAGAGAAAGAAAATAATAAAAAGGGAATAAATATCATTCAAAATTCATTTAATCAATTTCTGAAATTCATGTTTTTATTCTAACACCAGGGATAAGTCGCCAAAAGTTGAACCAATTGTTATATTTCGCGTTAATTTATTTTTTAAGCAATACAAATATTTTTTTCATTTTCAAGATAAATATATTTTTATAATATTACGCCTCATTTAAGCGGTCTTTCTTTATTATTATTAATATTATCAGTAGTTATTTTCTGCTATTATTTGCAAGATATTTGTAATATTTCTAATAGATATAGCCATTTTAATTCTTTTAGCAATTATAATTTTCGCCAAAAACAGCTACTGGCAAACCTTTTGTCAAAAATAACCGAAAAATACTAAATTAACTACGAAAAATCAGAGTTATCCCTGTAAATTTGAATCATAAACCTTCGGAAAAATATTTCCTATCGAATGATACAATCGGCAAAAAAATCCATCGGGTAGTTTTTGAAAACACTCGTTTGGAAGTTTCAGAACTTCTGCTTTATAATATATATATGATTGCATAGCTTTTATCGCGGGTTTTGAGTGCGGTGACCGAATCTAGAAATTCCGTAACGAGAAAGAACCTAGCACTTCCGTAACGAGAGAAAACCTAACACTCCGGCTAACGTCGCGTCGTTTGCATATAACTCGCGCATATAATGCATATAACTCGCGATCTAATTTTCGTAGCGCGACCAAATTTTGTTTGGTAATTTATTATGAGACAGTGTTACTTTTGGTGACAGGTGCCCTCCCACGTTGAGGGTCGAAAAATTTATAATGCTTATAAGTCGCGAACTAATTTTCGTAGCGCGGCCAAATTTTGTTTGGTGATTTATTATGAGAGAGTGTTAATTTTTGGTGACAGGAGACCCCCCCCCCCCACGATGAGAGTCGAAAAATTTAAAATGCTTATAACTCGCAATCTAATTTTCGTATTGCGTCCAAATTTTGTTTGGTAATTTATTATCAGACAGTGTTAATTTTTGGTGACAGGAGACCCCCACGGTGAGGTTCGGAAAATTTAAAATGCTTATAACTCGCGATCTAATTTTCGTAGCGCGGCCAAATTTTGTTTGGTAATTTATTAAGGTATTGCATACCTTTTATCGCGGGCTTTGAGCAAGGCGAAAGAATCTAGAAATTCCGTAACGAGGAAAAACCGAACACTCCGGCTAACGTCGCCTCAGTTTGGCAGACTTCGGCACGGTATCCTTCGGTAGACTTCGGCAGACATTGACGCGGTATTTTTCAGATATTTTGAGAATATCAAGTCCCAAACTTATATTTTTTATTTCGGCTACCATAAACGTATAGTTTCAATGATAAAAATTCCTGATTAACCTACATGTATTGTAAGATGATAAAAATATTTTAAACGATATTAACTTCGCATTTATTCAATAAAAAAAAGGTTTTTTGTTATCGGTCATCACGCTCAAAAAGAGTAACTTGAATTAATATCAAAGACAAAAAAAACTGCATAAATAAAAAACAAATAAATAATTACAATTGCATAAGTTGATAAAAAATGCTATGCAATAGCTTTACCGCGGCAGTCCTCGAGCGCCACACGTATTTTTATTTTATTATTTTGTTTAATGTACAAATAACTGTTTTATATTGCATCACAATGTGAAAGTAAGGGAAGTCGATACTCCTCAATACCTTTATTCTTCTGAAATATTCTGTTTCCCCAAATATTTTTCGTATGGTTTTAGAAATATTCTGTTTTATTTCCACGGCAGCATTTAGTTTATTTCTAACCATACGTGGCTAGAAATTAAATTATATATTTCCGGAAGTAGGATAATAAAATAATGGATGGGGGGAGGGGTATTTTAAACGAACACCTTCTGTTATTTTGGCCATTCTCTACTTGAATACTTGTGGGTGAGATATTCACCCTTATTGCAATTGTTCATCGTTTTAAAACATTGTGTAGTTCATCGTTTGCTGTGTATAGATCGCTAAAAGTAATTTTTTCTTGTTAGGAATGCAACATTTATTCTGTCAGAAATATGTTCATTTCGCAGTGGTCATTTTTTCCGCACAGTGCTAATCGTTTGCTCAACTGTCTCATTCATATAAATTGTTATTGAATTTTGTGAAACCCTGTTGTAAATCTGTCACCAATGTTATAACTTTCAAGCCTGTACAAATGTTCTGTTGATGATTTTTCCAATTTAAAATAAATTTTGAAGCTTTAGTTACGTTTCCTTTCTAAAACAACTATGAATAATAGGTATTGAATACCGCAAAATAAAATAAAAATCCGTTTTCCAACATAAACTGACTTAAATAATATACTCAGTGGATTCCTGTCAACTGAAGCTGTAGATTGAATATACATGAGTTCATATCGTCGATATACTGAAGAAAGTGAAAATATTTTCTATAAGAAGATGCCGAAGAAACCAAAGATCCAGAGAATGCATTGATTAAAAACACAGAACTCTAATTTTATTTACCGTGTACGGTTTAAACGGCATATGCTTTAGTATTTTTTTACAAAAATGTTTAGCATCTTGGCATAACAATAGATAATTCAATTGAAACAGCGCCAAAAACTGGCGATAAATCACAATTAAAATAATAAAATTTCATGTAAAGGACCATAAAAACAAACCAATTCATAGGCCGCGTTTTGCGATGGAAAATATAAAATCCCCTCATCAGGTACTATTTAGGTATGTCCGTAAGAAATCCAGGTCATAAATAAGCAGGAAGGAGAAAGAGGAAATGCGTTCACTTAGGAAAATGGAACTGGCCTCAAGACACATTTTTGTTCATATGTGACTTTGTCCCCTTACGAATGCGTGTTACAAGGTATAGATGTTGACGGACTCTTAGTTTCCAGCTCGAAACGCATTCCGTGAATTGTTTTTTTCCCTGGGTATTTGTAAGAAGTTTTATTATTTTAATTACTGTCAGACAATTCTTTCGGAATTTTGGCGCATGCACAGCAAATTCATGAAATTCTTTTACAACAGTAACGTAATTTAATAATTAACTCTTCCAAATAAAATTGTTTTTCATTGTCTTGTGAATGTGTTATGCCAATAAAAATATTGTACAAAAAAGTGTTCTTAAAATTTACATAGTTTTTCCAGAAATATGCAGCCACAGATATTTTTTGGCAAAATGACTCAACTCACTCAGCAATTCCTTTTCTATAAATCAAATCTTTCTAAAATCTCCTGCATTTTTTTTTATATAAATCAAATTGTATTTTATTTCCTTTCTAAATTTATGTATTTTTAAAGGCACCATGCAAAAAGTATTTTGAAAGTGTTTTACATATGTTATTTTAAAAAGCTCTAAAGTGTGCGATGTTTATACTGTGTTCAGGGCTCGCACTGTTCCAAAAATTTTCGTACTTTCCTACCACAATTTTTAAACGGTAATATTTATTGTATAATTCTATTGTAGATGCTAAATGGACCTCCCATAAAGATTTTTGATTTAAAATGCTGGTAGCAACGTATGAAAATTTTACGAACGGTGCGAGCCCTGTGTGTTGTGAATTTGGTGACAAAATGATGTGCAGTATAACACTATTCTAAGAAAATATTTTTTATCAAAATTATTTACGCCATTTCAATGCAATTGACACCACTATTTTTTGAACACATTTCTAGATAACAGCATTTCTGTAGCATTTAAGAACACAATCACAACACAAAAAATGTTTAGCATATAAAGTTTGCATGTAATTCAAAACATATTAATGTGTTGCAAATTTGGCGACAAAAAGTGTTCTAAAATGTGTTTATTTTTGTGTGATGGGATTTTGCAGTGTAGGGGGAACTGGGGTACATTGATACATGGGGCACATTGATACACCCCCTCTACCGCTCACAGGATCATTACAGGAAGTTTCACAACAGCTCCAAAAGATGATGCTAGTGTATTCAACTACATACAGAAAATCTTGGAATGATTCAGCAGTTTGATGAAATGGGACGGGTGATTTAGTGTTTTTGTTGTTCAAAAGTAAATTTGAGTTGTACAATTGAAATGCTATTATACAATTGTTCCAGTATTTTCAACCAAAATGAATACTCTCCCTGGTAAGTACAGCTACTCTTTATCAGTTCCTCATTATTTATTGTTGGATATATTGTGAAGTGTTGGATTTGAGACTCATTTTATTCAAAATCGCTGTATGGGGCACATTGATACAGTTTATGACGGGGCACATTGATACAGCCTAAATCCTTTAATAGTTCATATTTTCATTATCTTTTATTATTATTTTTACCATACACTCCTTAATCCAACCTTTTTTCACGAAAAATTTCTAATATTAGTTTTTATTGAAGTGAAATAGCTCTAATTTCTTTATATTAGAACATTTTATAGTATTTTTGAAAACAGAAGACGTAGGAACTTAGGATCAAGTGCTAGTAGAACTAATAAAAGAAAAGGACGGCATTCTGGCAAATCTCGAATTTATATCGATTCTCCAGAGAAAAAAGTATTTTCGACATGAGAAATGTTAAGTAAGAGAAACAAACTGCAGAACAGAAAATGATACTTATATTATAAACAGAATTTTTAATATAATTATCTTTTATTTTCTGTTTATGAACCTATTTATAAACAGAAAAATTGGTAATTTTTTCATCTTTCATAAGAAAGAAGATAATGCTGGGGTTGAAGTGCTAGATATGACAAAGTTACCACAGCCAACAATCAGACAAGAAACAGTCAGAACATCAGGTCATAATATATTTAATTTTGATTGCTTTAATATTGCTTAAAAATAAATTGTGGGTGATTTGAATTTTTATAAATAAATATAAAATGGTTTTCTAACTCATTTTTTATGAAAAATATGCATTGTTATTATTTTGTCGTCATTTTTCTTAAACGTATCAATCTGCCCCGGGGATGGGGCACATTGATACAAATGACTTTTTTTGATTTTTTAAAAATTACATGCAAAAATACTATATAAAACAATGATTGCACATTTTTATAACATACTACACAAGTTTTGCTGTCACCTCATGGAAAAAAAACTTTAATTTTCTCCTTTCTTGACACCAAAAAAAATCTTAGAAAAAAACTGTATCAATGTACCCCAGTTCCCCCTACATATAAAGAGGTTACCCATCCCTGATTCATAATTGAAATGATATTTTACGATACTGAAAACTTTAGACTTACATATTTCAACCATAAATTCTAAAAAACAATATAATCCATATAGAATTACACATGGAATTGCATTGTAAAATGAATGCAATTCGTATACAAATTTTTGTAGCCTTTTTAATCTTCGTTAAATTAACACTATTGTTTCAAAAATTTATAATTCCGTCTGCGTCATTTTCTAATATTACTAGCCATAAAATGTACTATACGTAAAGATGTGTCTGCGTATCTCTTGTTCAGTACTACCTATTTAGTATTCATCACGAAGGATTATGATTGGAATTATTAGTGAGCTCTGTCATATGCGCAAAGGATTTCTCCTGTACCAACTTTATTAAATACTCAATCCATAGAATCAATAAATAATTTTGTAAGCTTAACGCTTTATATCCCAAGATTACTTTAAAATGCCATTAAAAAAAAGTCTTATAAAATTAATACAGAACATCGATTAACAATTTAACAGTAATACAATTTACAGTGAGTTATAGATGCTTTACTTTATCATGTTTCAAAAACTTTATTTGTTGCACAAGAAAAAAATGTTTTTCAGAGGTTGATTTATCTTTTATGCTGTTAAGTCTAATATGTTAAGTCTGTTAAGTTTAATTAAGTCAGATGTTTGGAGAATGCAAAGTTTTTATTTTGAAACATCTCTACATTTTTACTGCAAAGGCATTATACTTTTAGATTTCTTATTTTTTTAATTTTTTTAAAGGGATTTTACATAGAAAGTTTGAGTTAAGTTATAAATATTTTACAAAATAGCAATTAATAAATATTTCGTTTATTAATTTTGTAATATCATTCTAAAATTTATTAACTAATTGTATAAATTAGAATTTGCTTCAATAAAAATACTGTTAAAGATGATTAATAATGTGGGACATAAATGGTTAAACTAATAACAAAACAGAAAAATTGATGTACATTGCAGAAGTAAAAATATGTTCTTTTATAAAAATTTTACGAATGATAATGTGATTTTAATACAATTCCGTAATGTCTTGCAGATTGTATATGAAAATGATAAACAAATTTTTCAAACTGATTTATTTAAATATTTCTTTTGAAACCAGAAACAATAAATATGAAACATTACTATGTGGCATACGTAATTTATTCTCAAAAGTATGAGGAAAATTAGATTTAAACAATACGCGATTAAAAAAGTGTGATAAAACATTTTTTTTTTTTTTTTTTTTTTTTTTTTTAGTTGTAAAGGAATTCCTTCCAGAATAATTTGTTGAGCCCGTTGATTAAGAACATAATAAATTTGATAGCGAATTAAATTCGATGTGCGTAATATAAACCTTCAGAACAGAGCTTATTGTTTATTTCAAGCTTAATCCTACATGACAAACGGTTAGGATGTAGAAATGACATGAGAGATATTTAGAGACAATTGCCTTTAAATGTCTTCGACTAATGTAAGAAAACAGAGAAGACGGAGTTATAAACTTTGCCAACAATAGCATTAACTGAATAATGTTACGTAATGTTGTGAAGCTTTTGTTGAATAATTTAAATATTTATTAACTCGGTGTTTAAATCTCTTTTCGTAGATATGTATAGATCACAGAGTTCATTGACAGAGCCTTTTTATTATAAGAATAGTTTTATTATAAGAGAAGTTGTAATAGAATTCGAGAATGAAAATTGTTTTTGAATTCATATAGTTCATATTTAACCCTTTCGGGTCTGGGTACTATTAATAGTACATGTCTTTCAATGGAATATTATTTTTTTCTAAGAAATATTCTTCTTTCTACTTACATGTAGTAATGTTAGTACATGTCTATGCATTTATTATATGACTTCATTTATGTTTAGGCACTAAGTAATAATAATAATTATTTTATTTAATTCTCTTTGAGCCGCTTGCAATTCTTTTATTTTAAACCTATATTTCACTCTTTAAATGCCCGAAAGGGATAATAAAATTTCGTAATGTCAGAAATGCACATGAAAATGTACATGAAAATAGGGACATAAAACGTTTCCTTTAATTGTAAAGAAATTCCAGAATAATTTGTTGAGCCCAATGATTAAGAACGTAATGAAGTTGGCAGTGAATTACATTCGATGCATGTAACATAAACCTTCAGAACAGAGCTTACTGTTTATTCCCAGCTTAATCCTACATGACAAACGGTTAGGATGTAGAAATAACATGAGAGATATTTAGATACAATTGTCTTTAAATTTCTTTGGCATTATTCCTTGATATAAGGCTGTTATATACAATTAGTCAGAATATAATATGAGGTCAATGACATCAGTCTAACTGGTAATTTTCTTTTTATATTATTTTTTTAATTACTCACGGATAATGCTTTTGAAATTTTGGCACATGCACATAAAGAGGTTCGCCACTTCTAATTTCTAATTGAATTGATATTTTACGACACTAACGATATTAGGCTTAAATATGTTAGCCTGAAAGTACTAAAAAACAATGTAATTCATATGGAATTAGTTTGTAAAATAATGTAATTCATATGTAAGTTTTCGCAGTATTTCTTATTTTTTATTAAATTAACATTATTCTTTGGAAAAAATTAAATCAGTCGACTTCATTTTCTAATATTATTAGCCAAAAGATGTATAATGCGTAAAGATGTATCTAACCATATCTACCTTCTAAGTATTCGACACGAAGGATTGTGTTTGGAATTATTAATGAGCTCTACCATATTCGCATAAGATTTTTCCTCTCTCATCGGTATTATATACTAAATCCATGAAATCAATCCATATGTTTTGAAGCTTAACTCTTTATATCCCAAGATTACTTTAAAATGCCATTAAAAAACTTGTTATAAAAATTAATGCAGTACATCGATTAGTGATATTACAATTTATAATGAGTCATGTATGCTTTACTTTATTTTGTGCCAAGTTCACAAAATAAAAATGTTTTTCAAAGAATGATTTATCTTTCATAAGCATCTGTTTAGTTTTAATTATGTCAAAAACTTGCGGAAAGCAAAATTCATGTTCTGAAACATTTCTACATTTTTATTCAATGCCCTTAGAATAAAAATGTAGAAATATCTCAGAACATAAGCTTTGCATTCTGCAAGTTTTCGACATAATTAAAGCAAACAGATGCATATAAAAGCTAAATTATCTTTTTAAAAACATTTTTGTCTTGTGGAACAAGTAAAGCTTTTGAAATAAGATAAAGTAAAGCATGTATAACTCATTGTGAATTGTATGGTTGCTGATTGATGTACTGCATTAATTTTATAGCAAGTTTTATTAATGGTATTTTGATAAAATTTGTACATTTCAAAATTATATCTATATTTTTTAAGTATTTTATATAAAAAATTTGTGACTGGTTATAAAGATTTTAAAAATAAAAATAAAAAAATATTTCGTTCATGAATTTTGGTAATATCATTCTAAACTTTATTAATAGGTTCGTTAAATCCTCTTAAGAATTTTTGAAAATTTAAGAAAAATAATTTTGAAGATGAAGTTTCACTATTTACTAATTTGGGACATAAAGGATTAAACTAATAACAAAGCAGAAAGATTGAGATACAGTACAAAAGCAGAAATATGATTTTAATAAAAATTTTACGAATAATAATATGATTTCAATAAAATTTCGTAACGTCTTGCAGATTGTGTATGAAGATTATAAATGCATTTTTCAAACAAAAGTGTCATAATAAGTGTATAAATGCATCTCAATAACTCTTCTGAAACCAGAAAAAATAAATGTTAAATATAGTTATGTAATATCTATATTATAAAGGCCAAACGTATCTGTGCGAAACGCATACGTCATTTTGCGAATGGCAACAATTTGAAATTTAAAATGAAATTTAAGTTTTGCATTTTTTCTTTTACAATTTTTAAAATTTCTAAATATCGCACAATTTTAATTTTTATACCATCGTATAGGAAAAAAATTTACTTTTTAATGCAATTTGTTTGAAAGCTGTATCTTTATTTGTTTTTGAGTTAATTTTTTCGTAGTTTTTTATACCGGTTTCGATTGGTGGCAACAGACATACTCCATTTTTATTAAAATAAAAATGAAAAAAGCAAATTAATGTATCTTTTTGTTGCCATTTTTTTAAAGTGAAAAAAAATTCGTTTTAGTTTATTTTTATTTATTACTTAAAGGATTTTTAGTTTAGTAAAAACTTTCTTTAAATTCGATACAACACATTCTTTTTACACTCTGACGTCACAGGAATATGGTTTATCGTATTTATTGCATGCAGGTTATTTCAGAAATTTTCATTTACACTTAAAAGAATATAAATAAATTAGTATCTGTTTATAGCTAATAGCAATCGATATTTGAAGTTTTGAATTAAAATGATTTTGAAATGATTAAATTAATTTTTTTTTATCAAATACCATTTTTTTAAACGTGAACACGAATAAGAGATGTGTATATGTTAATTTTGAAGTGGTAAAAATAATGTCGGATTTAGATTTCATAGGGCAAAAAATTTTATGATTGAGTCAAAGTGGAGTACGTTTTACCATAATTAGTAACTTAATAATAATACAAGATCTTTATTATATTTTATTGTTTACATTTCGATTAAAGTTTGATTTTAATAATTTCTACAACTGAGTTTTATAGAAATAGTATTTTTTTAACTTTAGGTTAAATATCATTTGTTTAAGAGTTAGACTTACGAATATAAGGTGCATTTTTTTTTTTTATTGTGACTAATTAAGTAGATTAATCAATGAAACACTTGCTTCTTAAACATTTTCTTTCGTCGAAATTCGACGGGTTCTCCCTTGTGTAATTTATTCTCAATAATATAAAAAAATTACATTTAAACATTGAGATGAAAAGATTGTTATAAAACACTTTCTTTAGTTGTAAGGAGATTCTTCCATAATAATTTGTTGTACCAGTTGATTAAGAACATAATAAAGTTGACAGTGAATTAAATTCGATGTGCGTAATAAGCCTCCAGAACAAATCTTACTGTTTATTCCAAGGTTAATCCTACATGACAAACGGTTAGGATGCAGAAATGACAGGAGAGATATTTAGAGACAATTGTTTCTAAATGTCTTTGTTTAGTGTAAAAGAAAAAATCTTAATTAAACTCGCATTTGTTACAAAATGCTATTTTCTTTAGACCACAGTCACTAAAAAAATAACGTTATACATAACCATAAGCCACTCATTAAATAAAAGTAGGAAAGTAGGTGTATACGAAGTAGTATCTAAGTAGCAGGTGTTCGAATTTTGGATATAGATTCATTATGATAAGAAGTTTCCCTAATTAGTTTTCGGGGTTTAATGATTATGCATAAAATGGGAAATGGGACAGCTAATCCCTTATTTAATATTTTTTTTTTCGACAAGCATTATTTCTAGACATAAGGATGTTAAACACAGTTAGTGAGAATAGCCTATGCGCTCAATGCCATCAATCTAACTGGGCAATATTCTTTTTATATTATTTTAATAACTACTGACAGATAATGCTTTCGAAATTTTGGCACATGCACATAAAAAGTTTAGCCGTTCCTGATTCATAATTGAATTCATATTTTACGATACTAACGATTTAAAGCTTGAATATGTAGCCTAGAAGTAGTAGAAAAATAATATGATTATTATGGAATAAGTTTGTAAAAACAATGTAATTCATATGTATTTTTTATAGCATTTCTTATCTTCGTTAAATTCTTTTATTGGTAACATTATTGTTTGAAAATTTTTAATTCTGTCTACTCCATTTCCAAATATTATTAGCCATAAGATGTGTAACATATAAAGATGCATCGAAACATCTCCAGTGTCAGCACTACCTATTAAGTGTTCGTCTCAAAGGTTTATGATAGGAATTATTAGTGAGCTCTGGCATATGCGCAAAGGATTTCTCCTTCGGTAACTTTATTATATACTCAATAACCATAATTATAAATAATTTTTGAAGCTTAGCTCTTTATATCCTGAGAGTATTTTGAAAGGCCATTAAAAAAACTTGTTAAATTAATACCGTACATCAATTAGCAGTAATATACACATGATACTATTTACAATAAGTTATAGATGCTTTACTTTATTTTATTCGAAAAGCTTTATTTGTTGCACAAAACAAAAATGTTTTTAAAAAGATGATTTATCTTTCATGTGCATCTGTTTAGCTTTAAGTATGTCGGAAGCTTGCGGGATGCAAAGTTTATGTTATGAAACATCTTTGCATTTTTATGGTAAAGGCCTTATATTTGTACATTTCTTAATTCTATAACTTTATTTTTAAAAGATATTTTACATTAAAAAAATGAGTGGGGTTTTTAATATTTTACAAAATACCAATAAATAAATATTTCGTTCATTAATTTTAGTAATATCATTCTAAAATTTATTAAATGGTTGTGTAAATCTTCTTCAGAATTTGTGAAAATTCAGTAAAAATACTTTTAAAGATGAAATTTTAATTAGTTCATAATTTGGGATGTAAAAGATTAGACTAATAACAAAGCATAAGGACTAATATATATATCGGAAGCAAAAATATTGTTTTTTTAAAAATTGTACAAATAATGATATGATTTTAACCCTTTCGGGTCTGATGTACTATTTATAATACCTATCTTTTAAATAAGTATTAATTTATTTTATGAAATACTTTTGCTGAAGTTTACATGTAGTAATGATAGTATATGTCTATACATTTACTATATGACATCATTTATGTTTAGTCGTTTAGTAATATTAGCAATATAATAAATGTATCCTTAATTCTCATTGCACCGATTGCGACTGTTTTATTTTAAACATATATTTCATTATTTACATTTGAAATAAAGATTAATTTCCGGAAAGAATCGTTTGCAATAAAACTCAAAAAGTATTATAAAGTTGTAACATCAATTAAATCTTGTTGTAATACAATATTTTCAAAACATTTCCAAAAAATTCTCCTTAACCTATTGTCATATGAATTATAGTGCGCAAATCAACAACATTCTCTATGTTTTAGATGATTAAATATTATTAAATTCTTACGAATATGTTTGGATAGTTAGTGTTAATGTTATGAGAGAAAAAGTTATTTTTTTCTAAAAGATGAAAAAAAAATCGGATATGAAAAGGTTAATAAAAATTCGTAATGTCTTGAAGTTTGTATATGAAAATTATAAATTCTTTTTCGTAAACAAATGTGTCATAATAAGCATATTAATGCATCTGAATAATTATTCTGAAACCAGAAACAATAAATGTTAACAGTAAATTAGATATAAAGAATGAGATGAAAAAAGGTCATATAAAAAATTTTTTTAGTTGTAGAGACTCTTTCCAAAATAATTTCTTGAACCCGTTGATTAAGAACATAATAAATTTGACAGTGAATTAAATTCTATGTGTGTAATATAAGCCTTCAGAACAGAGCTTACTGTTTATACCAAGCTTAATCCTACATGACAAACGGTTAGGATGTAGAAATGACATTAGAGATATTTAGAGACAATTGTTTTTAAATGTTTTGGCCAATGTAAGAAAACAGATGAGACGATATTATAAACTTTGCCAACAATAGAATTAAGTCAGTAATGTTAAGTAATGTTGTAAAGCTTATGTTGAATAATTTAAATATTCATTAGCTCTAGGTTTAAATCTCTTTACGTAGTTATGTATAGATCACAGAGTTATTTGACGGCGTGCTTTTTTATCTAAATTAATTAGCTCCAGGCATTTTATGGAAATTGGTATAAAGTTATAATGGAATTCGCGAGGAAAATTTTTTTTTTTTGAATTCACAGAGTTCGTATTTAAAGTCACCTATATCGCGAAATGCTATTTCTTTCATGCTACAATTTAAGTATCCTCATTAAAAAAAACCAAATAAAAAATAACCGCCAACTAACTAAAAGCCACCCGAACGGTTAAATACTGATAAACTATTGCAATTTTTTTAAATTCTAAACATTATACATTTTCCCTTCGTCATACTGGGGGGGGGGGGGGGTAAATGTGTTTAAATGTTATTTATTTCAAAACTTCATCTCAATTTATTTTAAGACTTTATTTACTTTTTTTTTTTTTTTCAGTTTTAAATGCCATTTCTTTAATGATGGTAAGTACTCTGTAAAAAGTAAACAGAAAATAGTAAATTACTACATCTTTCTATTGCTATTTCTTCATAATAATGGAAAAAAATGTCATTAAAATACTTTCTTTGCTGTGAATATCGTCTGCTATAACATTGCATTTTAAAGAATATTTGTATGACTTAATTTTACCAAATTTATTTAATTCCTGTCAAATAAGTGAAAGAATGCAATTCTTTTAAAGCGTGTGCAATAACATTGTCCTAATTTTGAAAAAAAAAATAATAAAGATTTCAGATAATAGATGGAACTATTAGAAAACTATGACTAATTTCCATTATCTATATCGATATTACAAACAAATTAAGGCTTTCAAATCAATATTTAACCTTTTATTTTCTTGTGAATCACGACTTTATTTATTTATTTATATATTTATTTATGTATTTATTTATTTATTTTCCTTTAACTGTGTATTATTTCGCCATAGTGATGTCATAGGATCTTTTTCTTTAGAGGTTGTTAAAGATTGGATCGTAAATGTGGGATTTTTCAGAAACTACAAATACTGTCATTTTATGTAAAATAAAAGCGTATATTTTCTGTTCTTAAAATTGGAATATGTTTTTACTAAACATATGTTGTTTTGATACATTACATTTTGAAAAAAAAGAGAAATCTTGCTTGTATTATATTATTTAAGCACAGAATAAAGTCTTTTGAATTTAATGAATTCAAATGATTTTGAATTTAACTGATTTATGAACATTTAAAAATCATCGTTTTTTAACTTAAGTCACTTTTAATAAAACATTAATTCACATTTTTTTCCTTAATTAAATCTTGTTGAGTTGTAGAAACTAATTTTTAAGGATCATTTAAAAAATAAAAAGACAACGTTACAAAATAAATTAAAAAATTTCTAGATAAAAACATTTAAAAAATTTTTTACATGCTTATTCATAGTTCTAACACATATTAATAAAATTTAAAATCTAATTACAATTCCTAATGCAATCAATTTAAGTTTTTAATGCTTTATCCTGCTTTCACTAAAACTAAACATCAACTTTCATTTTTCTCTTCTTTAATGTCTTTTGAATTAAGAAATCTAACAGATAAATACTTTGATTTTACTTCGAATAGTCTCAATATAAATATGTTTTAATTTTTAAAATATCAGATAATCCAGAAAGTAAATTCCGTTAAGCAATAAAATAAAAAGAAACTGTTATTTGAAAAAACAATTTGTTAGATAATGAAGTATAATTGTTATATCATTTTTTGACTCTGTTACCATCATTGTTGAAGCTTTTATCATAGCGTGGTACAAGATTTTGTATGACTTTTATCTAGAAAAATGCCGCCTGTGATGCCAATCATGTGGTAACAGCATTAAAAGAAGTGAGCGGTAAATTTGATGAAAGTGCGGATTCAGATTCAACCAGGTGGGAAGGCCTACTAATTGGTTTGAGCCCCACAAGCCCCACCCGGCAATATTTATTTTAAAAAAATATTACAGAACAATTATACAGTAATAAAATAAAAGTAGATAACAAAAAGTAATTGAGATAATGAAAGACAAGCTGACAAACGTATACATATAATTTTTTCTTATCAGTACCACTAATTTTAAAATTGTTTTAAAGTAAAAATTTGTTTGATTAGTTCCCTAGCTCATCATCATTATCATATAATAGGTCCCGTGGAAGCATTTGGAAAAGACCTCGATTGTTTTCAATCAGTGTTACGCAGTTAATGATTTTTTATAATAGTGATGGTTGTTTTCTTATTGTTTTGAACCATGAAGAGAGCCTTATCGTTCTGGAAATTTTGAGGTGGTTTTTGGATGTTAGTTTACATTCCGTTACTTATTGCAGCAAGGTTCCTCGTTTTCCATGCATTGATGAAAGTGCATTGACAGTGTCGTAATAGTGAATATTCAGTTCTCCGTACTCTTCTCTTCAACTTTCGTAAGCAAATAATTGCCAATTTAGTGGCGGCTGCCGTCTTCATTTTCCATCGTAAATGTTTTCACGTCCTTCTTTGAAATGTTGCACCCATCTCCATACCATCGAATAACTTAACACCCCCCCCCCCTTAAACTTTGCAAATTTATATGCGACTTTCAACTGGTTTTAGATTTCTTAACATTCAAAAGCGCGTATTATAGACTATAACTCGTATGCAGCAGGATATGCAATTTTTTAAAACATGTTTAGTGAATATTCATTTCTCCATACTCTTCTCTTCAACTTTTGTAAGCAAATCATTGCCAATCAGATAAGGTCACACGCTTCATTCTTCAGCGCGAATGTTTCCACGTCATTCATTGAAATGTCGTACCCATCTCCATACCATCGAATAACTTTTCATTTTTTCCCCGTAAACTTAGCAATTTTATTTTCGGCTTCTGATTCGTTTTAGTGTTCTTAACATTCAAAAGCGCGGATTACAGACTATAACTCACATACGGTGGGATATGCAATTTTTAAAAATGTTTTTCGTGAATATTCAGTTCTCCGCACTCTTCTCTTCTATTTTTGTAAACAAATCATTTCCAATGAAATATGGCCACCTACTTCATACTTCATCTTGAATCTTTTCACGTCCTTTATTAAAAATTTGCACCCATCTATATACCATCAAATAACTCTGGTTTTAGTGTTCCTAACTTTCAAAAGAGCAGATGACAGACTATAACTCGCTTGCGGCGGGATATGCAATTTTTTTAAACATTTTTAGTGAATATTCATTTTTCCGTATTTTTCTCTTCAACTTTTGTATGCAAATCATTGCCACTCACACGTTTCATTCTTCAGCGTGAATGTTTCCACTACTTTCATTGAAATTTCGCACCCATCTGCATATCATCGAATCACTTTTCATTTTCCCCCCCGAAATCTTCATAATTTTATTTTCGGCTTCTGATTAGTTTTAGTGTTCTTAACCCCTTGGGGACGAGCGACACGTATAGGTTCTTCTAAAAGGCTTAAGAATCCTTGTTTATTCTCAACACTAAAATTGTGCTGTAAAATTTGTCATATGTAATCGGAGAATTTTTTAGATTTAATAGGGCACAAATTTCTGTTTTTAAAAAAACGGTGACAGAACATTAAAAATTTCGTAAAAGACTTCCGTCGTGAAGTGGTTAACATTCAAAATTGCGGATTACAGACTATAACTCGCATGCAGTGGGGTATGCAATTTTTAAAAATATTTTTCGTATTTATTCAGTTCTCCGCACTCTTCTGTAAACAAATCATTTCCAATCAGAGACGGCCACCCAGTTCATCCTTTATCGTGAATCTTTTCACGCCAGTAGTAGGCCGCGCCGTTGGTGCGGCGGAAGTGACGTCACAGGTGGGCGGGGCCACCTGTCAATCAAAAAGGGGGGGACGGAACCGGAAGTGGGGGGTGTCACGTGACTTCATCGTATAGGATAACGAGGGTTAATGTTGAGTTGTTTTTTTTGCTGAATGTTGAGTTGTTTTTGGCTGAGAGCGTCTTGTTAGACGAGGTGCCTCCCCCCCCCCATTTTTCCCCTACTTGATTTGGACTTTGAATATTTTTTTCAAGTTTGATTTTTCAGTGTCGCCATCTATCGGACTTCTGTGAACTAATGCCGAAGCATTTTGAGAATATTGAAAAAGAATGTTTTTTTTTCCCTGACTGGGGATCGAACCCGAGTCGTCGGCATAGGAAGCGGATGCGTTAACCGTTATGCTATCAGTTACTTGTGATAGAGTAGGAATGAATTGAAGTTATGGGGGGTTCTGAAGATATGACTTTTGCGTCTTGATGTGGTTGAATCTAAGAAGTTTGATTGTTTAATGAAGGCTTTGTAGGCTTGTAATTTATTATTTGAATTAGCGAAATGAATGTATTAATGTTTTAGATTTTAATTAATAACGTTACAATTATTTTTGAATTGATTGTTTAATGAACTTTACAATTAATTTTGAATTGATTGTTTAATGAAAGTTTTGTGTAATTATAATTTATTATTTGAATTTGCGTAATGAATGTCTTATTATTTTTAATTTTAAGTAATAACTTTGCAATTAATTATGAGAAATGAATTTAGTTTTCGAATGGGTATTGTTGAATTTTATTTTTAAATATTTAGTAATAAATAATTATAAATAATTTATTATTATCAATGTATGTTTTCATAGACTTTTTTATTAATGAGTTTTTTTTTTCATTATTTATACATTTCATGTGTGTTAGAATTATTATTGCTATTATTATTATTTTTTAATACCTGAAAATGGTGCGAAGTGTTTAAATTATTTAATCTAGCTTATTTGTAATTAAAAAAAATTGATTGAAACATTCTTATTGATTATTATTAATCACTTATTATTATTAATCACTTATTATTAATCACTTATTACTCTTTTACTGAACGTATTTTTTAATGAAAAATAAAACTTTTTTTTTCTTTAACTTATCTTTTTTTTTTTTTTTTCACCGAATACATTTTTAATGAAACTTTTTTTTCTTTAACTTATCTTTTTTTTTTTCACCGAATACATTTTTTTTTTTTTTACTAAACATAGAACTTTTTTTTTTCCTTAACATAACTTTTTTTTTTTTTTTTTTTTTTTTTTACTGAATACATTTTTTTTTTTTTTTAATAAAACATAAAACTTTTTTCTTTTCAAAACATAATTTTTTTTTCTCTTTTACTGAACGTATTTTTTAATGAAAAATAAAACTTTTTTTCTTTAACTTATCTTTTTTTTTTCACCGAATACATTTTTTTACTAAACATAGAACTTTTTTTTTTCCTTAACATAACTTTTTTTTTTTTTTTTTTTACTGAATACATTTTTTTTTATTCAACATGAACTTTTTTCTAAACACAAAACTTTTTTAAAACTAAACTTAAAACTTTTTCCTAATCACAAAAATAATTTACTCACTATAAAAATTTTTTCCAATTCATATCTTTTTCATTGAACATATTTTTCCTAAACATAGAAAGAGAATAAATTTACTAAGCATTTTTTTCTTCTAATACACAAAAAAAAATTTACTCAAGATAATTTTTTTTATAAAACCATAACTTTTTTCCTAAGCATAAAAATATTTTTTTTTTTTCCAGAATACAAAACTTTTTTTTTTTACATAATAAAAAACATTTTTTTTTCCTGTTTTATCACTGTGTTGAAAATATGTGATTCTTTTTCTATTAATTTACACATAAATTTTATAATCGATTAGTAAAAAATGATAAAAGCATGATAAACAGCAATGAACCTTATCCACCAAATACTATCGTATTATCAGATCACTTTGTAAACCAATCCTATTATTTTTAAAAAAAAACAGTAGCGCCACCTAGAATTTAACAGATTTTTGTGAATCAGTAGAAATTTATCACACTGTTTATTGTTTTTTCGTCGTATGAAGACATTAAGTGGTGTTCTTTAAGTGAGTGCTGTACAAGAAATTTCTTACTTCAAGAATATGGAATCAGATTTACCCACCCAAGAGATGCAAGTTTCGAATAGTGGAAGATTACCATCTTCATCAACCCAACCATCCTTTTCCTGTAATCAATGTCAAAAATGCTTCTCTAGAAAGATTGCGTTAACCAGACATCAAAGATTCCACTTGGTTAAAAAGCCCTCTGAATGTGAAACTTTCATTCAAAGTACTGATTTAAAACGACATAGTGAAAAAGATGAATTTAAACAAATTTTATTAGTTTTACACTATTTTTTCTCATCTCCAACACGCATATATCAATTTAACACAAGAATTAAACGTATATTTTAGTTTTAACAACAGAAAAGTAAAGTAATAAGTATCATTAATTAAACAAAAATAAATATCGATTTTTTCAAGAAAAGACAATTTTTTTTACACAAATTTTTTTCAACTTTGAAATACATTTGTTTACATATATTATTACAATATATTGCAAAACTAACTATTTTTAAAAGTTTGCATTTTTTTTATTCTAGAAAACCGAAAAAAGTCACTTCTCGCTGCTTTAGATACTTGACATATTAAAACTTCTTCGAGATATTCTACCCATATTATTAATCAAATCAGGTCATGATTCATCTTACGCTTCGAAAATTTCTGAATTTTTACAATACTTACTTTCATCAAACTTTATTCTTGATCCTATATGTGTTAGCAGTACAGAATTTTAACATCTGTTTTTATCAATTTATCAGAAAATTATTGAAACACACAACAATTTTCCAAATATGAATATTATCTTTACAGTTTAATAATACAAAACATACACAAATACAAAGTTTAATTTTTACAAACATTTCATATTTCAAATCAAACTATTCGAAATTTTCACAACATAAGAGCAAACATTAGACGATCTTTTTAACATTAATATTGCTTAGATCTTTTCATCATAACTTTTAACTATGGTAATTATCCATTTTTGGGTTGATTGTCGAAAACCTGTAACTGAAATTACATAAACTCAATGTAAAAAACCCTGTTCTCACACAATTTCTTGAAATTCAACAAAGAATTGACTTACTGCAATACTTATCTACATCAATCTCGACTCTCAATAGTATAGAGGTATTTTATCATTACACACTTACAACTCTTTTCAAATGTTTATCAGAAAATAAGTCAATCAAAGTCTAGTAGTTATCACACCTGTTCCTCAGAAATATTACTATCATATGAAACAGTAAAGAAAATTGATAGATATTTAATATTTAATAACCTCATACACGAAATTACTGTCGAATGAGAATACTAATAATCAATAAAATCAACTGTTGAACAAAAAATAGTACAAATTACCAAAAATTTAAATGTTTTTTCTACAAAAGTTACAAAAAAAAATTAACATATGAATGACAAATTAGAGAAATAACTAAAAAAATTAATGAACATATTTACAAATTTATTAAAATCACACCTTTTTTCTAGATTACAAACGACAATTTCTTGAAAAAATTAACACCTAATTTGTAAGATTTTAATCCTTGTATTACATACACTCAATAAATATTCAAAATTAAACAAAAAAAAATTTTTTTTAGTCTCATCAATAAGCAGAAATTCTATTTTAAAAGAAAAATTTTCATAGTAGTACCTATAAAAATGAGAGTTTACAAACTGATTTTCATAATTTTATCATATTCAAACTTAATTTTTATACATAAAACATTATTTAATCACATTTTATACTTTCTAATTCAGTAAAATTCAATACTTTTTTAGTTTTTAACCCAATACCACAATATTTATTTACATCAAACTTGATTCTTTACCTTTTATATTTCAGTATTACACAAGTGAGATAAATACTAACTTGGAACGATTATAGAGTTGAAGTCAATTGATTCTATTCGATTTTCACCTTATACACATTGCTCCTACACGAAATTTCTTACTGCTATAATCATCTAATGTATTGAAACTAATCTACTCATAGTATTAATCAAATTATATGTTTCCTCTTGCACTTCTGAATTATTGTCCATCAAGTTGCTTAAAATATAAACACTATCTATACAGTTTTAATGAATCATCGTATACATGATTAATCTTGAGTTAGCACTTCCATAGTATTAATCAAATTATATATTTCATCTTGCACTTCTGAATTATCGTCTATCAAGGTACTTAAAATACAAATACTATCTTTACAGTTTTTAATGATGCATAGTGTACATGACTAATCTTTAGTCAGCCCTTCCATAGTATTTTAACATTTCATAACATTTCATTGAATTTTAACAGTCCATATTTCAAATAACCTATTTTCGAAAACAAACTGTGTGAATTTTACCACATAGTATGATTTGGGTTTCACACTTTTCTCAAAATTATTAGATATGTACTCCTCAGAGGAATTACTGTCATATGAATAAATGAAGAAAATTTAATTTATATTAAAAGTACACGAAATTGATTGAAATATACATGTATTTAATAAAAATAAATAAATAAGCGATTATTTATACATTAAACCTTTACTGTATATATATATTTCTTTCATTATACAGATGTTTCAACAAGATGAACCAAAACAGCAGCAAACTTCAGAAATTTATGATCTGAATGATTCATCCCTAGCACATGTAGCGTTAACGAATATATATTATTCGTTCTAGTCTAAAATTTTTTTTTTCAAAAACATTTTTTACAAAAAAAAATTTTTTTTGTAAAAAATGTTTTTGAAAAAAAAATTTTTTTTTTGTAAAAAATGTTTTTGAAAAAAAATTTTTTTTTTGTAAAAAATGTTTTTGAAAAAAAAATTTTTTTTTTTTGTAAAAAAAATGTTTTTGAAAAAAATTTTTTTTTGTAGAAATTTTTTTTTTTTTTTTTTGTAAAAAATGTTTTTGAAAAAAAATTTTTTACAAAAAAAAAAAAAAAAAAAAAATTTTTGAAAAAAAATTTTTTTTTTGTAAAAAAAATGTTTTTGAAAAAAAAATTTTTTTTTGTAAAAAAAAAAAAAAATGTTTTTGAAAAAAAAATTTTTTAAACATTTTTTACAAAAAAAAATTTTTTTTTGTAAAAAATGTTTTGAAAAAAAATTTTTTACAAAAAAAAATGTTTTTGAAAAAATTTTTTTTTTTTTTGTAAAAAATGTTTTTGAAAAAAAATTTTTTTTGTAAAAAATGTTTTTGAAAAAAAAATTTTTTTTTTGTAAAAAATGTTTTTGAAAAAAAATTTTTTTTTTGTAAAAAATGTTTTTGAAAAAAAATTTTTTTTTTGTAAAAAAAATGTTTTTAAAAAATTTTTTTTTTTGTAGAAAATTTTTTTTTTTTTTTTTTTTTTGTAAAAAATGTTTGTTGTAATTTTTTTTTTTAAACTTTGTTGTGAGTTTTTCACTTTGTGATTTTTTGTTTTACATTTGTGTTTTTTCTTTTTACTTTTGCAATTTTTTTTTATATTGTAAATATTTTTTTTGTTAATATTTCTAGAAAACAGGGAAATTATTTTGTAAAATTGCATATTTTTTCATACATCTGCTTATTTTTTGTATGATCTTATGCCTTTTTTAAGTTGTGAGAGTGTCGTTTCACTTAAACTGTTATTTATTTCATTAATGTAATAGGTATTAGAAAAATAAACACAACTGTATATGCATATAAAAGAATATTTAATGTAAGCATTTAAAGAATACATTGCAAAATAATATCTATACATTCATGCTGGTTAGAAGAATCACGGGTAACAAAATTACTTTTCAGTAGTGTGTATGTCTTCCAAATTTTAAGTTTGAGATATTGTGGTAAGTGTTATGAAAATATGATGGATAAATAGTCTAAATATCTTCCTTTATTTCTAAATTCTTCAAAAGTCTGACTAATTTTTGTATATCTTCACTAAGTTTACATATAACTGACGATGTTTTATATGATGATTTGTACATTTTTGATTCACGTCTCCTTGAAAACAGCATTTGGTAATCTTCCCATGTGTAAGGTTTTTCACCTGTATGGATTTTTGTATGTTCTGTTAAATTCCATTTACTTAAGAAGTGTTTGTATCATATAGAGTATATCTGTAATAGAAAATAAATGGAAACAATTAGGATTCTCTTCAACAATATAGGTGAAAAGGCACTTGTTAAAGCGTAGGCAGTAAGACAAATCATTTTATATTTACTCTTATTACGTTTCATATACGAATTCTAGTATTTCTCATATAAGTTCTCACATATATATTATTCGTTAACGCTACATGTGCTAGGGATGAATCATTCAGATCATAAATTTCTGAAGTTTGCTGCTGTTTTGGTTCATCTTGTTGAAACATCTGTATAATGAAAGAAATATATATATACAGTAAAGGTTTAATGTATAAATAATCGCTTATTTATTTATTTTTATTAAATACATGTATATTTCAATCAATTTCGTGTACTTTTAATATAAATTAAATTTTCTTCATTTATTCATATGACAGTAATTCCTCTGAGGAGTACATATCTGATAATTTTGAGAAAAGTGTGAAACCCAAATCATACTATGTGGTAAAATTCACACAGTTTGTTTTCGAAAATAGGTTATTTGAAATATGGACTGTTAAAATTCAATGAAATGTTATGAAATGTTAAAATACTATGGAAGGGCTGACTAAAGATTAGTCATGTACACTATGCATCATTAAAAACTGTAAAGATAATATTTGTATTTTAAGTACCTTGATAGACGATAATTCAGAAGTGCAAGATGAAATATATAATTTGATTAATACTATGGAAGTGCTAACTCAAGATTAATCATGTATACGATGATTCATTAAAACTGTATAGATAGTGTTTATATTTTAAGCAACTTGATGGACAATAATTCAGAAGTGCAAGAGGAAACATATAATTTGATTAATACTATGAGTAGATTAGTTTCAATACATTAGATGATTATAGCAGTAAGAAATTTCGTGTAGGAGCAATGTGTATAAGGTGAAAATCGAATAGAATCAATTGACTTCAACTCTATAATCGTTCCAAGTTAGCATTTATCTCACTTGTGTAATACTGAAATATAAAAGGTAAAGAATCAAGTTTGATGTAAATAAATATTGTGGTATTGGGTTAAAAACTAAAAAAGTATTGAATTTTACTGAATTAGAAAGTATAAAATGTGATTAAATAATGTTTTATGTATAAAAATTAAGTTTGAATATGATAAAATTATGAAAATCAGTTTGTAAACTCTCATTTTTATAGGTACTACTATGAAAATTTTTCTTTTAAAATAGAATTTCTGCTTATTGATGAGACTAAAAAAAATTTTTTTTTTGTTTAATTTTGAATATTTATTGAGTGTATGTAATACAAGGATTAAAATCTTACAAATTAGGTGTTAATTTTTTCAAGAAATTGTCGTTTGTAATCTAGAAAAAAGGTGTGATTTTAATAAATTTGTAAATATGTTCATTAATTTTTTTAGTTATTTCTCTAATTTGTCATTCATATGTTAATTTTTTTTTGTAACTTTTGTAGAAAAAACATTTAAATTTTTGGTAATTTGTACTATTTTTTGTTCAACAGTTGATTTTATTGATTATTAGTATTCTCATTCGACAGTAATTTCGTGTATGAGGTTATTAAATATTAAATATCTATCAATTTTCTTTACTGTTTCATATGATAGTAATATTTCTGAGGAACAGGTGTGATAACTACTAGACTTTGATTGACTTATTTTCTGATAAACATTTGAAAAGAGTTGTAAGTGTGTAATGATAAAATACCTCTATACTATTGAGAGTCGAGATTGATGTAGATAAGTATTGCAGTAAGTCAATTCTTTGTTGAATTTCAAGAAATTGTGTGAGAACAGGGTTTTTTACATTGAGTTTATGTAATTTCAGTTACAGGTTTTCGACAATCAACCCAAAAATGGATAATTACCATAGTTAAAAGTTATGATGAAAAGATCTAAGCAATATTAATGTTAAAAAGATCGTCTAATGTTTGCTCTTATGTTGTGAAAATTTCGAATAGTTTGATTTGAAATATGAAATGTTTGTAAAAATTAAACTTTGTATTTGTGTATGTTTTGTATTATTAAACTGTAAAGATAATATTCATATTTGGAAAATTGTTGTGTGTTTCAATAATTTTCTGATAAATTGATAAAAACAGATGTTAAAATTCTGTACTGCTAACACATATAGGATCAAGAATAAAGTTTGATGAAAGTAAGTATTGTAAAAATTCAGAAATTTTCGAAGCGTAAGATGAATCATGACCTGATTTGATTAATAATATGGGTAGAATATCTCGAAGAAGTTTTAATATGTCAAGTATCTAAAGCAGCGAGAAGTGACTTTTTTCGGTTTTCTAGAATAAAAAAAATGCAAACTTTTAAAAATAGTTAGTTTTGCAATATATTGTAATAATATATGTAAACAAATGTATTTCAAAGTTGAAAAAAATTTGTGTAAAAAAAATTGTCTTTTCTTGAAAAAATCGATATTTATTTTTGTTTAATTAATGATACTTATTACTTTACTTTTCTGTTGTTAAAACTAAAATATACGTTTAATTCTTGTGTTAAATTGATATATGCGTGTTGGAGATGAGAAAAAATAGTGTAAAACTAATAAAATTTGTTTAAATTCATCTTTTTCACTATGTCGTTTTAAATCAGTACTTTGAATGAAAGTTTCACATTCAGAGGGCTTTTTAACCAAGTGGAATCTTTGATGTCTGGTTAACGCAATCTTTCTAGAGAAGCATTTTTGACATTGATTACAGGAAAAGGATGGTTGGGTTGATGAAGATGGTAATCTTCCACTATTCGAAACTTGCATCTCTTGGGTGGGTAAATCTGATTCCATATTCTTGAAGTAAGAAATTTCTTGTACAGCACTCACTTAAAGAACACCACTTAATGTCTTCATACGACGAAAAAACAATAAACAGTGTGATAAATTTCTACTGATTCACAAAAATCTGTTAAATTCTAGGTGGCGCTACTGTTTTTTTTTAAAAATAATAGGATTGGTTTACAAAGTGATCTGATAATACGATAGTATTTGGTGGATAAGGTTCATTGCTGTTTATCATGCTTTTATCATTTTTTACTAATCGATTATAAAATTTATGTGTAAATTAATAGAAAAAGAATCACATATTTTCAACACAGTGATAAAACAGGAAAAAAAAAATGTTTTTTATTATGTAAAAAAAAAAAAGTTTTGTATTCTGGAAAAAAAAAAATATTTTTATGCTTAGGAAAAAAGTTATGGTTTTATAAAAAAAATTATCTTGAGTAAATTTTTTTTTGTGTATTAGAAGAAAAAAATGCTTAGTAAATTTATTCTCTTTCTATGTTTAGGAAAAATATGTTCAATGAAAAAGATATGAATTGGAAAAAATTTTTATAGTGAGTAAATTATTTTTGTGTTTAGGAAAAAGTTTTAAGTTTAGTTTTAAAAAAGTTTTGTGTTTAGAAAAAAGTTCATGTTGAATAAAAAAAAATGTATTCAGTAAAAAAAAAAAAAAGTTATGTTAAGTAAAAAAAAAAGTTCTATGTTTAGTAAAAAAATGTATTCGGTGAAAAAAAAAAGATAAGTTAAAGAAAAAAAGTTTTATTTTTCATTAAAAAATACGTTCAGTAAAAGAGAAAAAAAAATTATGTATTGAAAAGAAAAAAGTTTTATGTTTTATTAAAAAAAAAAAAAATGTATTCAGTAAAAAAAAAAAAAAAAAAAAAAAAAAAAAAAGTTATGTTAAGGAAAAAAAAAAGTTCTATGTTTAGTAAAAAAAAAAAAAATGTATTCGGTGAAAAAAAAAGATAAGTTAAAGAAAAAAAAGTTTCATTAAAAATGTATTCGGTGAAAAAAAAAAAAAAAGATAAGTTAAAGAAAAAAAAAGTTTTATTTTTCATTAAAAAATACGTTCAGTAAAAGAGTAATAAGTGATTAATAATAAGTGATTAATAATAATAAGTGATTAATAATAATCAATAAGAATGTTTCAATCAATTTTTTTTAATTACAAATAAGCTAGATTAAATAATTTAAACACTTCGCACCATTTTCAGGTATTAAAAAATAATAATAATAGCAATAATAATTCTAACACACATGAAATGTATAAATAATGAAAAAAAAAACTCATTAATAAAAAAGTCTATGAAAACATACATTGATAATAATAAATTATTTATAATTATTTATTACTAAATATTTAAAAATAAAATTCAACAATACCCATTCGAAAACTAAATTCATTTCTCATAATTAATTGCAAAGTTATTACTTAAAATTAAAAATAATAAGACATTCATTACGCAAATTCAAATAATAAATTATAATTACACAAAACTTTCATTAAACAATCAATTCAAAATTAATTGTAAAGTTCATTAAACAATCAATTCAAAAATAATTGTAACGTTATTAATTAAAATCTAAAACATTAATACATTCATTTCGCTAATTCAAATAATAAATTACAAGCCTACAAAGCCTTCATTAAACAATCAAACTTCTTAGATTCAACCACATCAAGACGCAAAAGTCATATCTTCAGAACCCCCCATAACTTCAATTCATTCCTACTCTGTCACAAGTAACTGATAGCATAACGGTTAACGCATCCGCTTCCTATGCCGACGACTCGGGTTCGATCCCCAGTCAGGGAAAAAAAAAACATTCTTTTTCAATATTCTCAAAATGCTTCGGCATTAGTTCACAGAAGTCCGATAGATGGCGACACTGAAAAATCAAACTTGAAAAAAATATTCAAAGTCCAAATGAAGTAGGGGAAAAATGGGGGGGGGAGGCACCTCGTCTAACAAGACGCTCTCAGCCAAAAACAACTCAACATTCAGCAAAAAAAACAACTCAACATTAACCCTCGTTATCCTATACGATGAAGTCACGTGACACCCCCCACTTCCGGTTCCGTCCCCCCCTTTTTGATTGACAGGTGGCCCCGCCCACCTGTGACGTCACTTCCGCCGCACTAACGGCGCGGCCTACTACTCACGCCCTTTATTAAAAATTTGCACCCATCCCCGTATCATCGAACCACTTATCTAATTTTACCCGTAAAACTTTAAAAATTTATATGCGACTTCCAACTTGTTTTAGTGTTCCTAGCATTAAAAAAACGGATTACACATCATAAGTAGGCGGGATTTACAATTTTTTAAACGTTTTAAATGCTTACACAATTAAAAATTTGTAGCTTTTGATGCATGGTCACTCCATTTCTTTTATTGAAAACGCCTACTTGACTACATTATAAAGTATTCTCATTGGTTAGAATAGAGGTATTCTAGTAAAATAGTGGAGTGACTTGGCAGCAAAAGTTGCACACTTTTAACAGTTTAACAGGCAGTCAAAGCAAAACTCAGCTATCTATTATAAAAATAACTTCATTTGTTTGCCATTGAGTATTAGAAGTGAAAGCGCATGCGTGAAATCACGATTGCAGTGCTTTCGCGGCAAAAATTGAAAACGGAATTTAACTTTCTAAATTACCCGATATTATAACTTTCGAAGTTTACGCTTTGAGGAAAGAAACTAAAAAGAACAGGAATAGAGAAACTAAAACAACGAATTCATTTACCGATGAATTTAAGAGTTGCTGAATCATAAATTTCCGATGCAAAGTGTCGATAGAAGTACTGGATCCTTTTTGTAAAAAATATCGGTTACTTAAACTTTAAGATCATTCCAAAGAATATCATATTTTTATTATAATGTAAAAAGTTGTCCGCTCACAAAGCTGATGTCCGATTGACGGTGGTAAAAACATGACCAATGAATTTCAATTTTACTTCACATTTTTTTTTTCTACACATCGCCTAATTTATATTCGTACACCGTCAAATAGCAAAAAAAAAAAGGTCTTTCAAATTTAATTCTTTAGAAAACTGTGTCTTAATTTATTGGTTTTTAATGCTCTTTAAAAATAATTTTTAAGCATGATTTTTTTTAAGTTTATCTCTATCGAGTAAACTTAAAACAGTACAAATAGATTCGAGATTATCCTGTGTAATAGTCTATAACAAAATTGAAAATTTGTCAAAAAATAAATAAATCTTACTTAAAGTTAAAATTATTTTCAACGTTAGAACACCAGAATATTCGAATTCCAAGCATACCGGTTTCGGTAGCATATAGCATACCTTCCTCAGTGCTAAAGATAGTGGAGATTTGCTCATATATATATAGGGAGGATGAGAATTCAAGTGATAAGATTCTTGACCAATAGGAAAACAGAGGATCCTAGGCAACAGCCAATAGGAAAACAGAGGATCCTGGGCAAGAGCCAATAGGAAACCAGGGAACAGCTAATAGGAAAATTGGGTGGGAAATGGAAAGATATTGCGAGAATTGCATTAAAAGATTAAGAAAAATTAGTTTTAATGTAATATTTCCAACAGTCTGATAATGGTGGAATAGCAAAATCACAATTAACGAGATTAGCAAGATTTTTATGGATATGGAAAGCTTCAAGGAAGTTAAGTTCTTGTATAGAAGTAGGTTTAGTAAGTATCTTAACCGAATTGAAGTCAAAAGCATGACTCGTCTCCCAGCAATGTTTTGCGATTGGGGATTTCTTGATTTCTTGTTTTTCAATATATTGCTTATGTTCTTTAATGCGAAATTTTAGACTGCGTTTGGTTTGACCTATGTAAGAAAGACCACACTGACAATTAATATTGTAAATGCCCCATGAATTTGATAATTCAACAGGATCTTTAAGGTTGGAAAGGGTGAGTTTATTAGTAGGAGTAAAAATTATTTTGAAGTCGAACCGACTAAGAATTTTAGCAATGGAAAAACTTGATTTTGGAAAGAAAGGTAAGACAATGCTAATATTGGAACGAGTAGAAGACTGAGATGAGTTTGAGGAGTGAGAGTTTTGCAATTTAGAAAGGGCAGTATCAATAATAGAAGGGTTGTAACCTCTATCAAATGCAATTGCTTTAATATATTGAATTTCATTATTGAGAGACTGAGAATCAGAGCAAACATGAAGAGCACGATTTATGAATGTGTAAAAGGCAGCCATTTTTTGACTTGGAGGATGACATGAACGAGCATGGGGGGGTAGAAAAACAGCGAAGAAAAAAGCTTCGCTTCGACTTCAAAATAATTTTTACTCCTACTAATAAACTCACCCTTTCCAACCTTAAAGATCCTGTTGAATTATCAAATTCATGGGGCATTTACAATATTAATTGTCAGTGTGGTCTTTCTTACATAGGTCAAACCAAACGCAGTCTAAAATTTCGCATTAAAGAACATAAGCAATATATTGAAAAACAAGAAATCAAGAAATCCCCAATCGCAAAACATTGCTGGGAGACGAGTCATGCTTTTGACTTCAATTCGGTTAAGATACTTACTAAACCTACTTCTATACAAGAACTTAACTTCCTTGAAGCTTTCCATATCCATAAAAATCTTGCTAATCTCGTTAATTGTGATTTTGCTATTCCACCATTATCAGACTGTTGGAAATATTACATTAAAACTAATTTTTCTTAATCTTTTAATGCAATTCTCGCAATATCTTTCCATTTCCCACCCAATTTTCCTATTAGCTGTTCCCTGGTTTCCTATTGGCTCTTGCCCAGGATCCTCTGTTTTCCTATTGGCTGTTGCCTAGGATCCTCTGTTTTCCTATTGGTCAAGAATCTTATCACTTGAATTCTCATCCTCCCTATATATATATGAGCAAATCTCCACTATCTTTAGCACTGAGGAAGGTATGCTATATGCTACCGAAACCGGTATGCTTGGAATTCGAATATTCTGGTGTTCTAACGTTGAAAATAATTTTAACTTTATCATATTGCACCAGGCAACAACCTATTATTAAATCTTACTTAACTTAATAGACATATTATGGGCTTGGGGGCTCAGGTCTTGATCGATACGGAAAAACATGTAAACAGAGCTCTCGCTTCGAGTCCTTATAAAAACTGAGGTACTCAATGTAATTAATTTAAACTTTCTGATATTTTTAAGGTATTTTTATTGTCTTATAAAAATATATAATAAAGTACTTCAATTTAATATAATAAAAAATATAGCAAAATTTATATAACATAATTTTCGAAAAAAAAACATTATATGTTATATCACCATCCGTAAGATATCTTAACGTTGAATTGACATAAGAACCTAATTTTTGCTTTAAAATGATCAGAAAACTGTACTCTATAGAATAAATTAAAGATATAACTATCACTCAAAAAAAAAATTAATAATAAAAACTCTGAAATTTTAAAATTTAAAAAAAACCCCTAAAAAATACATTTTTTTTTCATTAAAAATGCTCAAAATATTAAACTATCTAAAATATATTAATTCATTCTATAGATAATGATGTTATATGCATGCAAAAACAATTAAGCCATTCCATCAAATAGTTTTTTTTTTTTTTTTTTTTTTTACGGATAGTCGTCAAAAATCAAGTTTTTAGAAAACGCAACTTAAAGTTCAAATTATATGGATGGGACATTGAAAGTGTTGATACATAAATGCTTATAACTCCGTTAAAAATGCAAATATTTTTATGCGGCTTTTTGCTCTGAGTTCAGAATTAACTGAATACTCAAAATAGACCATAGAAAAAATCGATTTTTTGAAAAGGTTTCAAGCCCTGAGCCCCCTTAAATCCTCAATGTATCATAATCAAAAAAGGATGACAATGTTTTGCGTTTCCTTCAACTTTTAACTCTGGCATTGTAAAAAAAAAATAAAAAAATAAAATAAAAAAATAAAAGACAAACGTTTTTCAAACTATGAAAATTTACTATGATCTCAAACGAAAATATTCAATAATTGCTTCAACCTTTCAAGTAAACCAATGTTCCGAAAAGCGTTCCTTTATCTCTAGAAACTTCAGAAAACAACTTCGAAATTAAAAGAATTTATAAAAAAGCATTTCATTCGCTGCCCGTAATTTTTGGAAATGTTTTCGAATAGCTTGTATAATGCATTGATCATATCTTTGCTCGAAAAAACGGTTTTTCACACACTGTTAAAACTACAGGTGACACATCGCACCTTTTAGGGGTGAAAGGCTTGTCTCACTGGTGTCACCCCTAGGAGAGCCAGAATGGCACCCTTAATTAGGGTAAAAAGATGACACCTCTAATTCAGAGTACCCAATACTAAAAAGAAACTATAAACCGACTTTTACCCCGCGAAGGCTTCGAACCCGCAACGTCTGATTGTAAGCTCAACGCTCTAACCGTTCAGCAATCGAGCTCACTTTCAAAGCCTCCCTGAAATGTTCAAATGTCCTGAAATTCAAAGGTTGCTTTATATAAAAAGCTCGCCAAAAGTTAGCCATCCGAAGTTCAAAACGAAATTGGGATAGCACAATGAGCGGTGATAGTCTTAATAGGGAGAAATTGCTGTTTTGTTCCACCAGTGACGGCGAGTTGAAGGGAAAGGACACTCATCCCAGAGCATACGCAAATGACTAAGGGGTGAAAATCTTCCAACGGCATGCATTGGGCGGCACCTTAATTAGCGTGAATCACCCAGTGAGGGATCAAACGGCACCCCAAACACATTTTCAAGCCCGCCGGAGTCAAATGGTAACACCTTTTCACCCTCGGGCGCCAAATGCAACGGGTTTGTCACCTTTATTTTTAACAGTGCATGCTTTTATACCTCAATTTGACATTTTCCGTTGCATAACAGAAATTGTGCATAGAATTGTAAAAGAAAAATGTTAATTTTAATGTCATTGGTAATCTGCTACTTCTGTATGTTTTTCCCTTTAGCGTATTTTCTGAACATGAAAGTATTTACTTGAGACCTCATAACATCCTAAAAAATGATTTTTCTGGATAGAGAAATTGAATAATATACCGTAAAAGCTACTCGAGAAAGTTTTCGAAAACTATGGGCAGTTAATAAAAAATAATTTATATAAATTCTTTCTTAAATTTTAACAATAAATTCTTTTAAGAGGTTTCTAAAGATAAAGCAAAAATTTTCGGAATCGTGGATAACTCGGAAGAGGTTGCATTTTAGTTTGTGAACATAATGCATTTTCATAAATTAAAAAACATCTTTTTTTTAAAACAGTGTGGCATGCGGGTAGTTACAAAAGTATCTCATTTAATAAATTCTTAAAATTATTTCTAAAATTATTGATTCTTAACATTATTGATAACTTTCCTTTGCTCTTCTAGATTGTTCAGTAAACTTTAAATGAAGACGTAAATTTTATGACTAATAACTTCAAACACATTATTTTTTTTAAATGTCTCAATTATCTTTTTTAATTGTCTTGTAGGAACTAGTATTACTTATTTACAAGAAAAGAAGAAGCTTAACTTATGTAAATATAAATTCTCGGGGTGACAATCTTCTTTTAATATTTTTTTATCACTTCATAGACGGCACTTAACACTTTAAACAGTACACAAACATAAAATATTTACAACTCAGTGCTTTTTTTACTTCATAGTAGTTGCACACACCACCCAAACAAGACCTGAACTCACTGCTCACTGCCAACTTCCGAATTTCGAACATTACTTCGAATAAAATGTTTTAAATAGAACTAATATTGCCAGATTTTTTTAATGAAAAATACTACAGCTACATTTTTAATTCAGCAGAGCTCAGATCACGTGACGTGGGACAGGTGTTTTTTGAAACGGTTAGACGCGTGTTATAGTCTTACAATAAATATGTTTAGAATGGGATAATAATATTTATCATAGAGTTAGTAAATGCAAAAGTTATTACAGAAAAAAATAGAAAAATCGGGCTAGTAAGAAAGCGAATTATCCTTATAAATGGATTTGTTGTAAATTATTTTTTTCACAAAAATCAGGTAGCACTGTTTGAATTATATCACAGATAATTTGTTAAATAAATAATTTAAATAATTAGAATTGGATAATCTTAAAGATTTAATTTTTCATAGATATTTTTAAATTGTTGCAGATAGATATCATTATACACTAGGGTGGAGTTTAAAAGCCATGATTTTTTTTATTAATTTTTATACAAGTCTCATCCTTTTATTTTGTTCCTTTTTATACAAAATCATTATATAAAAATTTGAGCAATAAATTTTAAAATTTAAAGGTAGCTCAAGTGACTCAAAGTTTATGAAAATCGGAAAAATGAAGAATTTTAACTATATTTATATTTCAAAAATGTATTTACATTTTTAATGCTTTTATTGCAATAATTTACTTAATTTACTATAAATATTATTAGATTTTTATATTACATTAAAATTTTATTGCCTTTGTATAGATTGGTGTAGTCTTTTTCTTACTTTGTGGGTACAATTACACTCTCAGAATTGGATACTCAGATTTCAGAAAATTTTCTTCGTTTTTGATGAAACCGTTTCCTGGGAAATGCTCCGAGCGAATATTTCGTCAGAAAGACGAAATTAGTTTCTTTTCTGATTTAACGATACAAATTTCTTAAAAAGTTTCGTTAAAACAACGCTGGTGATGCCATCTATCGAAAAATTTAGAAGTACCCGTAATTATAATTTTTGTCAGAGAGAAAAAAAAGCGTCATCAAGTGGATTCGAACTAGCAACCTTCGGTGCCGCAGTCCGCTGTCTTACCTATCACACCACAGAAACCTCGAATCGCTTTGTTTCTAAAGGCAAATAATCGATGCTACTGCGTATTTATAGTTTTATAAAGTAGTTTGTAATTTTATCGATCTTGTTATATATCTAGCCGACCCAGTGGCGTGGATGGTAGCGAAGGCTGCTCCCACACCGCTGGTCCCTGGTTCGAGTCCAGCTAGCGGCATGGGTGTCTGTGTTGTCCCTGTGATAATATATGTACTGGTTATTCTGTAATAAAGTGTTATGTATGGTTTCTTGTGATCATTGGAGGGTATGCCGGCGAATAGCTGTAGCGCCTACCTCAAAGCAAATAAATACAAAATAAATAAATATATATCTTGTAAGTTTTAATAAATAAGGCTTACTTATTGTTATGGTTTTTATTATGGTTAACGAATATTTATAATATGTCTTAGTTAATATATTAATTAAAGAAATTGTCTTTGCTCAATGAATGATTAAAATATGGTCTGGTTAATTTGTTTTCATGAAAATAGCGAATTTTTAAGTGCATATTGAAAAGTTTTTTATATGCTATAAGATAATTTGTAAGATAAGGCTAAGATTTTATCATAACTATTTAAAAAAGGGAGAGAAATGAATAATGTATATTTTAATTTGATTGAAAAAAAGAATATATTTCTTGAATGAAAAAGAGATCCTTGAATTTTGAAATGTAAGTAACCAATTTTTCTTTTTGAACGATTTCGCATAACACAACAAATTTATTCTTTTCGAAATAAATCATAACGAATATCAACAGCAACAATAAATAAATAAATAAATATTCCTAAAAACTTTAACAGCTAAAAAATTAACTAATGCAGAAACAATAAATGCCTATATTTCATTACTTTCTGAAAAGCGCTAAAAAGTACAAAAAAAAATATTACAGGACTGACATAAACAACCAAATATCTGTTTGCTAAAATCGCAAGATTTGTGGAAATACAGTAGTGCGCCCTTTGACAAACTGATTACCGCAACTGTTTCTTTAAAATGCATTGAATCTGGCCATGATTAAGACAACAGTTTCGTCAAATATTTAAGAGTTTTCGTTTCGTTAAAAGTCACGTGATTTTGATACAAAATGATCGTCAAAAACGACGAAATAGAGCCCAAGGATTGCTGTACCGTCAAAAGTGAGAGTTTTATTTCTGAGAGTGTATTTTCAACAACTTGTATTAGAAGTTGTTGTTGCGTTTCACTGTGAGTTCTCAATCCACTTTATTCCTGAATAAGTGCAAAAGCATGTTCGTCGTAATCATTTATTAACTCTAGTAGTATTATAATACTTTTAGCCTGTTAATAACCTCTTGTCTCCTACAAGACAGGACCAATTGCAAGATATCATTGACTTGGCTGTAACAAAATATTCCAACTTTTTAATGTTGAATGAATAATGAGCAACATTAATTCACTTGGAGTAATTTTGAACCTGTTTTCATAAATAGCTCCATTCTGTAAAGCAATAATCATACATCTTTTGTTCAATAAACATGCACAGCTTTTAATGGAGGCTAAGTAAACAATTCTTTCTCACAAATACTACAAATTATTAGTAAATTTAGGGGATGATGACTTGGAAAAAAACTTAATGTATTCATGAGTGTTTAAGTAGGAATTTTTCCAACAAGTCATTATAGAAGGCACATGAAGCTGCGGGTACAGAGATCCAAGCTTTCAAGTATACACGGGTTACATATACATCCCGTACATTTCCGTCCTCTTTTAAAAGTAATTTAAATTAAGCATTAAACATCCAGATCTCGAAGCAACATATCATTATGGACAACTAGCATTCATTCTAGTATTCAACCTAGCAATCAACCAGCATGTCACAAGATGCATTTCAAATGGTGACATAAATGTGATTCTTCTTTCTGGAACAGCAACAAGAAAAATAGTCATAGTTTCTAAAAAATCTTTACAATCACCTCTTAATTTTGATTCTCTTTGTTCTTTTAAGTTCGTCTTTGCATAGTTGAAAGTCTCTGGAAATCTAACTTCAACGAGATTTGTGGCATCTTCAAAAGAAATTCCTCGTTCGTACTTGTCACTAACAATTAAACTCCAACATTATTTTAAGCACTAATCATCAATTTCATAATGTGATGCCAGAAAGCATGTGACAAAAGCTCTTTTTTTTATTTTTGCTCTTAAAGAACGTATGCATCAAAATTATAATCAGTGTTTAAGCTGGTAATGTCGAAGCAGACAGATTGACTATTATCTACCATTCCTCAATCATGAATGGTTTCAAAGATAGCTTCTGTCTGAGCTTTCCGTGTTGCAGATAATTAACAATCAGTAGTTTAGAAACACCTTTCCCCAAAATTAATACTGGCTGTCGATAAATCTTTTCTTTTCCAATCAATCATACATTAAATTTCCCATCCCAATGAATGACAAAATTAGTATTGCTTGTAATTTTCTTTTAATTTTTTTCTGATTTTTTAATTTTCTCAAACATTGTTTTCCGAAGAATTGATACTTTGTTAAATATATTTTATTCATTAAATATATTTTTAAAGATGGATTTTTTTCTCTTTGACTTTGCTTACAAGTACTTATCAATTTATCATTGCCCATACATGAAAAAGTTTACCCTCGTTGAGCTACCTCTAAATATTCTTCAAATGTATTAATATTTTACCTGATTTATTTTTTCATTAAGAAGAACAAATTTAGAGGGTGAGAAGACTGCATTTTTGAAACTTAAAAAATAAGCTTCATCCTAGTATACACAGGTATAGTTATCAGTAGTGAGTCGTAGAAAAAACACAGGACATACGCTCTGAGAAGAGGGTATTATACCCTAGAGTGTATATACTATGGTTTTCTTAAGAAACAGGGATTATACGGTGTTCATTAAATTTTCCAATACAATTCCAGATACAATTAATAATTCCAGAAGGTATACGGCTTGTACCTGCGTATACCCTCCACTACACCCCTGATAGTTATACATAAATAATCCTTTAGTGCAAAACATTTCTTTGCGTTTTTACATTCTATTATTTAGATTATTTTAGTCCATATCTGTAAAGACGGATTGCTGTAATCAATTTTCCACTGATATCGTGATGTTCTGCATGATTTTCGTTGACAATAAAACATTTAAAAAACTAATCAGAAAATAATAAATCAATTTTACTGTATTCCTATTTAGTCGAACGCGGATAAAAAATTCTTAAACATTCTTTCGAATGAACAATATATTTACAAATGTATAAAAGTTACAACAGCGGTTTTAAATATGTGCTAAAACACGCTCTCTAAACTGTGCCAACTGGCTGTGAAAGTGAAACAATGATTTAAATACTGAAAAACAAAAAACAAAGAAATATAACTAAAATTTAAAGACTTCAGCAATAGAAAAAATATATTAACAGATTTATTTTTTGCTGTCTTATCTATTAGTAAATACTGAATAACATTGATAAATTCTTTTTGTTTCGATAATTTTTGATCCACAATTATCCATTTGTGTTCAACATGAAAACATTCAATCAAAAAACCCTATTTGTCATTTTTAGATGTTTAACCTTATTTAATTCCCCCAAAAATCAGCCATCCAAATTTGAATGTACAAAAATTCAGTTTTACACAAATTAATTGCAAGAAAGGAGCTGAGACTTTTTATTTCGACCTTTTCCTTCCTAATATTATGAGAGAATAAATCATATGTCGCTGAATTATTATTTATCACTGGTTTTCGCATAATAATATCGATCCGTGGATTCACACGACGCATGCGGGGAACGAACACATTCTGTCACGTGATTCTCATGACGTCATCGATTAGTAGGCATGGGAGAGCGTACAAGGAAAACATCTTTACAAATTCTCACTTGGCTGTGTTATCCGGCATTGGCGAAACGCAAATGGTATATGAAATTACCGCAGCAAAGAATTATGTCATTGTATATACAAATCATTTCTTAATAATTTTTTTTCTTTTATAAATCAAATGAAATTAAATAATTAAAAACAATAATATTTGAATGCCACGAGGTTTAAAAAATTCTGTGACGTAATCGAGAATTTAATGGTCATGATTTATCTTAGGTTTTATATATTGGCTACCTTAATCTTAGGCTTTAGGTATAAGGCAGAATTCAAAATTTGTTTAAAAATTATAGAGAGACTATTCCGCCAATTTACAAAAGAATCTGTGTGGAGCCGTCCACTGGCAAAGCGAAATTTAGGTGCTTCGGAGCGAAGCCTAGATCTTTCTAAGATAAGCGTAGGTCTTTCTAAGCAAAGCCTAGATATTTCCAAGCGAAACCTAGGTCGGTCCGAACAAAGGTCTTTTTAAGCGAAGGTCTTTCTTTTCGAAATTAGTGTGTCTTCCGAAAAAACCTGTCCTTTTTAGCACTTTCCAACAAAGTTGTAAAGTGTTTATGTATTCGGTTTGTCTGGCTGTCTGTCCGCGCTCTATCTCTCGTAAATATACTCCGATTGTAATGAAATTTTTGGATGTTAATGACATTTACCCGAGCACAAACCCTATTGAAAATGAAGTTTCTACCATGATTAGTTTATTCACAGGGACAGTCAAAAGTTTTTCATTACATTACAGCTTGCGGAGAAAAATAGTTTCAAATGAATTTTCATGGTGTTACAACCTGTCAAACACTTTCAGATTTATATGCATCTAAAAAGTGCACTAAAATATGCATTTTGTAAAGTATGCAGTGAAAAGAATAGTTATTATACATTTAAAGGACCACACAAAAGAATTTCAATACATAATAATAATGGAGGGAATGGTTTGCGACATATTTTAATTATGGTAAACGATTTCATATATAATCAAATTGATATACGTTGCTGATGATTAATTTGAGTTATTTCATGCATAATACGTAGAGCATAGCATTTACAAGGACACACAAAAGATTTCAAATAGTATATTCTATCCGAAATCCGGTATATTATGAAAGATGGCTCTTAGATGGATGAAATGCATTTTTAATTATGATATACGCTTTTAAGTTTCACTGAAACTTTAGCAAAACACTTTCGTGCATTAACGGTACAACGTATTTTTCAGGGCTGAACAAAAGTATTCAAGTATGTTTCCATCTATTAGTATAAATTACTGAAAGGAAAATTTCAACCAGTTAGGCGCTTTCTTGCTTAACTAAATTTTACCATTATATAGTCTGTATATTAGCCAACAGATCAAATACAGAGCTTTTCAAAAGTATTGGAATAGACATTGGACTCAAAAATCACTAAACACATTTAAAGGCAAAAATCCTTAAATTAAAGACTATAAAAAGCGGTAAATACTATGTACGGGATCCTGAAACTTTCGAACAATCGGTACGACTTCGAGCTTAATATTCGAAATTTATCTTTTCAAAACAAGAACGCACATAAACATTTCAGACGCGTAGTATAAACGTAATAGTTTGAAATATGATTGTGAGTGTAAGAAAATTCCAAAGTTATAGAGAAATGGTTTATTTCCTTTTTTAGCACTTCTGTTTCCGATTTTCATCTTTTCAGGGGTCGTACGCGTCCAAAAATTTCAGGACCAAAAAATTATTCGGTAGCAGCAATTTCTTAAAATAATTCTTAAATAAGGGGAAATTGCGCGCATTTAATTACAGAATTCTATAATATAATATATATACAGGGTGTCCCTAAACAAATGGTATATACGATAGGGGGGGGGGTGATAAAACACATCAAGACGAGTAATAGTAATTAGAAACCAAGGGTCCCAAACATTTTCCAAAGGAGATAGCCGCCATTAAAGTTTGGGGTCCAAAATTTCAAATACACATAAAAAACGGAAAAATTGGTCGATTGATTTGCGGTTTTCACTAAAATTATTCTTAATGTTGGTATTTTCTTGAAAATAAATTATAAAGGTAATTTTTGAAAAATGTCTATAGAGGGCGCTTTAGACTTTGAAGTAATGTAAAACTATTTTTTGCTGTGATTTTTTGCATCTCATTAAATGGTTTCGTAGCTTAGACTTAAACTTAAATTTTGAGTTCAAAATCTGAATCGTTGGAAGCGGTTAAGTAGCACAAACTTAACTGTGTTCAGGGGCTTTAAATTTCAAATGATTATAAAAAACGGAAAAATTGGTCGATTGATTTGCGGTTTTCACTAAAACTATTCTTTATGTCGGTATTTTATTGAAAATGAATTATAAAGATAAATTCCAAAAAATGCCGATAGAGGGCGCTTTAGACTTTGGATTAACGAAATAATCCATCCTAATACTATTTTTTGCCGTTATTTTTTGCATCTCATTAAATGGCTTCGTAAGCTTAGATTTGAACTTAAATTTTGAGCTCAAAATCTGAATAGTTGGGAATGGTTAAGTAGCACAAACTGAACTGTGTTCAGACCAGAGGATTTAAATTTCGAACGAAACGGAAAAATTAGTCGATTCGTTTGCGGTTTTTGTTAAAACTACTCTTTAAATCGGTGTTTTCTTGAAAATAAATTTTTAAAATAAATTACACAAAATGCCGATGGAGGGCGCCTTAGACATTGGAGTAGCGTACTACTATTTTTAACCATTATATTTTAAAATTGCATTAAATGCTTTCAAATGCTTAGATTTAAATTTTGAGATCAAATTCTGAGTCGTTGCGAGTATTTAAATAGCGCAAAAGTGAACTGTGTTCGTGGGGGAGGGGGTTAAATTTCAACTCCTGAACACACTTCAGTTTACGTTTCTTAACCCCTCCCAACGATTCAGAATTTGAGTTTAAAAATTAAGTTTAAATCTAAGGATTCGAAAACATTTAACAAGTTTTGGAAACATTTAATTAGATACAAAAAATAACGGTTAAAATTTGTTGTTGGTTACTCTGAAGTTTAAGGCGCCCTCTAACGGAATTTTTTGAAATTTATCTTTAAAATTCATTTTCAAGAAGATACTGACTTAAAGAATAGTTTTATTTTAAACGGCAAACGAATCGACCAATTTTTCCGTCTTTTGTTATCATTTGAAATTTGAACCCTCTGAACACAGTTCAGTTTGTGCTACTTAACCACTCCCATCTATTCAGATTTTGAGCTCAAAATTTAAGTTTAGGTCTAAGTTTACGCAAACATTTAATCAGATGCAAAAAATAACGTAAAAAGTAGTTGTTCATTACTCCAAAGTTTAAAGCGCCCTCTATCAGCATTTTTCGAAATTTATCTTTATAATTCATTTATTATAAAATACCGACATAAAGAATAGTTTTAGTGAAAACCGCAAATCAATCGACCAATTTTTCCGTTTTTAATAATCATTTGAAATTGAAACCCTCTGAACACAGTTAAGTTTGTGCTACTTAACCGCTTCCAACTATTCAGATTTTGAGCTCAAAATTTAAGCTTAAATCTAAGTTTACGAAACTATTTAATGAGATGCAAAAAATCACGGTAAAAAATAGTTTTTCATTACTTCAAAGTCTAAAGCGCCCTCTATCGGCATTTTTCGAAATTTATCTTTATAATTTATTTTCAAGAAAATACCAACATAAAGAATAATTTTAGTGAAAACCGCAAATCTATCGACCAATTTTTCCGTTTCTTATGTGTATTTGAAATTTTGGACCCCAAACTTTAATGGCGGCTATCTTCTTTGGAAAACGTTTGGGACCCTTGGTTTCCTATTTACTATTACTCGTCTTGATGTGTTCTATCACCCCCTTGCGTATATACCATTTATTTAGTGGCACCCTGTATATATATATGTATATATATGCGTGTGTGTGTGTGTGTGTGTTATTTCTGTGTATTATATTTCAAGTTTAGATGGAGATGAATCATTTTTGTGTATATTTTTAGATTCGAAATGTACATTTAGAGCATGATAAGGTTTCAAAATTTCACATACGACACTTTTTCATTTAAATTAAAAAGTTAACTTCAAGATACAATTATTGCGGTTTGTTTGTGTGTAGAAAAATGTTTTTAATTACGCTCATTAATTACAAAATGGAGAATCTTAAATCCTAAATACACAAAAGTTCTGGTTTTTGCACACCAATGATCAAGGTTATGTATTTTTAAGAAATACATTCTAAGAATACAGTAAAAAAAATCTGAAATTCACTGATATATTTTACGAAATTCACTGAAAAAGTTACTTTTCACAACAAATGGGCATTTTCTGTTAAAAATCGGAAAATTCCACCATATTTGCTGAAAATAACGAAGCGGATGGAGATAGAAAGAAATGATATATTCCGTTATCTTTGGCAAATTTATTTTGAATGTTTAAGAGACTGACATGTTGCTTCACAGAAATGGAAAAACTTAACAAAATAATTCTGACTGTTTCGTGAGACTTGTATCCTTCTGCTGAATTCTAACTGTATTAATTTTTGTGATAGAGATTAAAAATTATTATATTTATTACCAACTTTCTAGCAACTGCATAATACCAACTTTATACAGTGATAAAAATTTCGGTTAAAACATAGAAACAAAAAGCTAAACTATCTGTAGATTTATATTAGCTCTTGGTTAAACGCATTCTATTTCGTTTCTCGTCACACATTTCTCTTATCTCATACAGTCATTTTGCAACTGCTTTCTTCACTAGACTCCAGAAGCTTGGTAATGTTAAAAATAAATTTTGTAGTGTTACTTCAAAAGAGTTATAATTATTGAAATTCTAATATCCTTATTATTATTTTATTAGTAAATGCATTATAAAAAATGTATTAATTTTATAAAAACATTTTACACAAAATGAATAAAATAATAAAAACATACAAAACCACTTTTAAAACACATTTTTTCTGTATAATTTTCTCATCTCTCACTAAAAATTAATTTACATTCATGAACTTTTTTTATTAATTCATGAAAAAAAAAGATTTTTTTTAACTTAAATTAATTACTATTTAAACTAAAAAAAATTATTTAAAAAATAATAAGTATTATGCATCTCTCTAAAATAATCTAAAATAAACCGTTTACAAATATTCTAACGAATACAGGATAATAATAAAAAAAAAAACTATCCTGACATTTGGGCTCCTAAATATTATACCATTCACAGAAACTGAATGAAATTTTGGGAAAAGATATTTTGAGGTATGCGCTCAAGAATGATATGGAAAACAACAGTGTCACTCAAACAGTTACGGTTACAGTAAGAAAATTTCGAAAAAATGAAATGGCGACACCCAGTTTTTTGTATTGGAATGTGATCTCCATTGTGAAAAACCCCATATAGCGTTGGAACGGCAACTGCAGCATGAAAATCAGCGGCGGTAAATAGGTTAAAAGTGAGGACAATCGATAAGGACAGAGAAGCAGCATAAAATAAAACATTTTATTGTGTTTCACAAATTTTGCACATGGCCTCCTTCACACACGATGAGACTCTGCATGCGGCAGATGGTTGATAGCACTACAGTACGTACCATGGCAATAGGAATCTCTTGAATCGCAGTTCTGATGGCATCTTTCAAATCAGATGCAGTTTGAGGACGAAACTGATACACTTTGAATTTCAGACATCTCCACAACCAGAAATCCATTGGTGTCAGATCAGGAGACCTTGGTGGCCACGGAAACGAAAAATGACGGAAGATAACTCTGTCACCAAACTGTTGACTTAAGACATGTTTGACAGAAGACTCGACATGTGAGGAGCGCCATCTTGCATCCACACAATTTCAGATATAGCATTTTGCCATTGCAATGCCTGAATCGCGTAACGAGTTAACATATCCAGATAGCGATCTCTCATTACTGTACACCAGCGGTGCACAATCTTTGGCCCACGGGCCACAAAGATACCACTATTTTTATGCAGAATATTTTTCCTTATATTTATGACGAAATCTTTGCTATTAAATAAAACAAACGACTCTTTTCAAATATTCTGGTGGGAAACAATTTTTTGGCAAAAAGGTTGTGCATCACTGCTGTACACGTTTGCAGTTTACCGGCAATAACCTCTTCAAAAAAGTAAGGGCCGAGGATGAACGTACTCGTTATACCACACCACACGGTCACTTTTTCCTCGTGTAATGAACGCACAAGTACATCATGTGGATTATTCTCTGTCCAGTGCTCACAATTCTTTGAATTCACGTTACCAGTTAACGAAAAATGCGCCTCCTCTGTTCACAGAATGAGTAGAGGCCAGCTGATATCTACATCGTAGCGGATAAGTCAGGTAAACTCGAAATTTGCGTTTCTTGGTTTCTTCTTCTCGTTTTGTGAAAAACAAATCAGGCTGGGATATCGGCCGAAGAAACGGTGTGACGTATGACGTAAATGAAACGAACAATAATGTTCTGGTGCACGGCAAAGTCTTTTTTACTTTTCCCTTACCTAGTTCCATTGATTTTCATGCTACAGTTAACATTCCAACGCTATTTAGGGTTTTTAACAATGAAGATTACATTCCAAACCAAAAAACTGAGTATTGCCATTTTATTTTTTCGAAATTTTCTCACTGTAATCGTAACTGTTTGAGTGACACTGATGTTTTTCAGATCATTCTTGAGCGCATACCTCAAAATACCTTTTGCCAAAATTTCAGTCAATTTCTGTGAATGGTATAATAGTTAAGGACCCAAATGTCGGGATAGTTTTTTTTATAATCACCCTATACATTTGAAAAGAAATCTTTGAAAAGCACAGATTTATCCTCACTGACTCATTAGAGACATACTTTGTGCAAAGCAGTGCCAGTAGGTGTGGCTCAGTCAGTAAGGTGTTGTTCCGCTGTCAAAAGGTCTCGAGTTCGATCCTCAGGACGCCTTGAAGGATATTGTGCAAAAGTTAAGTTATTTGGCAGTTTGAAAGAACCATGAAAAGTTCGAATTCTTTGGCCATTGATTGATTTACGCAGTTAAAAAATTAAATTATTATCATTAAAAATCTAAATTTATAATTGAAAGTTGCCGCTTCTTCAAACAGAGTTTTCCCTTCTTTTATTTTCCAAAATGGAAAATCTACTAACGGAACGGTACATGTCTGACAACTTTGCTGCCAGTAATTTTACCGTGATCTGTCATTTTTATTTTTTAACAGTACAATTATTTAATTTTTATTCATTTTACGAAGAAATTTCGTGTTCGTTTCAAAATATTTTCATTCATTATCGGTTAAATGACTGGTTGTTGGTATATTTTGTTTTAATTAACAGTTTAATGAATAAGATATAAGATTTCTTTAATGTTATCGTTATTAATTTATTATCGGTATTGGTTTTATCGCATTGATTGATTGTATCCGGAAAAAGCCATACATCGAAGAATCGTTGTATTAATCCGTTGTCTCAATTTCAATTGTCGACTGAATTCTTTGTCAAAATCTGAAAGTACACTACCAGAAACACTTTCTTAGATCCATGCAGTTTTCCAGGCAGCAGCATTACATGAATGTTTTGTTATTCCGATGAATATGTATCTATATATTTTTTTCCTTTTTCCTTTTTTTTTTCCCTCAAAAACAGGAGGTAAAATAGAGGTCAGTTGAAGAAAGTGGTGATAAAATAAACTTTGCTGACCTTAAATCTAACCAGCTACCTTAGTGTTACAAGTCCTGTAGTCTAGCTACTTTATTGCAGTTGTATAGCAGTAAAACAGTTCGAAGAAAATAAGTTCGGATGGGAATAGTTTGATTAATTTCTTTAAAAAGCTTTGAATTTTACAATTAATTTTGGAAAGATTTAATCTTTAATGAGATTGTGTTTTAATACTACTGTATTAAGATAAGTTAAAAATACCAATTACAAATATATTTATGTAATTTCATAGGTGTAAAATAAAAATACTGTATTTTTATGCCGTACATTTATATATTGAGTAAAATCAATTTATTTCCATTTAGTGTTTTAATTAAAATATCTATTTTAAATATGAATTTAAAATATATAGTTTAATAACATAATTTTTTAACAACTTAAAAAATAAATGGTTAATACTTTTAAATGAAGGAGAAAATTGTTATTTATTTTTAAATTCGAAAATCCTTCTTTTCATTGTTATTGGTTTATTTATTATTATTATTATTTCTATTATAATTTATTTAGAAATCTTAATTTATAGAACTTTTGAATTTCCATTTTTAAAATTAAATTGGATTTTAGTAATAATAAAGCGAATACGTATGTTTGCTAGGAATGAAAGTAATTTATCCCTATTTTTCAGACTTTCCAGACAATTTTCCAGATGTTTTCTATAAATAAAAAAATTATTTGTTTAAAAAAAGTTAGGGGTGATTTAGTGTATTTTATAATTCAGTAATTTAGTGTACACAAGATTTTTGGTCACTATAGAAAAGTATCGATTACATAAAAAAAAAAAATTAATAGCCTACTCTAGTTAAAACAAGTAGTTTTACTTGTAGTTAATGAAATTTTCGTTAAAGTAGTTATAGTTGTAGTTTGTTACAAAAATAAACTGCTTTTACCGATAACAAAAGAAAAAAATGTATAAATAGCCTGTATAATTTTCTTTGTAAAAAGCGGGTTAATGATGTATTATCTGAATATTATTTAAAATTTCTTATATAAGAAATATTTTTTAAGGGATTTTTTTTAACATATTATAACCTTTAATTTATATTAAATTTTATGGTGGTTAATTACTTTTAATTAGGGCTAAGTTACTTTTCATGCCAATATGCTAACTCAATTTAATCGCTGAAACTCTAATATTTTAGGTATCAAAAACTTATTTTAATTTATTATTTTTAACTAATTTGTTTAGAATTTCTTAATGATTTCAAATTAAATAAATTTATTTTCTTGAATTTTAGAAAAAGTCGATTTAGAATTTATTACTTTTAACCCCTGAAAATAATGTTTAGTATTCATAATTTCTAATAAAACTCTTATCTATGGAATATATTTTGGAAAAGTATGTCAACAATGATCATTTTGTTCCGTCTTTTTTAGCTTAGAAATGGGTTATTTTAAAGAAAAAACTAAATTTTTAAATAAAATCACCAATACTTTTAATATTTTCACATATAAAAATAATATATTGTAATTATATTTCATTAAGCTTGTTCACATATTTCTGAAAAATGAACGAATTTTAGACATAGTTTATAAACAATTTTTTTCATTATAGCAAAATAAATCAAAAGTCAAATGAATTTCAGAGCTGTCTAGTTTTAAAATAGTAAATTAATTTGTGTTGCATATTTTCAATATGGGAACGAACTAATGAATTTACTCTTTCCTACATGAATTCGTGTATTAAAATATGTGTCATATTTGAGGTGCTCTGTCAGTTTCTAGTGGCACATTTTGAGTGAAATATCTTGAACAGTATTAAAAATTTAATGTTTTATTAATTTAATATTTATTAACTTAGATTAATTTTAAAGGTGTTCTGACACATCTTATTATTAATATTTATTTTATTTTTTTATTTATTTTATAATACTCTTTTCTCTAAAAAAATTATTGAAAAATTTGGTGGCTTTCAAATATTTTAGAAAATCCTTTTTTTCATTTAAAAAGTTATTTTATTCATATCGGTGTTCCAAAATATATAATTTTTTAAAATTCTAACTTAAAGCGTTTAAAAATTTATTCAACCACTACTAACTATTTTTAAGCATAATTAAATAAATCGTAAATTTTTTTAAATTTTCGTAAATTAAACAAATTTGTTTACATTTTGTTTAGCAAATCATGTTTTTTTTTTTTTTTTTTTTTTTTTTTTTTTTTAATATTCTTCCGTCAATCTTAATTTTTCATTTATAGGATTTGGCAAAATTTAAAATTTGTCAGAAAAAGATAATTTTTTTTATTTTATTAAAAGAAAAAATAAAATAATATAAAATTACCCTTTAGCAGTTTTTGCCAAAAAGAAAAAAATAATTAAAATTTCCCCTTGTTTTATTTCTTTAATAAAAGTTTCCTATTGCTCAAAGGAAAACGCAAACTTTGTTCAAAGCAATCTCTTGGTCCGAAAAAGCATTTTCATGAGGCTGACAGCTTTGAAAATTTCACAAAGCGCTCACTAGATTAAAAATGAAATTTTCTCATTTGTTAAGATCTGAAGCTGTGTGAAAGAGAATTCTCAGCAGACTGAATATTTCCCTCCGTTTGACATGCACTGGGATCCCATACGTTTCTTTTAACATGTCAAAAGGAATTTTATAACTTAAGATTCTTCAATCAAATATTTAATTTATTTACATTGCATAGTCTGATGTTTCATATTTGTGTTAAATTTTTAAATTCAATTAATTTTGTTTAAAAGAAGTTGACATGTTTCCAAAAATAATATTATTAAAGGATTAGGTGATATTTAAAAAAGTAATATATTGAATTAATAATAATAAAAAAGTAATATATTGAATTAATTATAAAAAATATTGAAAAAAATCATTTTTTTTCATTTAATTAAAATAAATCTACATTTTAACAGTAATTGCGAAAAAGTTAAAGGGAATTTAAAATTTCAACCTTTTTCATTATATTAATAAGAGTTTCCTATGTCTGAAAATAAAACTCAAACTTTATTCAAAGTAATTTTCTGTTTCGAAAAAGCGTTTTCATGAACCTGGCAGCTTTCAAAATTTTACAAAGCGCTCAGTAGATTAAAAATAAAATTTCACATTTGTTAAGATCCGAAGCTATGTGACAGAAAATCTCAGCATATTGAATGTTTTCTGGCATTTGAATTCCATTGGGATCCCAGATGTTTCTTTTAACATGTCATATAGAAATTTATAAGTCAAGATTCTTCAATCATACATGTTTAATTTATTTACATTGCAGTCTGATGTTTTACATTTATTAGATTTTTTACATTCAATTAGTTTTATTTAAGAGAAATTGACATTTTTCCTGAAATAATGCTATTAAAGGATTTGGTGACATTTTAACATTTTTCAGAAATAAAAAAATAGTTTTTTTTCCATTTCATAAAAAAAAAATCTTCCTTTTTGCAGTAATTGTTTAAAAGAAAAAGAAATTTTAAATTTCACCTTTTTTCATTACTTTACTTACATTGAACAGTCTGATGTTTTACATTTACGTTAAAATTTTTACATTCAATTAGTTTCATGTAAGGGCCATTTTCAAATTTCGCTTACATATGATATCAAAGAGTAAAAAGAAGAAAATTCAAACATAAATTATTATTTAACTAGCGAGCTACGCCCGCTAGCTGGGACACTTTTTCCAAACGAACCTCGGTATTAAGCAGTATATAATAAGCAAAAAAAAATTCATTTAATAAGCAAGTCTTGGTGCTCGAATCCTCAAGCACAAAAAAAGTAAATTAAAGAGCCATGGTCCCATTAAAAATATGTGATTTCGCACTGTGGGCCACGTGCACTTGAAAAAAAAGATTGTGGATCGGAGCTATGGTCGCTTCGCGCCCATAGTCCCGTTAAAAATATTTGGTTTTGCACGGTGGGCACTACGCGCCCATAAGACATTTTTTCGTATTTTTTAGTTCATCAGAAGCATATTTTTACGCAGATTCTGAATATGTAATCAGTTTTTTCTACTTTAAAAACTGTCTGCATGATGGTTTAAGAAAAAACGCGCAAAAAAAAGTTTCGATAGTCCTGTTTTATTTCTAATTCAATATTTTAGCGAAAACTACGGTAAATATTCTACGGCAAGTCAAAAAAATTGATGCGGAAAAAAACGCAATTAGCGCCGGTAGAAAAAGAGGTTTTCGGCTGTTTCTTCTTTTAGCCAAAGGGGAAAAATTCACGTCCTTCACCGCAAGGTGGCGCAGTGTTCTGCTTCGGAGCTCTGTTTGGGAATTGGGACATTTTTCGTTCCGATTCCCAAGGGGTTTTTAATTCATAACATTTTTAATTTTGGTCCCACGGTCTCGAAAATGCCCGAAATGACTTCCCCGGAATTTTTCCAATCGAAAGACACCTCTCGCGACTTCCAACTCGCCCGTGTTGCGAACTGTAATCGGCTTCAAGCAGACAGACAGGCAGACAGACAGAGGCGCACGGATTTTATTAGTATAGACTAGCGAGCTACGCCCGCTAGCTGGGCCACTTTTTCCTAACGAACCTCGATATTAAGCAGTATATAATAAGCAAAAAAATTCATTTAGTAAGCAAGTCTTCGTGTTCGAATCCTCAAGCACAAAAAAAGTAAATTAAAGAGCTATGGTTGTTATGCGCCCATTATCCCGTTAAAAATATGTGATTTCGCACAGTGGGCGCTACGCGCTCACCGGCGCTACGCTCCATGGTCGCCATCGTCCCGTTAAAAATATTTGGTTTGCACGGTTGGCGCTGTGCGCCCATAAGACATTTTCTCGTATTTTTTGGTTCACCAGAAGCAGACTTGTACGCAGATTCTGAATATGTAATCAGTTTTTTTCTACTTTAAAAACTGTCTGCATAATGGTTTAAGAAAAAACGCACAAAAAAATAATTTCATTACTATCACAAACAACATAACTAACAAATAATTTTGGCAGCTCGTTTTCCGTTTGTACTAACAGAAATTAGTATTAATTGCGTAAATCTTAGGTTACACAATATTCGTGTATGCTACCAAAAAGAAAAAGTATGAAAATGAGCTACAACGATTACTACTCACATACAGAATAAATATATAAATAGCCAGTTACATCTGAGATCCTCAAAATATTAATTAACAACATTATTACCTTTTAGTGAACATATCTTGCTGTGCTTAAATAGTTGTACTTATTATATTAATTAAACCGTGTTTAACATTTTTTACCAATCACTTATTTTTCTCTTATAAATTCTTTGACAAAATGACGGGAGAAAAAGGGGGTTTCGGCTGCTTCTTCTTTTAGCCAAATGAGAAAAGTTCTAGTCGATCACCGCAAGGTGGCGCAGTGTTCTGCCTGAGAGCTCCGTTTGAGCTCCGTTTGGGAAATGTGATGTTTTCCGTTCCGATTCCCGACCGGTTTTTAATTCATAACTTTTTTAATTTTGGTCCCACGGTCTCGAAAATGCCCGAAATGACTTTCATGGAATTTTTCGAATCGAAAGACACCTCTCGCGACTTCCAACTCGCCCGCGTTACGAACTGTAATCGGCTTCAAGCAGACAGATAGACAGACAGACAGAGGCGCACGGATTTTATTATTATAGAAGTTTGATTTCAGCTTCAGAAGATATGTGTATTATTAGTTAGAAATTATACAAGCTAGTTCATTTCTAATAGTTTTATTTGAAATTTTAAGTCCATTACCATATTTGTAAGCGATGAAATGTAAGCTGCTAAGTAAATTTACTAAATAGTTTTAGAAGGTATGTAAATTATTATCCAAATGTAGTAGTACGTCCCATATTGTGTATTCTATATTGTCATTAATCAATGAATATATGGATACAACACCTCTTATTTTTGCTTCATTTTGAAAATAACGGATTTTCTTCTTATTCTATTGACGATTGTTTTCAGAATTTTCAAGCTATAATTTTAAGACTTTCACAAAAGTTTCTCAATACATTGAGCTAACATAATATGCAAATGAAATTTTGATATCGTTGACGCATGCGTAGTGAAAAATTATTTAGCAAATCTACTCATTTTCCATACCATTTTTTTTATTATTCTGCTTGCAGGGTATTATGTGCAATGTTGTTTGTCATATTTTCAGAAAAGAGTATTATTTTATATAAAGAATTCTGCAAATTATAAGCAAAAATCTTGGAAATTTTGGGACTTTTTTATAAAAATCTTTACTTTTCTGTGAGTATACATGATATCAACACAAAAATGGACACAGTTTATTACAATAAGCCATTTAATCATAATCTGCTGTTTGAGCGCTTTTGCTATTACATTAGTTTAGACAGGGTTATCCAAAAGATATACATTCTTTTTTAAATTCTTGACGGTCCCCTATGGAATTTCAGGAAAAAATCTTTACGGAAATGTGTAACTTGTACTATCATGTTTATACACTTAGAGTTTCAGGATAATTCCTCATGTATGTTTCTAGATATTTAACAAAATGTCTAAAATCGCAAGTGGACTGTCATCTTTGGCGATATAGTGTATTTTCTGGCGTTTGAAATGTATTGGGATCCTTGATGTTTCTTTTAACATGTCAAAAGGAATTTTATAACTTAAGATTCTTCAATCAAATATTTAATTTATTTTCATTGCATTTTCTGATATTTTATATATACGTTAAAATTTTTACATTCAATTGTGTTAGAAATTGACACGTTTCCTAAAATAATATTATTAAAGGATTTGGTGACATTAAAAATTTTTCAGAAATAAAAAAAAAAGTTTTTACTTCATTTCATTAAATAAAAATCTTTCTTTTTGCAGTAATTGTAAAAAAAAAAAAAAAAAAAAAAAAAAAAAAAAAAAATTACTTTTTTTATTACTTTAAACAGAGTTTCCTATTGCTCAAAGAAAAATGTAAACTTTATTCAAAGCAATCTCATGGTTCGAAAAATCGTTTTCATGAACCTGACAGTTTTGAAAACTTTACAAAGCGCTCAGTAGATTAAAAAAAAAATTTCACATTTGTTAAGATCTAAAGCTATGTGAAAGAAAATTCTCAGCATATTGAATATTTTGTGGCGTTTGAATTCCATTGGGATCCAAGATGTTTCTTTTAACATGTCATATAGAAATTTATAAGTCAAGATTCTTCAATCATACATGTTTAATTTATTTACATTGCAGTCTGATGTTTTACATTTATTAGATTTTTTACATTCAATTAGTTTTATTTAAGAGAAATTGACATTTTTCCTGAAATAATGCTATTAAAGGATTTGGTGACATTTTAACATTTTTCAGAAATAAAAAAATAGTTTTTTTTCCATTTCATAAAAAAAAAATCTTCCTTTTTGCAGTAATTGTTTAAAAGAAAAAGAAATTTTAAATTTCTCCTTTTTTCATTACTTTAATAAGAGTTTCCTATTGCTCAAAGGGAAATGTAAACTTTATTCAAAGCAATCTCGTGGTTCGAAAAAGCGTTTTCATAAACCTGACTGTTTTGAAAACTTTACACAGCGCTCAGTAGATTAAAATAAAAATTTCACATTTCTTAAGATTTGAAGCTGTTCGAAAGAAAATTTGCAGCATACTCAATATTTTCTGGTGTTTTAAATGCATTGGGATTCCAGATGTTCCTTTTAAAATGTCAGACAGAATTTTATAACTTAAGATTCTTCAATCAAATATTTAATTTATTTACGTCGCATACTCTAGTGCTTTATATTTAGGTTCAAGTTTTTACATTCGATTAGTTTTCGGTAAAGAAATTGACATGTTTCCCAAAATAATATTTTAGAACAGCGAATATAAGTAAAATTGTGAACATTTCTATATTATTTAGTGTTTATGTATAATTTAATAATCGAGACCTCTTGAGTATCAAGATTATTAAATTACATTTTGGCGGAAATTCTAAAGTCTTTCGGAAAGTAATTCATAATAAATGTGACTCTTACGACGAACTTAGAAATTCCTTGAAATTGGGTTTACAGATTTTATCTGGAATATGAATTAGAATGAAATTACATCGCAAACTTTGGAAGGTTTACTTGTAGTTAGTTACATTTTCGACATTAAAATAACGCGTTTTTTGTTTTCTTTTATTCTGTTACTCTGTAAAAAACATTCTGTAAGGTTATTAAGAATTTTCTAGGAAACTGGGATGCCTGGATCTTTTTATGTAATTGCAACAGAAGAAAATCATGTAAAATTACAAAAGTTACTTTAGTAACTGTTGCTAAATATTGTTTAGTAAACATACTAAAGACTTTTTAGTGAGTTTCCCAAAGAATCTTCTGTAAATTTACTAAATACTATTTAGTAAACTTTCTAATGATTCTTAAGGGAGTTTAATAGGGGATTTTTAGTAAATTTACCTATCATTCTGTTGTAAATGCTGTAACGATTTGTTAGGGAGTTTTCTAAAGAACTTTATGTAAACTTACTACAGATTATTTGGTAAATATGCAATTGTTTTTTTAAGAAGTTTCTCATATTAGTTTTTATAAATGTACTTTACGTGTGTTAATGTAAGTTTACTAGAGATATTTTAGGGTAAATACTAAATATATATTGATAAATTTACTGAGAATTATTTAGTAAACTTATAAATGATTTTTAGAGAGTTTTCTAAACAATATTTTGTGTGTTTTCTAATAATTTTTAGTATTCTTAAGAAGGATTTTGTAGTTCATTTATTGAGAATTTTTTTATATTGCAAGGAACTTTCTGACACATTTATTACGAGATTTTTAATATTGCACCCACTGAACTTGACTCTGAATATGACTTCTTATATACTTTATTAAAAAATGTAACTTTATTAAGGTACTGTCAGAAAAATTACCAATATATTTTAAGCATTGTATTAAACAAGTTTTTGTATTCTCGAAAGAAAGATCTTTGCAACAGTACAAGGTTTAATACGGTAAATTTGCTAATGATTTTTTAGATTATTATTTAACATATTTTATTTGCACTTACCAGTAATTGTACAATTTTTTGTAGTTGTATTACTAATGGTTTTTCAGCATTATTTCGAAAAGATTTTACGTGATTGTTTTATGCGTACTAATATTTATATTAATTAAAATTGTTATAGTACTCTTTCAATATCAAGTTGAATTTTTGCCGTTTTCAAATACCTGAGTGGAGTTTTTCTCATGTATCAAAATATTTCGATGCAAAATAAGCAGTATGGCCTGACATGTGTTTCAGCATTACCAAAGAAACTGACATAAATAGCTATATATTACGCATGAGAAAATTCACTGAAGTTTAATTGTAGATATTTAAAATAGTAAAAAATCTTTTTTTATGTTAAAAGAGCATTGTAACAACAGCACTAAATGAGCGGTTAAGCTGAAACAGATCATAAGGTTTTTAGTTAAACTAAACAAGCCAATATAAGCAATGTAAATAAAATATCATAACCGAGTTTTAAAATATACTTAAAAAATTTTATTGACATAATTGAGACAAAGTAAATTCATAAATATACTATACTATACTATAAATGTGTACTATACTATACTATACCATACTATACTTTAATTTATACTATACTATACTATACTATACTATATGGACAAAGATGGCCGTCCACTTGCAATTTTAGACATTTTTTTAAATATCTACAAAAATACTTGAGGAATTATGCAAAAACTATAAGTATGTAAACATAAGAGTACAGGACATACATTTCCGTGAAGCTTTTTTCCCCGAAACTCTATAGGAGACTGTCAACAAATTAAAAAAAATGAATATCTTTTGGATAACCCTGTCAAAACTAATGTAGAAAAAACGCTCAAACTGTAGAATATAGTTAAATGTCTTATTGCAATAAGCTGTATAACGTAGTTATATATTAATGCTTTAATTTTCTTTTTTCACCCCCTTCCAAATTTTACATTTTATTGTATACAGAAAAATCCGTTACAATATAAATCATTTCTATTTTATTTTATTAAATACTAGCGGCCTTCGCCCGCTACGCTGGTCGGTTTATCTAAAGAAATCTTGAAGAAGTAGTTAGATAAGGTTCAGACATACATTAAAAAAAAAAAAAGCAAGTCGATCATTCAAAAAACGTTGGGAAATATCAAATATTTACTGTAATTTTTTAAGAAAAACAAAGTTTCGAAAAAAAAATTAAATCGAAAAAAAAATTACACTGACATATTAATGCAAGGAAATTTTCCCAGAGAGAAAATTCGCCTTGAATACAATATTTCAAATTCTTTTAATTGCTTATAGGCGTTAATGCCAACATAGTGAAAAAAAATTCCATGCTGGGAATCGAACCCGGGCCATCAGTATGGCGCACTGACGTTCTACCGACTAAACCACATGGAACGACAGCCAGCTTGAAACTTTCTCATACTTAAGTAGACTGGCGAAAACATAACGATAGCGCGTTTTAAAATCGCACAGTGACATCTATTGGATTTTATATGTACTAAAAAACGTTATGTACTAAAAAACGTGAGCAGCGCACCTAATAGTTTCTTTTGTTTCTTTTTGTTACTTTTTTGTCTGTTGTCCGATTTTGATGAAACAAAGCCTATACACTGCCCGGGAGTGTGCATTCTTCATTAGTGAAAACCGCATAAAAATCCATTCAGTAGTTACGAAGATAACCTCGAACAAACAGACAGACAGACAGACAGACAGACAGACAAAAAATTCAAAAAATTTTTTTTTGTGTTTCATTGGTTTTCTTTTATCGCCCTGACTCCATTTTTGTCAATTATCTTCAATGTACAGACACACCGGGTCCTACTGTTTTATTATATGTATAGATAATGATGCTACTAATTTATTATCTGTCAAATTCACTAAATAATTAACTGATACGAGATAACATAATACATAAAAAAAATCATTTTCAGCTATACTTCTTTTTTTGTTTATTTGCAGACATTCGGTCCAGAATTTAAATTAACGATTGATTTATATTTTATGATTAAAGGCGGAAATCTATTTTATATCTCTTAAATTACTTGGATAAATGCAATAGCAGGGATAATTTTCTAAAATAATGTAAACAGTCATCTTTATTATGTAGTCTTTATGGAGTCATTCTTGATAGGGTTGTTATATTAAAGTACTGATTAAATTGGCGAATTGCGCCCCTTCTCATAGGTGTATCTAATTTTAAATAATCTATCTAAATTTAAATAATCCGATCTAAATTTAAATAATCCGATTGACTTTTCATTTAACGGATATTTATTCTTTGTTTTATTGGCTTTTTATCAACTCGCCATGGCTGACATTTTGATATTTTTGGCATATAGAGGTACTTCTGTTTGTCGTCACTTCAGCATCAGACTTCTGCTCAGACTGCTGTTCTAGTAACATGTCAGAGATTTCACGGGGCCATCCCGATCTTTGTGAAAGTAGTTCTTTTGTATTTTTTAAAGATGTTCTAATAACTTGCATTAAAGTCTTAATTTTTAATGGATTTAATATTTTTTTCATCGTTGTCTCAGTTCCACAGGATTGCGAGCCCTTTCGTTTTTGCGGAGCAACTAACCTGTAATGTGCAGCCGCTGTACTCATCACGTTTCCGCCCTAAGTTACTTCACATAATATTGGTGCCTTCAAAATCAAAATTGGAACGGAACTGATGCAGAATTTTGTGGGATGGCCCCCGTTCGTAAAAAGTATTACGATTTTGTTTTATGCTAAACTGTACTTCAAATTTTCGTCACCTGCTCCCATTGTCTTACTGTTAAAGGTACGACATTCAAATATTCGATGTTGTCACAGACTAGGTAATTATTTACCTCTGTGCTCTCCTAAATTGAATTTAGCATATCGTTTCAAGAGCGATTTTTTTCGTATTCGGACATTGCATCTCTGTGCCTGTGATATTCCGGCTTAGACAGTGAAGTTCTAAACTGCGCCTGCTGCCTTGGATCTTTCGGACCCTTCACCCAACAAGTGAGGCTCTGTCGTCGCTACGTTTGTCCGGATAGACCGACCGGAGGGTATAATTTCGTCATGGCTGTTCACCGATGTTCCGAAAGTCGAGATTCGTCGCCGTTCATTGAATATCGGATTTTTTTTTTTTTTTTTTTCGATTCCTTCTGTGAGTTCGACCAGCAGTGAAATGCGCTCAACGGTGCAAGGTCTCGAAGTTGTGATGGTGTGGTGTTTTTTTTCGTGTGTTTTAATATGTGTTGGTGGGTGTTTTTTTTATTGTCACCAACAAGTGTATGAAGTTACGGGGAGGAGAAAAAAATAGATTTTCCCAATTTTTCATAAATGGCGAGTGCTTTTTTTATTGTCGCCAACATTAGTCAAAGATAATTTATTTTCTTGCATATTTGACATACAGAAAAGACTAAGATAGTATTAAGTTGTCCTTCCATGTACTTAAAATAGTGAATTGATAAAAATCTTTATCATGGAATAATCTTTATATAATTCATTTTTGATGTGTAATATAGAAAATCGAAACAAAACTTTTTATTTATGTGATTAGTCAGTGAAATTTTTTTTTAAGATAAAACAATGCATAGTTATGTTAATGTGTATGTTTCCAAAGTAAGTGATTATTTTTATATTTATAGTGCATATCTTTTCATTGAATTCATTTGATACTTTCCAATTGACATATATTGAACTATTTATGTGTTATTTTTATACCATTTAATTTAAGAGTTTTGTGTTTTTTTTTTTAAGTGTTTGGGTGTATATTATAGTGTGTTATTTTGAAAATAATGGACGCTCAAAATTTTAATTTTAGTGTAGATGCATATGAGGGAGATCCTGCCCTCATCGAGTATTTTTTTGATCAAGTATCAGCCTATGGCAGGATAAAAAAATTAGATGAAGAGGCACTGGTCCTGTTTTTAAAGTCTAAATTTAAAGGTCCTGCGCGAAAATATTTAATTGAAAATCCCATTTTATATAAAGCAACTAGTTTTGATTTCATTGAGAAGGCATTTAAAAAATTCTTTTCTGTGAGTTCTACCGCATCTTCTCTAAACGATTTGAATAATTTAGCACTTTTACCCCATGAAAATATTAGAAACTTTGCTCACAGATTAAATGTGCTCGTAACAAAGGTTTATCCGGATATTTCGGACAAAACAGCAACGGATAACATAAAATTTGTTAAATTTTTGGCATGTTTGCCCTCGGCAATAAAAATTAAGATTCAAGAAGAAAATATTAAGGATTATGAGAAAGCAGTTGAAAGAGCCCAAACCTTGCAAGACATTTTTAATCAGGATCAAATTCTCACTAATAGTACTAATAGTACTTCTTACCAGGCAACTGATGACATACAAACTAAACTATTAGAAATATCAGAAAAAATAAATACATTAAGTTTTTCTAATACATCATCACAAGAACACAAACAATTGCCTGAGGTTAGTCAACAAGTGCATAGAAAGTCGCAAGAGTTTAAGAAAAATTACAAAGCTCGTATTATCATGCACCCCCCAGGTATCAAAATTTTCAAAGAAATAATAATACACGTTGCCAGCTCTGTTTTCGTTTTGGCCATGTGGCCACCAATTGTTTTAAGTGGCAACGTGCTAGCACAAGACAATCTCAACAACAAAATTATAATTATAAACAATATGATAATTTTAGAGACCATGATTTAAACTCGAAGTGAGATGCAATGGTGCTGATGATATTGCATCTCAACAAATGAAAGATAGGTCAGCAAGAAATAAACAAATATTTTTTCACACAAATTGTCAGGATCTACCAAAATTATCGGCAAAAAGAATAGTCAATTCTATTTCCTCTCAAACAGATTCAACGATATGTATCTCAAACAATTGCGCTACTCAGACAGAGAGTGATACATTTGAGCATGTATTCAATGTTAACAGAGACTCACCGACACTTCCTCTTGTTAAAGCTTCTATTGCTAAGGAAGATGCGTTTTTATTATTGGACACTGGAAGCAATACTTCGTTAATTTCATTAAAACTTTTTGAAAGTCTTAAACATAAATTAAAATATAAACGTTTAGGTTCTAATGTTACATTGACAACGGTTAACTCTGAGTTGAAATTTACTGCTTGCATCCGTTTTTCTTTTAAAATTAATCATAAATTCTTTTCTCATTGTTTCTATGTCGTAGATATACCACAATCATACAAATTTGATGGAATTTTAGGATTGGATTTTTTACAACGATACAACATCACATTAGATTTGTCGAACAAAATTATGCAACTTAATGACTTGCATATACCGTTCTTGTGTATAGAATCAAATGAAACATCACCGGAATGTCATAATATATCAATAGACACTCATATTATTGAAAATGTAATTTTAAAGAGGAAACTTATGTTACAACCGGATGAAGTCAAATGTATCACTGTTAAAACTAATAACATATTACAAGAGACTCCATATTTATTCCAAAGTAATGCCTTTTCCAAGGATATTCTTGTTTTTGACTCAATTATTCAGGTACAAAACAAAAAAAAGTGATAAAGGGAATAAAAACGATTATGTGTCTGATGAATTTAACATATATGCAAAAAACATTTCTAAAAAAAATATTCATTTGAACAAAAACACAAACATTGGATGTATTACTCAAATTGAGGAAATATTTGATAAAGTTGATGAATTTGAGAAAATTAATGAGGAATTTAAGAAGGATTCTCAATTATTTATTAATTTTATTCAGGCTTCTCAAGAAATACTTCAACAGAGAAAATTAGATCTATCTTCATCGGACTTTAAACTAAATCATCTTGATAAACAAAAGGCGGAAAAGCTAAACAAATTACTGTTAGATCACTATGCTGTTTTTTCTAAGAGTATGAAAACATTAGGACATACTGACAAATTCAAGCCTAACTTAAAGTTTATCAATGACTTTCCCATAAAGACTCTACCTTTTCCGTTTCCTCAGGCCCTTTAGCATGAAGCCCAGTCACAGATTAATCAATTAGTAGAGGCTGGAATTATTGAGCGAAGTTGTTCAGAGTGGGCATGTCCCATCCTTTTGGTTAAAAAGAAACCTGATGGGTCCGGAAAACAAAAATATAGACTTGCGCTTGATTTAAGAATGCTAAATACCATTATACAAAGTTCTTCATACCCACTTCCCAAAATCCAGACCATAATTTCAAATCTTTCTAAACATAAATTCTTTACGTCTTTGGATTTCCAACAGGCGTACCATCAGATTGATCTCCCAAAAGAATATCAAGAAAGACTTACTTTTTGCAGTACGTTTGGATCATATAAATTTAAACGTTTATGTTTTGGCTTAAAAAATGCTAGCGCTTATTTTCAAACCTTAATGGACATGCTGGTGGATGAAATGCAAGTTGAAGGTATACACGTATACCAAGATGATCTCATTTTTTGGGTCTAGTTCTTTTGAAGAAACATGTGAAAAATTAGAAAAAATTCTTCAAATTTTAAAGAAATATAACCTTACATTATCACCATCTAAATGTTCATTTCACAATTCTGCTGTAGACTATCTTGGTTTTCATATTGAAAACCACTCTATATCCCCTGTGAGTTCTAATATTCAAAAAATTAAATCGTTTCCCACTCCAACTACTAAAAAACTAGTAAAAGGTTTTGTTGGTTTGGCGACATTTTACAAAAGTTTAATACCATCTTTTTCCGAGCTCATACAACCACTTATTGATTTAATTAAACATAGTACGACATTTAAATGGACTGATTTTCATCAGAAGATATTCAATGACATTCAAAAAATTTTCTTTCAACCTCCAATGGTTAGAATACCTGACTGGAATAAGACTTTTTATGTAAACACTGATGCCTCGGGTACTGCAATTTCAGGTGCTTTGCTTCAAAAACATAATGATCAATTATTGCCTGTTGCTTATTTTTCCAAATCACTTAAACCATCTGAGCGAAAATATCCTGCTTTAAAATTGGAACTGATGGCCATCGTTAAATCCATCAATGCTTTTAATTATTATCTTTTCAATCGAGAATTTGTGGTTCTTTCGGACAGTGCACCTTTACAAAAATATAAAAAGATTTCTAATCCTGCTGATATTATTACTCGATGGCTTATGCATCTTTCAAAATATACTTTCACATTTCAACATATTCCAGGTTCCAAAAATGTATTGGCAGATTATTTGTCTAGATGCAATTTCAATGAAAACAATATTGAAACTTTAAATTCTAACCCTCAACTTATTCACGAAGTAGATCAGGCTTTGCCTATAATAGAAAATGACACTGATGAAGGTGATGTGCAACAAAAAATGGTCAATTGTTTAGTGACAGGTAATTCTAAGAAAAAGGACCCGCTTCTTGAGATATCGAATGAAACTTTTGTACAAGAACAATCGAGCGACCCACATTTAGCTAGTATCTACAATGAAATTCTTCAGAATGGGTCATGTAAAAAATTTCCATCTTATTTTATCCATCCAGGTTCTAAGGTACTTATGCTAAAGAAAAGCAATGCTGCTAATAATACTTATTCATACGTTATTATTGTTCCAGATTCTCTTAAACCTAAAGTATTAACTATTTCACATTTCTCTCATTTTGGATTACATAAAACATATGATTTTCTTTCATCTCGTTACTGCTGGAAAGGTATGTACAGAGATACGTTAAATTTTGTTTCTTCTTGTGTCAAATGTTTACAAACTAAACATCACAGGACACCTAATGCACCTCTCCAAAAGACATATATACCTAAGTGTCCTTCTAATACTATTTCAATGGATTTGGTAGGTCCTTTTCCTAATGGTCAATCTATCTTAACTGTCATTGATCACTTTTCACGACATATAGAATTATATCCGCTATACAGTACTACTGCACCTAAAAGTGCTAAGTGTTTATTTTCTTATATAACTACTTTCGGTCGTCCGTATAGAATTTTGTCAGATTTGGGTAGTCAATTTACATCACAAGTCCATGAATTACTTAATGATACTTTGGGTATTAAAATGAGTCATTCTTCTGTAGGACACCCTGCTAGTAATGCTCTTTCAGAAAGAATAAATCGTTCGATAAAATATTCTATTAACACGTTAATGCAAGATGGACAAACATTTGAAAATTCTATTGCTATTCACAAAAATCTATATAATGGATTAAAACATTCTTCCACGTCCTTTACGCCAAATTTATTGCACTTTGGACGTGAACTTTCTTTAATTTTTGACACATACGATTTGAATGCTAATCAGCCATTTTTAAATCGATCTTTTGAAATTCATAAACTCTTGGATGATTTAAAGGGTATTTATAAAATGGCATATGAAAATATTACAGAGTCACAAGCTAAAAGAAATCAATATCATCAAAAATCAGCAAAATTAAGACCTATTTGCGAAAAAGACATTGTATATTTAAAATCTGTCGATAAATTTAAGCCAAAATACACTGGACCATACATCATCGTAGAGAAACATTCACCTGTTTCTTTTTCCATCAAACATGTCAATTCTCATCACAACAATTCTATATTTAAGGTTCATATTGACAGATTACTGCTTGCCCCACCTCGAAAAGGCCATTTATTTGATTTAAGCTATTATAAAAACAACAGCTCTTCTTCTAATAATAATTACATCCTTAATCAACCCCATCCCTATAATTTGCGTCCTAGGAAATAAATCATTATTTTGTTGCTTTTTTATAAGTTTCACTGCTATGTAGTATCTATGCATTTTTGTTCTGCTTATGTGTCGTTTTGTTCCGCTTTTTTTTTTTTTTTTTTTTTTTGTTGTCATGTGGCTGGTTCCATGTGACATGTGTTTATATATGCATAGATGCTCCACTAAGCTTGTTAACTTTTTAAGTGTCAGTATTTAATGGGTTATCGTAAAAAAAAAAAAAGAAAAAAAAAGTGTATAGGCAATTTAATTTCATGTTTTCACCCTAATTGGGAATTTAAATTTTGATTTTTACATTAAGTTTTACTATAACTAGCTGTCCTTAACTTTTTGTTTAAAAAAAAAAAAAAAAAAAAAAAAAAAGATAGATAGATGTGTGGGCTTGCATTTTATGGAATTCTATGTTGATAAACTTATGTAAAGACATTCTCGGATATGACTTTTTCGCTCTCAGTACTCTAGATTTGTGTCTATTTATGTTAATGTATATTTTTAAAGAAAACTTTGATTTATTTTATTATTATTTTATTTTTTATTCACCCTACCTGAAATGAAATCCGTTCAAAATTGAGTACCCACATGGGATCTTCATTTCATTGTACATTGTACTGAGAGCTCACAAACACTTGGAAGTTGGTGCACCAATTTTCCTTATGATATTGTTGTTTTGAAGTCCACGTGGCTCCAAACTTGTCAGGGGCTATCTCTGATTAAGTGCGGAGCGGGGGATTTGCAGATATTAAATACTGATGTGTGTGGGTCATCCTCCCTTTTACGCCCTCTCCCGCTAGGACCAAAGCCATAAGCTGCGGTCATTATCTTGTAATTGTGTATTACAAGTTTAAGGGGAGATTGATATTTTTCTTCGATGCAAAAATTAAAGCATTTTTTTTCTCTCCTGTGCGAATTGCACGAATTACTATGTTATGCATAATTGATATTTTTTTTTTGTATTTTATATGTATCATAATTTTGTTTTGTATTACATATATGGGACTATATATCAATATCTATGCCTATGCCTATGTACATAGATATGTGTGTGTGTATATCTATATTCATACCTATACTTTATCTATATCTGTAATTATATATATACTGGTATTTGAAGTTGTGCACAAAACTCTATTTTATGCAATATAAAGCTTGATTAAGTTGTGAATTCATTTACATGTAACGCAAGTAAATAACAATGTCAAGTTCAACGGCAATGCCAATAATGAAACATTCATAAAGAAAAAAGACTTTATGGTAAAAATTATAGTCGACTATTTAAAAAAAAAAAAAAACTTTAAAAAAATCCTAGGTAAAAACATTATAGTATATATATATAAAGAAAATACAGTGCAGCGATACTGTTTGTAAGAATATAATTGGATGGTGTAGCATCCTTGAAACTGATCAGTTATATATATATATCTATATAAATATATTTATGAGCTCATTTTTCTTTTTCATTTTTTTTACATTGTATAACCTTAAGGTAATTGCGTGGTTTCTTATATATATACTTTTCGTTTCATATTCTTTTGTTGCGTGTATTGTTTTGCTGTGTGTGTATACATTATTATATACATTTTTGTGCATATCCAGTCATGGCGAGACTTTTTTTTAATTATTCGTTTGTCGGGGTGATAATATATAACGTAGTTATATATTAATGCTTTAATTTTCTTTTTTCACCCCCTTCCAAATTTTACATTTTATTGTATACAGAAAAATCCGTTACAATATAAATCATTTCTATTTTATTTTATTAAATATAATGATGCTACTAATTTATTATCTATCAAATTCACTAAATAATTAACTGATACGAGATAACATAATGCATAAAAAAATCATTTTCAGCTATACTTCTTTTTTTTTGTTTATTTGCAGACATTCGGTCCAGAATTTAAATTAACGATTGATTTATATTTTATGATTAAAGGCGGAAATCTATTTTATAGCTCTTAAATTACTTGGATAAATGCAATAGCAGGGATAATTTTCTAAAATAATGTAAACAGTCATCTTTATTATGTAGTCTTTATGGAGTCATTCTTGATAGGGTTGTTATATTAAAGTACTGATTAAATTGGCAAATTGCGTCCCTTCTCATAGGTCATCTAAATTTAAATAATCCGATTGACTTTTCATTTAACGGATATTTATTCTTTGTTTTATTGGCTTTTTTTCAACTCGCCATGGCTGACATTTTGATATTTTTGGCATATAGAGGTACTTCTGTTTGTCGTCACTTCAGCATCAGACTTCTGCTCAGACTGCTGTTCTAGTAACATGTCAGAGATTTCACGGGGCCATCCCGATCTTTGTGAAAGTAGTTCTTTTGTATTTTTTAAAGATGTTCTAATAACTTGCATTAAAGTCTTAATTTTTAATGGATTTAATATCTTTTTCATCGTTTTCTCAGTTCCACAGGATTGCGAGCCCTTTCGTTTTTGCGGAGCAACTAACCTGTAATGTGCAGCCGCTGTACTCATCACGTTTCCGCCCTAAGTTACTTCACAAGCTGTGTTCATTTTTATGTCGCTAGCATTCATACTCGAAGAAAAAATAAGGTTTTTTATAAAAAAGTCCCAAATTTTTCGAACATTTTTGCTTATAATTAGCAGAGTTCTTAATATAAAATGATATTCTTTTCTGAAAATGTGACAAACAACCTTGCGCACAATACCCTGTAATCAGAATTAAAATAATAATAATAATTGTATGAAAAATGAGTTGGATTAGTAAATAATTTTTCACTGCGCATGCGTCAACGATATCGAAATTTCATTTGCATATTTTGTTAGCTAAATGTATAGAGCAACTTTTGTGAAAGTCTCAAAATCATAACTTGGAAATTCTGAAAATAATCGTCAATAGAATGAGTTGAAAATCCGCTATTCCCAAAATGAAGCAAAAACAAGAGGGGTTCTATCCATATATTCATTGATTAGTATCAATATAGAAAACATAATATGGGACATACTACTACATTTGGATAAACCCCCTTATTTTTTACTTCATTTTGGAAAAAATGGATTTTGAACTTCTGTTGACGATCACTGTACGATTACAAATTTTCTACAAATTTGAGCGGCCCATTTTCGTCGGCGACCCCTAAGTACGACCCTCCTGTGCGACAGCGCTGTCGCCAATAGGCGACCACGAATAGCGCAAAAATTCTTTACTTACGACCCGAACTTGGACTCTAAATAGAAAGGAGGAAAATAATAAAATAAAAGAATTTGAAACAGGACAAATTTAACAGAAAAAGTAGACCAATTAAAGATATTGAAAAAAGGTTAGTGGGTTGGTGGGGCTCTGAAACTAGCGATTTTCCATGCCTACAACCCAAATATATTTGTCTCAACCGCCGCGGTGAGCTGCCCATTTTCGTCGGCGACAGTTATCTACGACCCGCACAATAAGACTCTCCTGCGCGACAGCGCTGTCGCCGTCAGCGACCACGAATAGCGTCAAAATTCTTTCCTTAATTATATATTCGAGTAGACTTATATGTGCTGTGTCGGGTTACTTATAGACGATCACTGATGAGGTGATTGTCTGAGCAACTATTTATCATTCTAATAACAACATTCTTTTATTTACAGTAACATCGATAATATTTACATTACATACAAATGACATAGTTTGTATTCCGCTTAGTATGCAAATTTAACAATATTAATAATATATATTATATGTTTTTAAATGCCTATATTTAAACAAAAATTGCCGCAAATCAATATGATAAACAAATTCTCTATTAAATATTTACTTCATAACTCATGTAGCATCAGTTTTGATATAAATAAGCGAGATCAGATTTACTATTTTTTTTTTCAATTTGCATTCTTAAAACATTAATTGTATTTACTAAAGAAATTAAGAAATTAATAATGAAACAATGTTTTTTATTTACATTTAAATTTAAAATCTCATTTATTACGTTTCATTAAGAGACAAGTTTTTTCTTCTTTTCATTTCTTTTTTTTTCTGTTTTTCTTTTTTTTTAATAATTTAATATAAAGGTAGAAAACTAATATGTCTTATTTTAATTGAAGAAAAAATTACTTTTTAATTTGCAGTCATAAAGCATGTACGCATTCGGCTATCAGAAAAAGTAAAAAAAAAAAAAACACTTTTTTGTGTTTTTAAAATATTTTCTCATTTTTTTAGGTCATTCTTTTAAGTTATCAAAACACCCAAAAACTGTTCTTAGAGATTTATTTCATATTTTATGACATAGCATTTTTTCGTTGTAATTAAACACCATTCATAGTTACATTCCATGTGTTGATTTATTTTTTTCATTTGCTCTAATAAATTAATGACTTTATATAAAAAAAAAAATCATTAATCGAAATCACATATTTTTCTTTCTTTTTTTCCCTAAGTGTATAAATCATGTATTAATTATATAAGGTACCCTGGGGTAATAACGCCACGTTAAGGTTCTACCATTTTTCACGGCTCAGTTTTAGATTGTATTTTTCAAACAAATATATGATTTGATGCAGCAACTCATTGACTATCTATATAAAAAAAAAATAATTTAACAGATACGTATTCATGAAATGTAATGGCGTGATTTCTTGACTAATGCTATTTGGCGTTATTACCCACCTATATGGGTAATAACGCCATGCAAACAAAACTATGAAATAAGATGGAATAATTGCATGTAGATTGCCTAATTCTAAAAATACAAACTCTACAAACTTAGAAATTGACAAATTGCATTCTAAGCTATTGAAAATGTTAAATTTTTTGTGAAAGTGTAAGAAAAATAAAGGTATGGTGTGGGGGGGATGATGAGGCAAAAGAATATCAGACCGTGAGCTTCTTTTTGTTTAAAAAGGACCGTTTAAATAGAATTATTGGAAACATTGCACAGTTTTATCTGTGTTTCTTTGAATCAGTATTTAGGATGTAGCTCGGCCACTGTTGGGAATCAACCGGGGTATTAATGCCAAGGATTGGCGTTATTACCCCGTTATAGTTATTGCGCTGTATATTTTAAATTACAAATTATCTCGAGAAGATATCCAAAATCTTCAACAACATTTTAAAAGTCCATGAAATGTACTACAAATTTATGTAATTAACAAAGTTTTTATGGATAAAAAAAATAGTCTTCATATCACAAAACATATCTCGCAAATTTTAGATCAAGCGTTAATTTTAGTTGCTTGTAAAAACAATAAGACCTAAAAATGAAACAAATTAACTTGAAGCTGTTTTTTGCGATTTATATGACTCAAAACCCTTCTGCGCAGAGCACATGGGTGTCATTTATCTGATTATTTCATAATTATGCAAAATATAAGCACTTGGCGTTATTACCCCGCCTGGCGTTATTACCCCAGGGTACCTTATTTTATTCCTTCTTTTATCTTACATTTAGGTTAGTGTTGTCAAATTAAATGACATTATTTTCAATTTTTATTTTTATTATTTTTTCTCCTTCTGTTTACATTTTTATAATCTTTTTACGTGTCTAAACATTAGTGTCTGATACGTTTTTTCCCAATCTATCCATTTTAATAATGTTATTATGATTTTTTTTCTCCATTTTATTTTGGTTTTGTATGCGTTCGTAACTCTAAATTCGTATTAGTTTGCTTTTCATGGCTGATGCGAAGTTGACATCACACACTTTAGCTTGGATCACATAAGTTCCTCGTTCGAACATTGTGAGTAGTGGTTTAACTAACCATTTGGTTCGTCGCATGAATTGCATTCGTATAAGCATGATGGACACTGATATTTATAAGCATAAATACAGATTCAAAGAAAAACAGACGTACGGTGCTGACAATGTACTAAATAAGTTTTCTAGTTCAGTTATTTCTAGTGCCTGCAAGAATGTCTTTTTTCGGAATAATCTGTATCGCTACAGATACGTGAAATTCAATTCCTTCGCGTATTCTGTGTACATCGAATGCCTAAATTGCACGTTTATAGGCCAGTATAATGTCGGTACAAAGTCCGATCCATACCATTACCCTATTGGATTTATCCAAGGCTTTCAAGGCTACACGTAATTAACTTGCTTGTTTCTTTTAACCTTATGTGTAGCACTGTTCAAAATCACTTGTATGAGATCGCAAGAAGACATTTTCTTCTTGTTAGGACAACCGTGCTTCAAATATAAAAACTGGATCACTATAACATCATTTTGTGCATGTCTATACGTTTGCCATAGCGAATTTTGTCCAAAACGACTGAAAGAAGAAAGCTATAACTTGGGAGAGTTATGAAGGCTATTAGCGAATATATTTATAGTAGATTGTTAACCATTCACAACTATTTTTAGGAAAGAAAATAAATGAGGCTAATAAATTTTTGGCCTTTAATCTTGTTCGAAAAAACTCGTAAAACGATTACATTCTATAAAAAATAACAATTTCAAGCTACTAAAGAACTAGAAACAATTGGGAAAGTATGATCGCAGATCGCACAGAGGGTATACTTTTAATAGCTTCAAAACACTTTACCATTAAATTAACAAACGAAAAACGATTTTCCGCGTTATTTTGGGATTTCCTCTCCAAACGTGGAAACTAGAATAGAATATTGAATTCTTCCTTAAATGCTGCCCTGAATACATAGATTTGTTTATTTCTGCTTGAATTTGCAGATTTGACGATTCGGAAGTAAATGAAATTATGAATAAAAGTAAAATATTGTAAAGCTTAGCATAAATTTAAGGGAGACCAAACTGGTCACCAGAGGAGGCTAGTGATTTAAATGAATAAGAATAATAAATAAAAAGCAATATTTCACTTCGCATGTCAAAATAAATGATAAATATGATGCAACACGATGAAATAAAAACATATAAGCACATTTTTCATGTGATTTATTTAATTCATTAATTTATGTTACTACATAATAATTTTATTTAAACTTGCGTGCAAAAATTGGAATAAATAAAATTTCAATATTGAAATTTACGCTATTGCGAATTTTTAAACTTATAAATATCGTACATTTTCAATTTTAACACTATCATATAGGGAAAAAATGTACTTTTAAATGCAATTTGTTTAAAAATGGTATCTCAATTTATTTTTGAGATATTAAATTTTTTGTAGTTTTTAATACCAATTTTGTAATTGTGGCAACAGAAGAAATAAATTTCTTTTAAAAGTAAAGGATGAAAAAGAAATAATTTTTATATCTATTTAAACTTTTTACAACAATTAGAAGAGAAAAAACAGCAACAAAAAAGAACTAATGATATTAAAATAATATTTTAATTAAAATAATTAACTTTTACAAAATTTTATGATTTGATCTGTGGGAAGAGATGTTCAGCTGTGAGTACACAAAATTTGAACCCTCTGACATCTATAGTTTTTGTTTACGGACTCTATGATAGAGAGACAGAGGACAGGGACGAATAGAGTTTCGTCAGATGAAAGAAACCCTAAAAATAACAATTCTTGAAATAATTCAAGTACGGGATTTACTCACACATAAAGGGTTCCAAATACAGTAAAGTTTCTTCGAAAGAAGGTCGAAACATCGCATTTTTCTACATAAGTTTTTAATTATATCTCAGGTAATCACTGAAAAGTTTTTTTTTTTTTTTTTTTTTTTTTTTTTTTAAATATTTACAAGTTTTATTGTTTAAACTTTTTATATGAAATTACAGAAAATCTGCGGGTAATCCATTATCTTAAATGTTATGTAAAAGTACAGAGATTAGAAAAACAGATTCTGTTAAAAAACAGACAAATTATTCGGTAAATTTACAATAGACTCTGTAAATTAATATCATTAAAAATACACAAGACTCTGTAAATTTATTTTTAATGATAGTAATTTAATTTTCAAAATCTGTAAATCATTCATTCTTTAGCGAGCCTGGAAGATTTTGAATTTTTAAAGTAATTTTGAACTTTTGTATAATTTATTTTTACAAAATTTGTTTCTAGCCAGTCTGGGATTTGAACTCGAGACTTCTTGGCAGTGAAAGATCATTCTGAGCTATAGGAGCTAGTTGGTATTTTGTTCAATATATGCCTTTTCCTTCTAACCGATGACCAGACCTCTACCGGCCGAGTTACCTCAGCTTAATGGGTTAGATAACTGGTTACGGTCTAATCGCCACGTTACGGCAATAAACGTAATCATATCTGCATTATTTGCTTCTCGTTTGAACATACTTTGTTTTGCCGGTTACTTTACGTTACATCTTGTTGGCTTTACTGCAAATAGCTACTCAAGTTGGTCTCGTAACTTAGAACTTTGATCAGATGACGAGACCTTCACCTAGGAAGACACCTCCAGAGGTATATTTCATAGGTAACCAGGGGGACTTTGCAGCCACGATGGATTTTAATGCACCAGGCACCATTAGCGCACATGACGGTGATGATCCACTAAACAAGCACCTGGCTCGGCTATTTATATGAGGTATCAGACATATATGAGGTTGTTGGTTATCTTTGTGCTTTATTGCACATTGGGTTAACTGTGTGATTGTTGTCGCACACCTAGTACTTAACATACTAGGTGAAATGAGGATGGATGTTTTAGAGCCTAAACGATGGTACTGAACTTAGCTGAAGGTGAGGGCAATTTTGAAGGTATTAATAAGATCTGAGAATGGCTGAAAAATTAAGTCATACCGCGGAAGGTAAAGTTTTGCGCCGTAAAGCAAGGCAAACGAGAGCTTTCCAGAAGGAGACAAGATTCCTTCCAAGAGAATTCTAGAATTCTCTTCAAAGAATGTTTCTACTGTGGTCTGTCCCATTAGAGCGGGTCCGGTAGCTCGTGCGGACAGCGTCCTGTTGCACCTAAAAAAGAGGCGAGCTGTCAAAAAAAATTAAATAAAAATAAATAAATAAACAACAAAAAATAAATATAAAAAATCCCTCCCACTCTTCCTTCACTACTGGCCTCAGTCGACTGCAAAAAGTCGACTGCAACTTATTGGTAGGTAGATTAGAGTTGAGTTGGTAACACTGCAGATTAGTTAAAGAGTAATTAATTGTATAATAACATGTATAGCTAGCGTCATTTATTTTTTTATTGGAATTTAAGTCACTATTTACAATAATACCTATATATATATATATATATATATATATATATATATATATATATATATATATATATATATATATATATATATATATATATATATATATATATATATATATATGTCTTTTATGATTCAGCGGAGGAAAATCATTTAAAAAACCCACTAATACCAAGGAGATAATATTTACCTCTTAAAATTATTCTAACTTAGAAAAAAATTAAACTAAATTTTCTTTTTTTATAAATTTCTGATACATTTTAAAAGTAATTTTATAAATGTGTATTTTGAATTATAATTTTTAACAAAGATAAAGATATCTTTAAATAAAGACAAAATCTTTACAAAATATTACAGAATATACAAAAATAAAAATATTTTTAACTTATATATATGGGTGATTCTCAAAATAGGGGACAATTTATGTCTTTCGGCATACAAAAAAATTGACAGGTTTTCTGTAATGTTTTTATATTTAGATATGTTTGTCTTAATATTATTCATTATATGCACTCAAGAATCACTCACTTTTTAGTTAAAAACACCTTAAAACAACAGAATAAATGTTCAAAATGTCATTAGCATGGATGTCCACAGCAGCTGTGCCTTGTATATACTAGCTTTTTAAAGAGTTAATATCATGTTTATAAAATAAAACAAATGTTATTCTTTCTTTAAATTAATCAAGGAGAGGATTTATCCAATAAATTTCTTTTTAAAAATAAAATTATAGTATATATAAAAAAGAATTAAAGTTTGTCCTCCATATTCTATTTTCAAAACAAGGTCATACTATAACAGCTGGTTAATAATCAAAATTTCATTTTCACATATGACAATAGTTTGAAAATATAAAGTTTCTCCATGGCAACAAGAAGCCTATTTATCCCAACCTGAAAATAGAAGCATGTATTGTATTTTAAGAATAGAAGTTGAATATTAGGGGCGTACATCAATTGTATGTCATTAGAATGGATAATAATTTTCATGTTTATTTTATAATTAAAATTTTTATTTTACTTATTTGCATAGGACTTTTGTGTTTTAAGAAGCCCCAGAAAGGACTATTGCATTGTGATTATATTATGGCTCATAATCTTATTTAAATTAAAATTTGTCATTAGCATGAACAAATATCAGTGTCATTAGCATGGTTTTTCTGTCCATGCTAAAGTCTCATATGTGCATAAATGTCACCATTGCTTATATTGTATCTTTTACAAAGTTTAATTTTACATATAAATTTAGGTATTACATTTATTATTCCTAAAATATGCATTAAATCTGTCAGAAAATCACTAAGACAGCTTCTTACATTGTTAGTGTCAGAATGTTGCTCATGTAAACAAAGTTTGCTCTTTGGTAAAGTTTTTATTCTCCTTATATGTATACATGTAAAAATGGAAACCATTTGCTGAAAAGGAAGCTAATAAATATAGAAAAAAATATTTAAACAGAAAGAAAATAAGAATTTCTTAATATATTTATTCCATACAATTTGTTTTGTCATTAGCATGGCTCAAAAAATACTAATTATTTTTTTTAAGTTAATTTTTAAATATTTAGCTCTGCTGACTACATGTAAAGTATACCTAATACTATATTAACAACACCTATTTTTTTCAGAAACTTTGCTAACAGTATTTTTTTTAATATTTCAATTTTGAAATTGTCCCCTATTTTGAGAATCACTCATATATTTAAGACATGAAGATTTCTGAAGGGAATAAGATATAAGATAAGAGAAATATTGGTAAAATGATGAACGAGAAACTTGATCGAATGCATTTAACCACGAACTAGGGTAAATTTTTGGAGAGTCTCTCTTTTTTTTCTGTGTTTAAAAAAAAAAATTTAACAGTGCTGGATGAATACCGAAATCAAAAATATATTTGTTTTCATTTTAGGTACAATATTTCCAAAGATATCGTCGAAGATTTACTGGTAAAAATATGTTTCCTTCCATCTGTATTCGAATCTATTATAATTACAAGTTAAAAGAAATTAGGGCAAGCAGGAATTTATTTAAACTTTGAAGTAACATTAATTACCCTAGGCAGCAGAGTCTTTGAGAAAGTCGATGTTTTGAACGAAACTGAGAGGCGGAAAGTCTTGGGTTCGATCCCAATCGCGTCCGTCGGACAATATCGTTCGGAGTTTTCCATGGTTTTCTTCGAACCGTAGATTTCCTTGCGTAAATACGGGTTAGATTCCCTTAGCAAGATCCCTACGGAGGGCAACCACCCCCCTTCTTTAGGGTCTGTATCCCTCGTGCTGATAACTGGTCGTCATAAACAACAACCAACCAATTTTACCGAATTTTTCTAGTTGGAAAGAAAAAAGCGATATCTCATGCTATTTTATAGGAAAATTTCTTATCCTTCTTGTTCCTTCAAATTTGAAAATTTCAAGAATATTTTTTTTTTCAGACAGGAAGGTACAATTATCCATACGTTAATTGAACATCAGCATAAAATGTATCCCAATTTAGCAAATGCCTCTCCTGCCCTTTTAAATTAACCATTGCTTATTATCTAGACAACACCACCTACATTTATAATTTTTATTTTATTTTATTTTATTTTATTTTATTTTATTTTATTTTATTCTATTTATTTATTTGTTTTTTTCTTTCGAAGGATTAAGGTTAACATTTTTCTGAAAAAAAATGTGACGCTTTAAACATTAAAGTACAAAATTTAAAGATATGTCTTATGTTTTCCCTTGTTTTGTAAAGTTTGGTTATGAGCTTTAACCCCTCGGATACGAGCGACCGATATACATGCCGCATAAAATGCTCAGAATCCTTGTTTTTACCAACCAGTAAAATTTTAAAGTGAAATTTACCTTACATAATCAGAGCATTTTCTCGATTCAATAATGAATAAATTTCTGTTTAAAAAAATTGGTGACCAAAGATTAAAAATTTCGTAAAGGATTCCCATCGTGAACAAGAAAAACAATAATTTAAAAAAGAAGATCTCGCGCTTTGCTTTTTATGTGTTTGTGGGGTTTCCAAAAATTCCGAACGACGCAAGCATTTTCGGATTCGTGTGCCTATTTTCAGAAAAAAATGTCTTTTCGATGAGTTATTAATTCATAACTCGTGTAATTATTAAAAAACAAAAATTAAAAATAAGCCTTGGAATATCTTAACCCAAATTTTCAGACATTTGGTAGATTTTTCTAGTCATTAAAAGCAAGACAGAGCAAAACTTCTTTAAATTAGCATATAAATAATATATTTACTACATATTACACGAAACAATTCTGTTTTAGTGAAATAAAAATATTTATAATATAAGAATCATATTGTTTTCTGACATTTATGAATAACTGGATGTATAAACAGAAGTACAATAATAGAAGAATATACATTTTTAGTTATTTATATTAAATTAAAACTGTTCCTAATTAATTTTCAGTGGAAAACTATTATATGATTAGACATTTATTTCATCTTTTCTTCTGAAAACACTCTCATTTAAGTAAATGAAATCATATTATTAAATTCAAATTAAAAACAGAACAACTTGTAATTTAATTTGTATTCACAAAATATTTACAGCATTAACTTTAAAAAATAAAATACGAAAAAAAAGCCGATTTACCTAGAAGCATAAAAGGGGTTTTAATAATTCGTTATCTTTGTGAAACTGTAAGAAACTTTTTCCAGCATCCGCAAGTTTTTGTTTACAGTAAGGGAAAAAAAAGAAACAGGCAAAAAATGGAGAAACTTTTTTTTTCTAAGCATTAGTTCAAATTTGTTTTTCATGATCTTTAACATTTCAGTTTTTCAACCTTTTTTATGTTAAAAAACATATTTCGGAAGGAAATTAGAGATTAAAAAAGTGCTTTTAAACTGATTTCATGTTATGTAATTATTTTTTATGTATATGCATGTATTTTTAATGTGTAACACACATAATTTTACAACGGGTGCTCAAATGTTAGAAGAAGCAGATTCCGTTTAAATTTCATCACTCTAGCAAAAGGTAATCTTTGTATGCGTTTTTCCTTTTTTTTTTTTTTTTTTTTTTTTTTTTTTTTTTTTTTTTTTTTTTTTGCTGATTTTATTTTTTACTTTCTGTACGTAATTATCGTATATATTGACCAACTACTACTATATATATATATATATATAGTATTTTTTATACACCCCCTTCTCAAGGGCAAAATTTAAAGTCAGGAAACTATTCCTTATCATTTCCGAATTAAACAAAAAAAAAATCATCTCCATATCGAAGAATCTCAGAAGCATTTAAATCCAAAATTCCCCAGATTTCAAGATTCCTCTTAGCCACGTCTTTAAGCGATGAGATTTTGATTCATTTTGAAAGCAAGATAGGTATCATCCACAAATTGTCTGTTGTTAAATGTCATTTAAGACATAAAAAAGCGGCGCATAGATTTTACGCTAAATCTGCTTCCAAAATATGATGGTAGTCTCCACTAAAAGTGTGCACGGGTCAAGTCTCAAAGTCAAGTCTCAAACCGACCCACAGAAAAAAGTTCGTCCCGGTCTGAAAAAAGTTAAAATCATAAATTGTTTCGTATGAGTGAATTTTGACCAAAAATACTTTTTATAGCTTTTTCTTTTTTCTTATTTATGATTTTTACTTTTAAAGAAGCGTAAAAAGCTGCAATATATTTGTTTTATTAATTAATCTCTAATTATACGTAAAGGTTTTGCTTTTCCTTTAATATCGTTTGCTATAAAGAATAGAATCTCATGGGAAAGACGAAAATGCGTTATAGACAAATTCCTTTCTAAGGAGGTATAAATGCAATCTATTTTTTCTCATGTGTAATCACATTCACTTTGCATGGATCTTTTTCGTTTAAGACGGGATTGCGTCATAGGCAGATTCGTTTTCACTGATTTTACTGTATTTTCATTTCTTGATTCCTATAAATCTACTATTCTTTAAAAAAGTGAATTTTTAAACTTTTATTGTAAAATAACGTCAATGAAAAAATACATGCACTTTTTGTAAAAGAATTGGCTGAGCAAATTTTACATAGATTTATTTTTGCAGAGATTAGACCAGTCAGAGACAATGCTTTTAATACGGGTGGTACCGAGACCGGAACTGACAATTTTTCCCGTACAGACCCAGGAAGAATGAAGCCAATGAGTCCCGGTTAGGAATAAAAAAAACATGTTAGGCCTGGCCAAGTCTTCAGAAAAAAGGAAGACCCCGGGAATGGTCCGACCCGGTCCTAGAATACAGTCTTTTTTATTGGCCTCATCGGGATTATAAATAGGTAATTGTAGGACAAATATTTAAATATTGTACTACGGATATATTCAAAGGGATATTTATAGATTATATTTAAAGAGATTTATATTATTAATCTATGAAAAATACCTGCACATTCATAATGTGCAAATTCAACAGAATGATTTGAAAGTAAAGAAGAAACTAGGAAAATGTTACAAATAATTCGAGAAAAATACGACTAAATAATAAAATATCTTAAGAATGATTTAAATCCTAAAGTACTCTAAATGCAATGTCTCGAATTGAAAAAAACAAAACCAGGGTGATAATGCAATAAGAGGAAGGTACTTTCCGTTGTAAAACTTGTTATTGACGATATTATTCAACAATATAAAGAAGTCGCAATGATTTTCTGGTAAAATAGTCTGCGTTTAACCAAATCTAGATAACCTTACATAGCCTGATTGAATGTGACAAACTACAACAAAATAAAAGATAGCCAAAATGGATAAATATTCAGTTCCATAAAAGGAAAGTTTGTAAATGCAATACGAAGAACAAAACATCGAATCTAAAAAATATAATTTAATTCTGTATAAATGGAAAATTTATTAAGTATCTATGTTATAAAGGCCAAACGTATCTGTGCGCATACGTCATTTTGTGAATGGCAACATTTTTCCTTGTAATTTTGGTATTGCAATTTTCGCTACTGCAAATTTTACACTTCTAAACATCGTACATTTTAATTTTTATACCGTCCTGTACAGAAAAAATGTACTTTTAAATGCAATTTGATTCAAAGCTGTACCTCAACTAAATTTTGTGATATTAATTTTTTTTTATAATTTTTAGTACCAATTTTGTAATTGTGGCAGCAGAAACAATCCATTTTCTCTTAAAATTAAAAAAATATTTAGAGAGAAATTAAACTGCGCGTACTATTTTAAAAATATTGTCTATTATAAAATCCGGTGAATTTCGGTTTTATTTTGTTTACTAATTTGTATAATTGGATTTTATAGTAGTTTGTTATTTTTAGCTTAAAATAATATTTGTTTGAGAGTTAGACTGAACAATATACGGTGTATTTTATACTGTGACTAATTATGTAGATTTATCATAAATCAATGAAACAAATCTTTGTTACAGATTTTCTTTTGTCGAATTTCGACGGGTTCCACCTTGTTGTTATGATGCAGAAAAAGAAAAAGCACGAAACTCTTCACATACCCGCAGCAAGCTGAAATGGAATTGTGTTTATTACAAACATATGACAAATTTATAGGTTAACAGTTAAAGTTAATACCCCTAAATCATGAAGTAATAAAAGAGATAATTAACTTGTGTAAATATAAAATACTAATAAATTTGATATGAATAAAATAATGAGAATAATTATTGAACAAACAATTACTTATGAAATTAGTGAATTTTGGTCCATCCCAAAAAAAAAAAACCAAAACAGAAGTTTTAATAACAGAGGAAGAAAAATATTCTCGGTGTTTTAATATTTTAAGGTGGTATATAATTAAAATATGTGCTAAGATTTATTGGCAAAAAAGCTATTATTAAATAAGTAAGCAAAATAATAACAATAATAATAGTAACAATAATTTACTTTAAAATAAAATAACAGTGACTTACATTATGTAAGACTAAAAGATGTTAATAGATAAATAAATAAATATGAAATTGGTGATTTTGTATGCATTTTCACTTTTGTGTTTAGATATATTAGATTAAAGAATAACACATCACTAAATTAACTTGAGGTGGACGAATTTCTAACACAAAACATATTTAATGATCGTGATACGATGAACTTTCACTACGCACGACATACAAAACAATAACATGGAACATCTACTCTCGAACTCACGTACATTTCTGTTTTTTTTAAAGAATTCCATGGAATGAGTCCGGGGGCGCCATCTATAACAGTTCTACCTGAAAACTAAAAGTATAAAATACCACATTCACATTCCACAAAAAGATGAAGTTGGAAGCAGCATCAGAGATTACAACTCAGGGGCTCACAACCGTCCTAGTAGACCACGTCCATTTTAGTCTATTTAGAAGGTGCGAATTCCTGTTTTATCCACTCCCACAATCTGTTTTCGCATGCATTTTCATATATGTAATCTGTTTGCAGACTTGATGTACTATGAGAGTGTATAAAACAGATTTCATTCACTATTATACAGTAAAATATTTTTTGAAATACAAATGAACTGAAATAATTAACATTAATTTAAATAAGAAAATAAAAACACAATTAGTGAAAAAATTGCATTTTAAAATAATGAATAATTAACAGTATATATTGAGAATTCTGAAATATAATATGTAACATAAATTATGAAATTAAACTTAATGAAGTATATTATAATAAAATAAATAAATTAAACTATAAAAATAATAAACATATATGAAATTATGTATGTATATATAATGTTTGTGGAGCCCTCAAGAATACAAATGGCGTGAATTAAAACAACTGCCCACAATATTTTTAAATTTCTATTGTATTTCTAGGAGTTTTCTTCGAAAGAAAAAAGAAAAAGAAAACTCAAAACAGAAATAAATTTTTGTCGTTCTCACCTGGTGTTAATGAACATTAACTTTTTTATCAAGTTTTTGTAGCCACATTTATTTCTTAATTGGTTTGAAAAGATGTATTATCACAAAAAAATTATCACAAAGAATTTTTGCTGAAATTCCACGTTAATTATAGTTTTTAACAGCAAATAAAGTAATTAACTTTTGAAGACCTAATAAAAGTTATTTATATATTTTTGTTACAAAGAATACGCTACATGCATTCTTACACAAAACTATTATAATATAAAATAATAAAAGAGATTTAAAATATATTAATTAAATTATATAATTAAAATATATTAATTAATTAAATAAATTAAATTATTTAAATTAAATTATTTAAATTAATTTAAATTAAAGTTCCAACTGAGCGAAAAATTGCCCAGGAGGAACGCGAGTCCCTATTCCGCTGTCATAGGGACTCGCGTTCGACAATCAGGACGGCTTGAAGTAAATTATACAAAAATAAAAGAATAAATTAAACTAAATTAAATAATGTAGCGCCTCAAAATCGGAAAGTTCGAGTTGTTTGACGTTTGTTCTATTCATTAATTTAAATTAAATTATTTAAATTAAATTATTTAAATTAATTTAAATTAAAGTTCCAACTGAGCGAAAAATTGCCCAGGAGGAACGCGAGTCCCTATTCCGCTGTCATAGGGACTCGCGTTCGACAATCAGGACGGCTTGAAGTAAATTATACAAAAAATAAAAGAATAAATTAAACTAAATTAAATAATGTAGCGCCTCAAAATCGGAAAGTTCGAGTTGTTTGACGTTTGTTCTATTCATTAATTTAAATTAAATTATTATCATTGAAAATAAAACCTTGTAACGAAAAGTTACTGCTTCTTCAAACGGAGCTTCCCTTTCTTTTATTTTCCAAAACGGAAAATCGACTAACGCAATGGTAAATGTCTAGCTACTTTGTTGCCAGTAGTTTTCACAAATTTTTGAATTCACAAATTTTTTTAACAGCGAATATTATATCAAGAATTTATTTTTTACTAAAATTCTTAAAAAACTATTGGCATTTTTTTTACATATTATGTATTTTTACATAAAGGAAAACTTTTTTTTATATTATAAGAAGACTGAATTAGCATTTTCTCCATATTATATTTCTCTGTTACACAAAAATGGAAACTGTTTTTTTCACTTTGATGAAAAAATAAGTTATCAGTTATCAAGTAAAGACTCAAGAAATGTTTTCTTCTTCTGAAACAATTCTACTTCAGTACACGCAAGATTTTTGAAAAGAATCGAAAGGAGATACTAAAAAAAATCATGAAGATTTTTTCCATTAACATGAAATTTTGAGCCTACAATGAACATACATACAGGATACCTACAAATAGCATGCTTTTAATTACTAAATGAGTCTGTAAATGTCACCGACTCTATTCAGGATTGTGAGTCATTTTAAAATCACACAATTTAGACAGAGTTCATCTGGAGAAGGCCAAACCAGTGGCCGCGAGGTTCTGACCTCGAAACTGATAGACAGTAGGTGCTGGGTTCGAGCCCAATCGCGACCGTCGGCCTAGCCGTTCGGAGTTTTCCGTGGTTTTCTTCGAACCTTGCGTAAATACGGGTTAGGTTCCCTTAAAAAGACTCCCACGGAGGGCATTCCACCCATTAGGGCCTATATCCCTAGCATAGATAATTGGCCGGCATGGACAGAACCAAATCATATGGAGAAGTACTACATGAAATTTATTTCTCTGAACAACTCTGCATAGAATCACTGCTTTAATAAAATACTTGTAATAAAATCATCGCTTTAATAAAAATCTATACATTTTGCATGTCATATTTTATAGAAAATGAGTTTCAAAACTATTTTCTCAACGAGAATATGAAATAAACTGAAATATTAAATTCGTAGTATTAAAATAGTTTTTATCACTGGATGGATTTATCTTTTTATCTTCTCACATTTCGTACAGTTTGAGGAAAGACTTGTTCCCTTTTATGTTTGCATCCTTTCCTCCTTCTATTTATATTTACTCTGTGATCCTAGTCCAGTTCAGAAATATACTTTAGAATACGATTTGATCAAAGGGTGTATCAAATGAATTCAGATTTCTGAAGTAAATGCATGAGTGAAATGTTTTCGATAGTTGATAAAATGTTATAAATCCCCTTGAAAATTTTCTCTTTAGATATTGCAACTTTTATTTCAAAATAGTTCCAAAATTTAGAGAATAAAAGATTCTGTAAAGATTTAGAAATGAAATAAAATTTATTTTAGTTTAATCAGGATGTAGGAAATTTACACTTTAATGTTACAATTTCCTTACCTGAAATTTTTCCTAAACTATGACTGCATTTTTAAAAATTTTTTCATTCCATATTTTTCTTTATAAAGGTCTTCATATTATGTTTCTCATGTTGCCTTTAAAATTTTGCTTTCTTTCCTCCTTCTATATATATTTATTCTGTAATACTCGTCCAGTTCAGAAATGTATTTTGTAGTACCGTTACACTCAAAGAGTGTATTGAGTGCAATTTAGTTTTCTGAAGTAAATAAATGAGTGAAATACTATTTATAGCTGATTAGATGCTATAAACCTCAATGAAAACCCATTGTATCCCTCTGTAACTTCTATTTAAAATTATTTAAAAAATTTAGAGGATAAAAGATTTAGTAAACATTGAGAAATAAAACTGAATGCATTTTAGCTTAACCAAGGTATAGAAAAATTCAACTTAAGACTCGTCCATAAACGATGTTGCACATGACTTGGTTTTATCCTTTTATCTTCTCATTTTTCGGACAGTTTGAGAAAGACATGCTCCCTTTTATGTCTACCTCCTTTCCTTCTTCTACTTATATTTACTCTGTAATCCTTGTCCAGTTCAGAAAAGTACTTTGGAATACCATTTGATCAAAGGGTATATTGACTATAATTCAGAATTTTGCAGTAAATACATGAGTAAAATGTTTTTGATGGCTGATAAAATGTTATAAACCCCCTTGCAAAATTTCTCTTTAGATATTGCAACTTTTATTTCAAAATATTTCCAAAATTTAGAGGTTAAAAGATACCGTAAAGATTGGGCAATAAAGTAAAATTTATTTTAGCTTAGCCAACTTGTAAAAAAAATACACTTTATTTGTAATGTTGCACATGAATCTAAGCTTTTTCCTTATCTGAAATTTCTGTTAAATTATGAATTCATTGTTTAAAATTTTTACATTCCATATTTTTCTTTATAAAGTTTACACACTTGATAGTTTAAAAATGTTTTCTGGCTGAGGAAAAAAGGCCAACTTTATTTCGCTTTAAAAAAAATACATTAATGTTTAAATTTTAAAGCCTTTTTATTCATTAGTTTTTTATGTATATATATGTGTGTGTGTATTTGGGAAGAGCAATAACAATAATATATATGAGTTTTTTTATTTAATACATAAGAGTTATTAAAAAATAGTCAAACTGATCAAAATATGTTCTTATTATTTTTTTCTTAAGGAAACACTGTAAAATAAAGTAATTTTTTAACTTTTAAAAATCCAATAGGTATATGAATGTTTTTGATTGTTGAGTTTTCAAAATAATTTCGAATTTTGTGGAAAAAAATTCTTTTTGACATTGTTTTGTAACTTATTAAATAGGAAATGATTTTATTGAAATTATATGATATAATATGATATATTGAAATAATATGATATTATAATTTCATCCTTTTTTTATCAGTACGCATAAAATTAGCTTATAGCTATCTCTATTAATTATTTCTTTAAGTAGCCCACAAAATTATATTCAGTTTATTTATTCAGAAAATTTAATAATCTGATTTCCAATATTGACCCACAAGATATTTAGATTAATACAGGATAAGTGACATATGCGTTTAAAAACAGAAAATACTAGATATATAGAGAAGAATTGGAAATTGAGATTCTTAAATTAGCTTTATAAGATCTTCCCAAATTCTCTGTTAGATTCCTAATCAATCTTTAAGCACTTATCAACTCCTAAAAGCAAACCATAATGTACATATAAAGTAGCAACAGACAGATTGAATGAAGCCTAAAATATCATGAAATATGATTTAAAATGAGTTTGGAGCTTCTTTTATTAAAAGCTTAATATCGGATTTGACGTCTACTAAAGCCCCTTAATTTTTATTAAACAAAAACAACCTAGGTACTCGCTTTTTATATAGTTTATATACTTATATAGTTATTTTCTACATAGTTGTCTTGATTTATTCATTTGATATTATAGTTATAATTGTTTTCTATATAGTTGTCTTGTTTTTTTCATTTAATATTAAGCGAACACCGAATTAGTATTTTTTGATGCGCAATTTATTAATTTATTATATTAAACTGTTTATTTCACTTTTGATGAAAAAGTAAATTTTCACTGTATTCTTGAATGATTCAGATTTCTGAAGTAAATACATAATTGAAATGCTTTTCATAGCTGACAAAATGTTATAAATCTTCTTGAAAATTTTTCTCTTTACATAATGTAACTTTTATCAATGCAATTTTCCAAAATTAAGACAATAAAAATTCTTTAAAGATTTAGAAATGAATTAAAATTTATTTTAGCTTAACCAGGATGTAAAAAAATTATTCTTTAATGCTACAGATGAGTTTTAGCATTTTCCTTAAGTAAAATTTTTGCTAAATTATGACTTCATTTTTTTAAAATTTTTATATTCCATATTTTTCTTCATAAAGGGTTCCACATTATGTTTCTCTGTTGCGCATTTTTTTTTTAACTTTCGCCGAGCCCGCAAATTTTGATCACATGAGCGGGCACGGGTTGTACATTGTACAACAGGCGAAAAACAATCAATTATTGCCTCTTTATTTTAATTTTGCAAATTATTTAGCTTACAAATATTATATAAGTTATCTCTGATCATAATTTATGAAAATATTCCGCAATACACTTATTTTTTTATAACATATTAAAGCACAAGTTTAGATACATAAAAAGCTACTTGCTACTGCAATCACAAAGAATAAAAATTAATAATGAATTACTAAACAATAATTAAGTAATTTCGGATTTACAGAATTAATCCAATATTTCATCTATATTAGTCGCTTCCCATAGCATAAGATTTGCTTTTTTGAAGGCTGTTTACAAACAAACCTTGCGCATTTCATGCACTGTTAACAGATTAAAATGGCAGGTGGAGCTAATTGCGCAATCTGAAATACAAATAACTGAGCAAAGAGCAGAAACTGAGTAAAGAGACTCAATGAATGAATACAAACGGTTATTAACACCCACTTGTGTTTGAGGTTTTTTTTTTTTTTTTTTTTTTTTTTTTTTAAGAAAAAAGTAAGTGAATGTTGTACTTTTTACAACGGCGCGCCCGACGGAGGGTTAAATGTAAAACAGTTTATTTCACTTTGATGGAAAAATATGTTTCCAATAGATGGATTTATCTTTTCATCTTCTCGCATTTCCTGCAATTTGAAGAAAAACATGCTCCCTTTTATTTTTGCCTCCTTTTTTACTCTTGCTATTTATATTTACTCTGTGATCCTCGTCCACTTCAGAAATGTACTTTGGAATATTATTTGATCAAAGAATGTATTGAATGTAATTCAGATTTCTGAAGTAAATACATGAATAATATGCTTTCGATAACGGATAAAATGTTATGAATCACGTTGAAATTTTTCTCTTTAAATATTGTAACTTTTATTTTAAACAATTTCCAATGTTTTCCAATGTTATACAAAGATTGAGAAGTAAAATCAAGTGTACTTTAGTTTAACGAAGATGTAGAAAAATTACACTTTAGGAACCGTCTATAAATGATGTTATACTTGAAGGAGAAGGAGGAGATTCGTGAAGAATGACAGTTTGCAACAAAGGCGTGAGAGAGGGTAAAAAGTGTAACTTCACACATTTTGGTTAAAATAAAAGCATTAAAAAACGGCGAATAAAATTTTTAAGTAATTTTGAAATTAAAGTATTTTGTATTCTTAAAGTAAAAATTTAAAGCTGAGTATTTTCTGATGTATGTTAAATCTGAGTGAAATTTCATTTCAAATTCCCAACTACTAATGCATCATTCCACGTAAAATGAGCAAAAATGAAAAACAAAATGTGCCCCCATAGCAGCCGATTTTAATGAAATATGATATCCAGATTCAATTCATATTCAAACAGAACTCTCCAAATTATTTTGACGTAAAAGAAATTATTTTAGCTGTTTTGTAAGTGTGAAAAACTTTTGATATAGAATGACATGCGTGCAATTGTCCAAAGTTGCAAGGTTGAAGTTCGGTATCTTAAAAAATATTTAAGAGAAATGTTTTTTTTTTTTTTTTTTTTTTTTTTTTTTTTTTTTTTACTATAGTTATCTCTAACAATCTGACTTCATATTTATAGAGAAAAAATAATCTGGTAATACTATGATTAATTTTAAATTGGTTGTAAATACTGAAAATTTGTAAATTTTCAGAAAATTAAAGCGTTATAAAAATCAAAGGAGTTTAAAAAAATCGTGATGTTTATTTCTTATGTTGTATTACATATGAAGATTGAATTTTAGAAATTTGAAAGTTGTCATTTGTTACCTTCATCTTCAAAAAAATTTAGAAACTTTAAAAGAAAATTACAAAATTATAATTTTTCTTCTTATACATGTGCAAAAAAAATAATAAAAAAAGAAAGGTCCTACATTAACAATATTGCACAGTCAAAAAGATCAATAAATCCATTATTTACTCAAAAAAAATCAAGATTGCCTTTTGATTCCTAACATAACAAATGTGGGTTAAACAAGTGATATTCATTGCATTCCATCAATTATTTCTCTTTGAAACTGCGTGCATTTCTCAAAATATTGTAGATTTCAAGAGTAAAAATATGTGTGCTGCTATCCATTTTTTCTGTTTGGATTTAGGATTAATATGTAATTATTTTTTCGAATGAATCTTTTACTTTCCATTAAAATTTAAAACATTCTTGACGTAGCAAACAGAAAGCAAGAATAAAAATTTCTAGATTTAAAATATACACTTTTATTTATAATATCAAATAATTTAAAAGTTTTAAAAGCATTGCCTTTATGTACAAACAAGTGGCTGAAATAATGATTTTTCCATCAACAGATTTTACTGTTATTATTTTTTTTATTAAGGAATAAAAAGGCAAGAATGAAAGTTTAAATATTTAAAAAATGTACCACACCTGGTACTGAAGTAGCGAAATGGGCCTTTAGTTTTACAAAACTAATTCTGTTGTGCAGTACGGTAGAATTTTCCTCGGGTATGCTAAAAAAGAGTCCCGAAAAGAGATACTATTGTGGCATGGTATCATCACTTTACTAAAAAAGGATGTGTGGTTCATAGACTCAAGGATCAAGACAAACCTGTAGTTTGAGAAGAAACACTTGACGACGTAAGAGAAATTTTCGTGAGAAGTCCCTCAAAATTATTGTCATGAGCTAGTTTCGAACAAGAATTCCCAAAATCAACAATTACAAAAACCTTGCGTAAGCATCTGAAGTGCAAACTTTATAATTTGCCGTTACTTCAATTTTTGAAGCTTGCTGGTCTGATTAAGAGACAAGAATTTTGCATGAATATGGTTTGCGTTAATATGGTATAAGCCGCATGATAACGATTTGTAGTCACAGTTGGCTTTTAGTGACGAAGCATATTTTTACCTAAGTAATAAAGTGAATAGACAAAAGAATGATAATTTCCTGCCACACAAATGCTCTTTCAGCTTAAGTATTATACAGAGAATATTCTAATTACTATCGATTCTATTAACCGGCGATTCAAATAACCGGCAAGCATCTTTATCAGAAACTCAAAACGTCCCCTAGAACCAAATTCTGGCTGCGCCACTGCATGAAAACACAATGGTGAGCTATGAGACAACCTCTAAAATTTGGTTTTCAGGTGATTTCCACCAAGATATGACTTGCATTTTAATATGCAAATCGAGTTTTAACTAATTCTGAAATTTCAACCATGAACTCGATGAAGCAGTTGCCTATGCTGCCTCCCCCCAATCTGTTGGTAGTTTAAAAGTTTATACTATGAAGAAGAATTGTCCTGGAGTATCATATGAAACACAAAGAATTTTATTAAAAGCAAATATTGCTGTACCCAATCTATTGATGAAGAACGATAATGTCGGGATTCTACTTCAGAAGATTGACCCATAATTCTCTAACATGACTGTGATGAAGAAAAAGATGTAATTTCGTTAAAAAATGATTTTCTGCAAACATGTGACATGACCGGCTTTTACATTTAACGATTGAAATTTGCTCAAAATATTTTTAACACGTTAAGCGCACCATGTCAGTCTCCGGTGGCTGACAGCGAACTTTTCGTTTATAACGCGCCATTCACAGGTAACTGAAGGTCTAAAAAAGATATAAAACAATATATATATAAATATTGTTTTAAGTAATTACCGAAAAGTTACTTTATTTTTATTTGTTACAAGAAAAAAATACTTAAAACATATTAAATTTTTTAGCTTCAGTGTCTGTCACAGTGGCATTCAATGTGCACATTTAATAAAATACAAGATAAATAACACAGAGATAATTTTCGTGCCATTTTGCATGATAATTTAACGAGCAGAGCAGGGCGCCAATTCCACAAATTTTCGCGGTAACATCACATCATCAAGTTACAGCTTGAAAACATGATGTAGGGCAATATTATTAGGTGTAGATTAAGAAATAATTGGTCTGCCTTGCAATTCCTTGTACTATATGAACAGCAGCGGGCGCCAACTCTCCATTTTGGCATCAATTCTGTCCCTTCGGCCTTCTGCTTGGTACAAAATATTCAATATCATTACTTAATGAACAGACCATATAAATTAAAATATTCAGTATTTTTAATTATGTTTTTATTAGAAAGAACAATATTTGAACAGAAACCCCTTTATAAGACCACGCAATAAGGTCTGGTTTTACTATTGCATTTCACTTTATCGTATATTATTTTTACCACAGCTAATTAAACACAGTATTCTGTTACATAATGCTGAATCGCAGTACGTAGAAAATTGTGGCGTTATTTGAAACACATACTCCGAATAAATCCAGTTAGAAAGTGTACATTTTGAACTTTCTTGGTTCCAGTTAAACAAGAAATAAGAGAATGCATGATTTTATATTGAAAAAACAGGTAGTATAAATATTACATCCCACATAGCACGCATGGTCACAGTGACGTCACAGAGAGTCACTGTGGTCACGTCACATCTGTGACCAAAATGCCACCCCTCAGTGACGTCACATTGTGACTGAAATGTGACCTTCTTAGAAAATTAAAAAAATATATAAAAAAATTCTTCAAAAGATGTTATTTAATGGAAAAAATATTTTTCTGTCAATTGAAAAAGTTTTTGTGACGTCACTGTACCAAAAGGCCACCACTCAGCGACGTCACATTGTGACTGAGTGGTGACCTTCTTAGAAAACTTCCAAAATCTGTTATTTATTGTAAAATTACACTTTTTTGACAATTAAAAAATATATTGTGACATCATTGCTATGTCACTGCATGTAATGTACGTCATGTCACATTTGTGACAAAAAAAACACCATATTGTAAAGCTGCAGTGTAACAAAAATACGAACTTAAAAAATCTCAATAATCTTTAAAAATTTCAACGTATAAAGAGAGAAATAATTTGAACTGTAATTTAAATAGGCCGTGTAAATGTATTTCGAGCTTGAACGAGATTGATAATCTTACAAATTTTTTTATTTAATATTTAGTAATTTATTTTTCAACATTTTGGAAAATGATTAAATTTTTTCCTGTAATAACAAAACTACAAAGAATCACTTACGCAAGGGCAATTATCCATTTTCCGTACCAAATATGCAAAACTTGTTTTTCTTGTCACAAATCTTGTAAAAATCAAGCTATGAAATGTCATTAAAATATGCAGTTATATATTACATAACGTTTTTCTCATTTTAAAACATTTAAATAATTTTAAACATTAATGTATAGATGTGTATCTAACATTTCAAATCAAATTAATAATTTGTTATCCTTGACAGTGAAAATGTGTGCGTAAATGTAGAAAAATATTTGTATTAAAAAATGGATGTATTACACATAATTATTAATTAGGATAGACTGAAAAAAGATTTTTAGACCGAAATCGAATCGAAAGACACAAATAAAAAGAGTTTATCCTCTATAACCCCCCCCCCTTTTTTTTTGTATTAAGAAGATACTATGTATGTTCACATGTGATACAAACTTTATTTTAAAACAAGTTTTTTTATTATTAGCGTTAAATCTATTATTTAAATCTTTAGAAACTTAAACAAAATTTTATCTAATAAACTTTAATTGTGATTATTATTAACTATTATTTACAAAAAAAGAAAAAAATGATTTTACAATCCATTTTAACTTGAATTGTTTTGAAACTAATAAAAATAAAAAATAAAAATACATTAAAAATTTTTCAAATAAAAAAAAATTGATCAGAATCACTCTCATAAAATTATTGCGTATTTAAACTCCAAAATATTGCATAAGAAAAGAAAAAACAAAACGGTCATGCGCATGGAAAGTGAAAATCGTCTGCAAGACAAGACTCTAGCGGGAGTCCGTGCAGGCTACTTTCGTAACCAGAGATTAAACAGCTCCGGTTAAAAAAAATAAAACCATATGAGAAATGACGTAACAGGAATGTCACATGCGAGAAATATTTTTATTTATTTTTATTTTTCGTTTGTTTATTTATTTGTTTATTTTGTTAAACATTTTTTTAACATGTAATTTTGATACTTTATTATTTTTTAACACCTTTTAAGAAAGTTTACCGAAATAAACAACCTACACCTCTGTTTACTATCACAACATCAGCTGACTAGCGCAAGGCACACTGGGAAAATAAAATATCGCTGATGTTGGCAAACTCTGGTAACGAGAGTGCCTTGCACGATAGTTAGGACTCTCGCTAGAGTCTATAGTCTGCAAGCGAAAGAATAAATAAACGTAAAAAAAAATATTTTAAATTGATGATAGAAGACGCGAGAAGTTAGTTGACTGGAATTTATGGCAGATGTGACTTGTGAGATGATGCGTATTGACACGGATTTACAATTTAAACAAGAATAAGAATGTCCACTACAACTCTTCGAAGCGGCAAAACATAAGTCCGAGAAAATTAAGGGAGCTTTGACTGTTAAAATGATTTGGTCTTTGCCACTTTAATTATTATCGGATTTAGTTTGTGCGGCAAAAAGAATAATTATACCGAATGAATTCGATGGAAAAAAGGTATGGAAAAAATATTATTTTTCATGGTTGCATTTATTATTATTATTATTCTGAGAAGGATTTTAATTACCTTCTCAAAAACATGCTATAAAACATTAATGCTTTATTAACTTAATAAAGTCTAATAAATCCATTATTTATTTTGTTGACATAAAAAACTTGATTATTAATAATTTGGATTAGGTTCTCAAAGGTAGTGATTTTAGTTGCATTTTAATCTGCGTTGCTACCTTTTTAAAAATAATTGGTTAAAATGTTTCCATAAACATAAAATCATATGAAAATATATTATAATAAATTGTTAATATAACTATTAAACATTTAAAGATAATTATATTTTGTAATAAAGAAGCTTTTTTATAGAATAAAATTATTAACAAACATCATTTTTTAATTTTTGTATTAAGTAATCTTCGGAAACATTGCATAATGTTATTTAGAAAAATGCATCCGGTCAGAAGAGGAATTTATAAGAGAACGAGAAGAACTATTAAAAGAAATCGTAAATGTTTGATATTTAAAAAAAACAATAACGTTAATGATTGTTTAATGTATTTTTTAACCTGTGAAATGTTATAAAATTTTTGAATAGAAAGTCATTGTATTTGAAAACGTTTCAGTTGTAAATATTCTCATTGGAATGTTTTCAGAGAGAATTTGGAAGTTAAGACAATCAATAAGAATTTAAACATGGTTGTATTTAAAACAAATAACGCAAATACTTGAATGGTATGAAGCTAAAAAGTAATAACTGTATTTTATTATTAATTTTTCATTCCAGACACTTTTATTATTTCCTTTAATGAATCATTTTACAGAGGTAAATTTCAAAATATCCATTATATGTAGTATTAGTATACATCGTGATTAAAGTGGGTATTATAAATACGCTCTAATATTATAAATAAAATATTAATAATTATAATTAACGTATTTGTTGTTCTATTTTATGTTTATCGTCAGAATTTTTATTAGGTAGATGTGTCTATGATGGACAGCCTTCCAGTTATGGATATCCCCTTAATGTTTTTTTTTCTTTGTTTATTAATATACTAATAAATATTTAGCTTTAATTTTTTTTTTATAATTCCTCTTTGCATGTTTTAATAATATTTTAATAATCATAGAAGACAGCATGTGAAGAGAGTTTGCGAATATTTTTTGATTTGTGACAAATTTGTCACTAACTTTGTGACGGTGGCAGCATTGTCAATATTGTGAAGTCCCACTGGGACAGAATTATACAGTTATGAATATTGTTGTGTAGTGTAAAATCACTTACATCTATAATTTTATTATACTTTGGCGATACATCTCAATTAAAACTTAGGAGCTGCTATAAAAAGAATGTACCAAAAGAAAGTTACTGAATCAAAATGTAATGCTATGCAGACTTTAATCTTTGTTACATATTTTTTTCTGTTGCAATAAATGATAATATTTAGGACAATTGAATATTCGATCTATTACAATTATTTCAAATTTAGCAATTTGTTTTTCTAATAAGCATTAAAATTAAAAAGAAAAACTCTTCCTTTAAGTTGCAAGACTAGCCATAGAAAAAGACCCGGATGATAATGTTAAATCTGTGTGAGCGTTCTTTTCAAATATCTCGCTCAAATTTTAATATTTTTACGTGATTTTTTTCATAGGATAGCTGAAGGCGATCCACAAGCAGCCTAGTTTTTACTTTTTCAATTTTGGTTTCAGATTAAAAAAAAATATTTTTTTAAATTTCAAAACCGGTTTAAACCGGTTCGGATATTGAAACTATCATAATATAAAAAATATGTAAGCAAAATTGAAAAAGTAAAAAATAGGCCGATTGTAGATCGTCCTCAGCTATACTATGCAAAAAATCATGCAAAAATATTAAAATTTGAGCGAGATATTTGAAAAGAACGCTCCCACAGACTTTACATTATCATCCGGACCTTTTTCTGTGACTAGTGACCTTAAAGGAAGTGTTTTTATGATAATTTTGATGCTTATTAGAAAAACAAATTGCTAAATTTCAAATAATTGTGATAGATCGAATATTCAATTGTCTTAAACATTCTCATTTATTGCAACAGAAAAAAAAATGTATCAAAGATTAAAGTCTGCATGGCATTACATTTTGATTCAGTGACTTTGTTTTGGTACATTCTTTTTATAGCAGCTCCCAAGTTTTAAATGAGATGTATCGCCAAAGTATAATAAAATTATAGATGTAAGGGATTTTACTCTGTATAACATTGTTCATAACTGTATAATTGTGTCCCAGTGTAACTTCACAACATTGACATTGCTGCCACCGTCACAAAGTTAGTGACAAATTTGTCACAAATAAAAAAAATAATCGCAAACTGTCTTCACAACCTTGTCACTATCGTCACAGAATAGTCACAGTTTTAATGATAATTTTGTCACAAATGATACATTTTGGTCACATCGTGACGTCACAAAGTGGTCACAATGTGACGTCACAAACGAGCTCTAAAACGGCCATAACGACTTGACATTTTAGTCACAGTGACTTCACATCGACGTCACGTGACGTCACATCGACGGTCAGAAAGTCACAATGTGACTTCACAACGACGTCACCGTGACGTCACCATGTCTTACGGGAACCCTCATAGCATGCATGTTCACAGTGAGGTCACAATGACGTCACTGTGAGTCACTTTGGTCACATCACATCTGTGACGAAAATGCCACCACTCAGTGACGTCACAATGTGACTAAGATGTGACTTTCTAAAAAAAAGTTTCACAGTTCGTCACAATGTTAATGTCAAAGTAGTCACACATGACACACTTTTCACAAATTGGTCACATTGTGACGTCGCAAAATGGTCACAAAAAAGCTCTAAAACGGCCATAATGACTTCACATTTTAGTCACTGTGACCTCACATCGACGTCACGTGACGTCACATCGACAATCGATGGTCACAAAATCACAATGTGACTTCACAACGACGTTGCAGTGACGTTACCATGTCTTACGGGATGTAACACCACTTAAATGTTGATTTTAATGTAATAACATAATTTCTTGTGATCTAAAACCTTAACGTGATTTATTTGGTACAGCTATCTTATTAATAAAAATCATCCCATACATAGAAATTATTTTTTTTACAGATTTTTCATTGATTAATGCTGTGTATTTTGTATGACTACAAAATTGAAAATGACCTAATTTGAATACAGTAAACAAAAGCTGTTTAATTTAAATAGTAAATTATAGCACCGTGATTTATTTAGTAAAATGTTAAAAGGGATTTCTAGTATGCATAAATTAATTAAAGTTTTAGTTTAAATACAAACAACAAGAAAAGCCACGCTGTCAAAAAATCATATTTTTATGTATTTATTTGATTGCTGGACCAAATTATAAATTAATTTCATTCATATATTTGGTCACATTTATAATACATATATTAAGTTACTCGTTAATATATAAATTAAATTATTTAAAGTTTCAAGATACATATTTAACTTTCTTTGCCATGAACTTCTTACTGCTGCAAACTATGAAACCATTTAATTTGTTTTTAATTTAAATTATTTAAACACGATTTCGTATATTTAAATCATAGCAGATAATTTCTTCATTTCTAGAATAAATATTTTATAAAGAATTCGTTTTAACTTTATAAACAACTAAACGAAAATATTACCTTAAAAATAAACCATAAAAATGTGTTATTTGATCTGTTATATTTATAGCAACTTCATTTGTTTAATTTATCCTCCTTATGAATGTAAATTTAATAATAGCTTAATTTGTTTTATTTTTTTAAGTACAGTAATTCTGATCTTATTTTTTTTAAACAAGAAATACTCTTTCATGAATTATAAAGTAAATGTTTAATGAAGGATTGAATTTTAATGAATTAGCGACAAATTTAGTCTAAATATAAATAATGAAATACATATATATATATATATATAATTTCTGTAAATGGTGCTTTTTCATCTTCATTTGTCGGAGAAAGCAGAAATTTTCTATTAATGCAAACAGTATACTATTATACATGTAATAAATATATTACAAATATATTACCTATTTATATAAAAGAACAAATTGTTTAACCCTTTAAGGTATGATATTTATTTTATTCTTAAACATTATATTTTAGTCTATATTTGATAATTATGAAGTGAAAAAATTGCAGAAAAGTTTATTTATGTTTCTGATGGACTTGATATGATAATGTCATTCCAGAGTTACATAACAAATATTATGCAGAATAGGAACTATTCATCGATATAATTATTTTTTATAAGGATTTTAATAGTTTGCAGGATTAATATTTATTACCTTATAAAGTTATAGAAAAAAAGCCAGTTGAGTACACTGTAAGTAGTATGAATAAAATATGTTATAACTTCCTATCTGAACAAAAACAGACACTTCACTGCAATAAACGCATGTCTTTATACATAAGAAACACATAATAGTTCATCAATGGACTAATGGAAAGCAGCAAATAGCAAAAAAGATTATGTAACATCTGAGGTAAAATGGATTAGGTCTTAAAAAATGAAATAAATGTTTTATAAATATTAATTCCTTATGTTATAATGACTCTTTATGTCCTAATTTGAGAATTCTCTGCTCTAGTTGCAAAACCGGCCATCTCCAAAAAATAAAATTTAAGCTAATTTTTCGACACGCTTAGCCCAACTTAGCCCAACCACACTTAGCCACTCCTTGGTCAGGGCAATGACGCATTTAAGTCATATGTGAGGGATTTATAAAAAAGCTACAAATTTCGCAATTATTGCATTAGAATCTAAATAATCACATAAAAAAGTAAAATCGCCAACACAAAAAAATGTAAATCCAATAATTCCTTACTTGTAAAAAATCATTCTGCGGCAAAAAAATAAATAAATAAATAAATAAATAAATAAATAAATAAGATGAAAATCATGTCAACAACTATACGACAAAACAATGCAATGCTATAACACAGTACAATCAGAGATGTTAGGGCATGCGAAACCCATGTAAATACGCTACAAATGTGTATTAGCAGTATTTTGTTTTCCATATGTTCGTTGTGTTTGAAATTAATAATCAAGATGCATCATATCAAGAATATAAAAAATAATAACAAAAGAATAAAAAATAATGCTATGCTTGTTTAAAATAGTAATAGAGCTAAAATCGAATTTGTCCACAACAGAATTTTCTTTGGGCGGTAATTCGAGGTTTACAATCTTTATTTCGGTCTTTTATCGAAAATATAAGGAATGACTTAGTGTAAAACTTTATACAGTTCAACTACTGAGTATTACTGAATTTATCTTCAGCCTTATGGATCGATATTACATACGAATATACAGTTGCTTCAAAGCGCTAGGTATCAATATGTTACTCAATAAGCGGGGATTAAACATATTTCTCTGTAGAATAGTCAAGGTATTCATTACATATGCAAAGATTAAATTATGCGTGATATTCATCAAAGCGTAGGATTTTGTTTTCAAAATAGAGTTAGTTATACATGGAAAAGGATCAAAAGAAACTTTATTTTCATTATCAAATAGACTTTTAATTCTTTTAATATACTTTGTAGTACAGAAATAAAAAAACCTCCAAACAAACATGAAAGTGATTTTTAGGTGAATGCTTGCTTTGTCTAGCAATAGAAAAAGACGAAATTATTCTTAATTGATAATTATACATTAATTTTTTTACATAAAATTATGACAAATAATATTGTTTATTGCATTTTGAGAAAAGTGTCTATCCTTCAATTTTAGTTTATAATGAAAAAAAAATATTATTTATGTAAATTAGGGATGCGCAACCTTTTGAAGAGAAGGGCCACTTGCAAATATGTCTGGGTAGTCGAGGGCCACATCAATACAGAGAGAATTCTATACCAAGAAGGTGATCTATGGCCTATAATCAGACTTACAATATTATTTCAAAGGGGGAGGGTACCTTCTAGATTCACTTACCCAGTCAAAATATCCAATTCAGTTGGTTAGGACATATCAGCAGTTTTTACATTTGTATATTATAACAGATATAGCAAGAATTACTTCTCAGATGTAACAATGTTCCTGGACTTTATTCGGGAATGTAAACTTTGTTTTGTTAACAGTGTTAACAGACATATATAAACGGTTAGTGTCGGGAAAAAAATTTAACTGTATGAACGAAGGACGGAAAAAGAGCAAATCAATAAGATTTTTCACACCTGATCAACCAAATTCCTGATTTTTCTGCGGCCGATAAACGAAATTTACAATTTTTCAACACATGATCGACCAAATTTATGGTTTTGTATTCCATATCCCGATGGAAAAAATTCGCGATTTTTACAAAGCCGATTGAGAAAATTGACCATTTTAATTCACTTGATTGAGAAAATTTATAATATTTCCACACCTCATCAATAAAATTTGCAATTTTTACAAAGAAGTTCGATGAAATTCGCGATTTTTTCTCATAGGATCAACAAAATTTGCAATTTTTTGCATCACATCGAAAAAATTTGCGTTTTTTTTTTTTCATCAGATCGATGAAATTCGTGATTTTTTCGCCCCCAAACGTCGAAATTTTTTATTCTTATGTAGCTGATCAACAAAATTTCTTATTTTTCCAAAGTTGATCGACGAAGATCGTGATTTTTCTACACCTAATCGAGAAAATTTGAAAATGTTACGAAGCCGTATGAAGAAAATCGCAGTTTTTCCGCGCATGACTGACAAAATTCGCGATTTTTCCACGCCTGATGAAAAAAATTCGGGATTTTTTCGAGCCTACTTGACAAAATTTGCTATTTCCATGCGTCTGATTGCCGAAATATGCGATTTTTTCACAGAAGATCGACAAAATTCGCGATTTTTTGCGCTCAAACGACAAAATTCGAATTTTACATAGCCGATCAACGAAAATTTTGATTTTTTTCCAAGCCTAATAGGTGAAATCACACCTGATCAACGAAATTATTGATTTTTATGTATGTGATCAACCAAATTTTTAATTTTTCCAAGCCTGATTGACGAAACTCGTGATTTTTCTCCACCTGATCAACGAAATTATAGATTTTTATGTATGTGATCAAAAAAAAATTTAATTTTTCCAAGCCTGATAGACGAAATTCGTGATTTTTCTCCACCTGATTGAGAAAATTTGCAAATTTTATGCAACCGTTCGATGAAATTCGCAATTTTCCGCGCATGATCAACGAAATTTGCGATTTTTCTCGCCTGATGAATAAAATTCGCGATTTTTTCGAGCTTAATTGACGAAATTTGCGATTTTTGTGAGCCTGGTTGAAGAAATTTGGAATATTTTTGCACCCAATTGACGAAATTTGCCATTTTTCGCCCACAAACAACGAAATTTAAACTTTTACGTAGCCGATCATTGAAAATTTTGATTTTTTTTTACAAGCCTGATAGACGAAATTCTCGATTTTTACGCACTCGTTCGACGAAGTTCGTTATTTTTCCGATCGGAATCAATAAATTCGCATTTAATAGACAAAATTTGTGATTGTTCCATGCTTGAAGAATAAAAATCGAGGATTTTTTTATCCTAATCGACGAATTTTGCAATTTTTTCAAGCCTGATTGAGGAAAGTTGGAATTTCTTCACATTCGATTGAAAATAATAGTGATTTTTCTGTACAAGAACAACAAAGTTCGCTATTTTTACACACCTGATAAACAAAATTCGCGATTTTTTGTATCTTAGTTGATGAAATTTACGATTTTTTTCTTACATGATGAAAATATTTGCTATTTTTCCACGCTTGGTGAACGGAAATCGCGGATTTTACGCACTCGATCGACGAAATACGAGATTTTTCCGATCATGATCGGTAAATTTGCGATTATTCCTCGTCTGATCGACAAAATTTGCGATTTTTCCATGCTTGATGAACGGAAATCGCCATTTTTTTTGACCTAATAGACGAAATTAGCAGTTTTTTCGAATCTGATTGACAAAATTTGTAATTTCTTCTCACACAATCAAAGAAATCTGCGATTTTCCGTGCTTGATTTGCTAAACTTGCATTTTTTCAACGTATGATCGATAAAATTGGTGATATTTTCGCGCTCAATCAACGAAATGGAGAAGTTGATACGAGTTTGGAGAAGACGGGGAAAAATTGAATGGTCCTTGGTTGATCCGGTTAATTGGCCAATCGGTTAATCAGCATCCAGATAATCGGTGTTTTACTGTGCATTTCATTATGCTTGAAGAATATTTCAACGAACTGTCAAGTATTCAAGTAATATCATTTTTCATTAAACTTTTACCTACCTGATAAAAGATTTGTTCTTTGATGCTCAGTCATTTTCTAAAGCGGCGAAAGGACTTATCAAAATGACTAAAATATATTGAGAATTAATGTAATGAGAATTAAAGGAGGGGGGAGGTCTATTGACAAATATCTGAAACTTTAGTGAAGTATAGTGGATGAAAATTGTACTGATTGGATAAAATTCAAACAGACTCAATAAAAAATTTTGACAGATTACCAAATTTTAAAGAAATGTTTTTCGTCAGATTTTTAGCTATCGAAATTTTTTTTTTCATTGGTACTCACAGTCATTTAAATAAACGATGAAAAGAATTATCGAAAATCACGCTAATATTAAGGACAGCTATATTGTGGATAAAAAGAAAGAGGAAGTATTAAAAGTTTCTCCAGTTAAGGGGGTGGAGGGAGATTGTACAGAATGCACAAAATGCAAACAAGGACTCTGACAACAAAAAATTTTGACGAAATACCAAATTTTCAAATAGTATCATTTTTCTTTAGACTTTTATCTATCTCATAAAATATTTGTTTTTAACTCACAGGCTATCAAAGCCTGAGAGCTTTTGTACCCGCTCGTTCTGTATGTACGTATGTATGTATGTATTTATGTATGTAACGCGATAACTCATAATAGAAATCTTCGATTTATTTGAAATTTTGTATAAAGATTTATTCTGATAAGGCGCATATTAATTTTAGGAGCTCATTCGATAAGTATAGGATGTTGCATCGGGCTAAAACACCTCTTCCTAATTTCTATAATAGGGTTTTTCAGATAGAATTGTCGGAGTTCATTCAAGTTTTAGATATAGGATCATTTTGGTGAGGAGTTTCAAGGATTAGTTTTATAAGTTCACTGGATAAGGATAAGGAGGAAAGAAGGAGGGTCAACCTCCTCCATAATTTAGATAAATGTGCTTTTCATGCAGAATTATCATATTTCATTTAAATTCTAAGCATAGGATCATTCTGATGAGGACATCTCCATGACTAGGTTTTGGAATTCATTGGATAAATATAAGATATGGACGGGGGTTTACTCCTCCTTGCCTTAATTTAGATAAACACGTTTTTCATGAAGAATTATCAGATTTCATTTAAATTTTATATATAGGATAATTTTGATAGGGCGCCTCCAAGATTAATTTTAGTTGTTCATTGAATAAGTATAAAAGAGAAGAAATGGGGAATAACCTTCTTTTAATTTCGGCTAATGGGTTTTTCACGCATAATTTTCCGATTTGCTTCAAATTTTGAATGTAGGATCACTCTGATAAGGCACATCTCTGATTTGTTTTCGAAATTCACTGGATAAGTATGAAGGAAGAGTTAGTGGGACTACCCCTCTTAACTTAGGTAAATGGTTTTTCATCCAGAATTGACCGATTTGCTTGAATTTTTCGATAAAGATTCATAGTGAGAAGAATCTTTCCTGATTAGTTGTAGGGCTCTTTTGTTAAAAACAAAGGGGATACTGGCGATTAGCCCCCTTTAAATTAGATAAATAGGTTTTAATGTAAAATTACCCGATTTTCTTTAAACTTTGTGTGTAAGTTCTTTCTGATAAGACAAATTTCTGAATAGTTTTGGAAGTTTATTTGCTAAGTATAAAGGAGGGTGATGGGATAACTCCGCTTAAATTATATATAAAGAATTATCCAACTTGCTATGAATTTTGGATATAGGTTTATTATATGAGAAGGCGTATCCCTGAGTAGTTTTGGGATTCAATGATTGAGTATAAAGAGTGGAAATGGGGGAGGGGACTATTTCTCCATTTAATTTGGTGTTCGAACGTCATTATTCCTTGAAAATATAATGCTGTAATATATAATTAGTGTGTATAGCCTGTGACTTAATACCATTAGTTTAACTGGGCAATATTTGTTTTTTTACTTCTTTGATGTCCACTTATTTTCTGACACGACTAAACGACTTATCAAAAATTACGAAAGTAGGTACAAGGTCAGATATTTCAAATTTATCATTTCCCAGGTTAAGTGATATGGATAAAAAATGCAGTAATAAAATGAAAAATAAATCAATTAAAAAAATAGCAATAAAAAATGTTGACAGAATGCCAAATTTTCAAGTAATATAATTTTTCATCAAACTTTAATCTATCTATTTCCACTCATTATCTGAAACAACAGAGCGTCCTATCATTTTTCACTTAAACAGGTGCAACGTCACCTATATTCATATTTTAAGTTTCTCTAGCTTTATAGAATTAATTAATAATGCATTGATTGTATAAAATGCTAATAAAGTCTCAATAAAAAATTCCGCCAGTTAAAAAAAAAAAAGACTTTGCACCAAACATTTATTATTTTAGATATTCAGTCTAAGATTATAGGCTTAGTAACGTCAGTTTGAGTCCATTTAGTGATAGAAATGTAAATTTTGAAATTTTCACAGATATTAGAAGTTAAAGAAAACTTCATTTACCGTATTTGCTCGTGTATAACGCGTACTTTTTTCTTCCAAAAAATTAGGGCAAAACTGTTAGGTGCGCATTATACTCGGAATATTTTTTTTTACTACTGGATGTAATAGCACGATATACACATGAATCAAGAAATATATTAAAAGAAGACATTAAAGCTCGGAAAATCATACTTAATCGAAGTATTACTGCATCTTTATTTCACTTCTTGCATTTTTTTATTCAACAGCTCTAGTAACATTATTTAAACACTAATTAGCAATTCTCATTGTCATTACGTATTCTTTCTCCCCCCCCCCTCTTTATTCACTCAAGGCCGTAGCCAGGGGTTGTTTGGGAAGACCTCATCCCCCCTGAAACATTTTGAGCCTCCACTCGAAATAATTCCAAGGTCACTAAATGAATTTCTGTCCGAAAATCCAAATGAAATTTTGCTAAAAAATATAATTTAGTTTTGTGACCCTTTAACAGTTTTGCAGAAATAATAAATCATTACTAAAATAAGTGTTTCAACACCCCCTCATCCTATTTGCACGTATGAAGATAACACGATGTTTAATGTTGCACTAGTTATACATTCGAATTTTTCATCATCCTATTCTTTCCTTAGCATAAAATGAGGTTATTACAACAATTTAATAAGAAACATAGTATCTACAATATGCATTAATTTATTTTTCTTCTTTAGAGATAAAAAGAATGAAAATATGAGCCCCCCCCCCCCCTATTATTTACTTCTAGCTACGGCCCTGCATTCACTTCCTTCCCGAAATCTAAAACTGTATTTTCGCCTTGTTTCCTGTCCTAGTATAATGTTTATTTCGCTTTTCTTTACTGAAATTCATTTGATCATTCATTCACTTGCATATCAAATTTACAGAAAGGGATTTAAAAAATCGCCATTTTTTCCTGTAATGTTCGTGGGTGCGCGTTATACACGCGTGTACTGCATACATGAGTAAAAACTGTAACTGTAGAATGTATTTTGCTACTAACGGTTATTTTACAAGAAAAACATGTTCTTGCTCCCAACAAAAAACTTGTAAAACAGAAAGAATTGTATTTTTTTTTTTTTTTTCCCAAATTCGATTTAGCTATTTGGAATTTAAAATACATTTATCATTAATAATAATAAAACATCATACTTAGAAAAATATGTTATTTGTATGCAATATTTTTTATGTATTTCTAACTTTATATAACTAAAATGAAATATGTACTGCTATTATTTTTAGAAATATATGAGAGCTAAAAGGATTTCAAATGATCCTGACCCGATTTAGGTACACACGTGACATGAAGTATGAATGAAGTATACTAAGTGTTTAAATTAACTTACAAAAATTTTATTTAAGTGCAATTATTTTAAATAAATATTATCACCATTTTATTTTGTTACACGTTCACACTACAAGAGGTTTACTATACTCGTTTAAAAAATTAAGAAATAAAGGTTAGATAATCTTGAATGTTTTTTTTTATTATTATTAAATTATATGCTTAAAATTGCAAGAAAAAAATCTTAAAGAAATAAAGTCTATATTTTTCAAAGAAAATAAAAGAGGTAAAAAGGAGGGATATTTTTGTCACTTTTTCTTTCCCCGAGAGTTAATTAACATTTTCTATTTTTTCTTCTTTTCCTTAAATCTTTGTTAGCCATCCGTTGTTTAGTTTTAAAAGAGGTAAAGCCTGTAGAATAGAGTAAACAAAGAATTTCTACTGAAATTCCACATTAATTATGGTTTTAAAAGCTAATGAAGTAATTAGTTTCTAAAGACACGAATATTTTTTTATTATTATTTGTTTCATTTATTTTGCTATAGCTTGCATGTATTCATATATAAACCTCTGTTACAGTAAGTAATAAAAGACAGTTAAAATCGTTAGCCAATACTATAGTGTTTCTTAAGCCAAAAAATTAATAAAAAAAATACTAATATCAAAGTTTAAACTTTAAAAACATAATTTTAAAAAATAATTTAACAGAATATAATACATAATAATACAAAAGATATGAAAGATTTTTTTATAATGAATTTCACGAGGAAAAGAAAGGTTTTATTATTACTAAAAATCCCATTTGCCCATTATAACTCGCAAATTTATTCATATATACATTTTTGCATCAAATATTGCATTTCTCTACTTTTGTAATTTTTTTTCCTTGTTCTTTTATTTCTATTTATGCTTCAGGAATACAGGGTGTGGCAGGTATTTGAAAACAAGATAATAAGTGTTTTCTAACTTAAATAGACGCTACAGGTGAAATATTTTTAGCATTTTTAAAGTCCTGTAGTGATTATACGCTGAGAAAAAATATAGTTCTGGCATCTAGAATCTAAATTGTAGCTCTTGAAAAAATAGTTCCATGTCATCCTTATAAATTCTAACTCTCTTTGCTAGAGAGTTCAAGAGTCTCTTAATTGAATTCAAGAGCGTTTTTCTATTTTTTCTTTGTGAAAATTATTAAAAAATTTCTCCAAATAGATATGAACACAAAAGGTGTCATTTAGTAACTATACGTCTAGTTTAAGAAATTATTCCCGAAATCAAGCGATAATTTCTCGCTATTGAAACAATTCACTATCGTTTCCTCATCTAAAAAACAAGGGACTAGAAATGCTAGGTCATTACATCTGTTCAGCTTAATTGTTCAACCTATTCACATAGTTCAATAATAGATAGTTCTATTTAGGTATTCAGAAAGCAACTAACTCTTCATTCTAGATGAGGCAGTATATATATATACACACACACACACACACACACATATATATATATATATATACACTCTAAAAAATAAATGTGTAAATTAGCTAATTTTACCCGAATATATGTGTAAATTTCTAAAATTACACACCTGTTGTAAAATTTACACATTTTTTTCTGAAATTTACCTGTTTATATGTGTATTTAGGATGTGAAAGTAAGTGTGTAATTTTTTATCAGTTGAAAAACTCAAACAAGTGTGTAAATGTCTAGAAATGCTTGGATTTACACTTATTTATGTGTTAGTCTAATTTAAACTTAATTATAAGTACACACATAAGTGAGTAATTTTTTACAAATGCATACTTGTCATAAAATTTACACATTTTGAACAAAAAATTACCTTTTTTTATGTGTACCTAGCATGTGAAATCAAATGTGCAATTTGTTATCGCTTGATTAACTCATACAGATGTGTAAATGTAGAAAAGTACTTGCATTTACACGAATGAAAGTGTTAATCATAATTAAGGATCAACTGAATCAACGATTTTTAAGATCAAAACAGAAACTGAAATCGAATTTCGATACTCATCCTATTTTCCGCCGAAAACGAAAACGATAAAAAAAATTTAAGTGATTAATACATACAAAATGATACAAAATTAGGTCCGTTCGTAATTATGTATGTATATAAGACCGACTGTCGTTGTTCAGTCCATTCATTCGTCTGTCTGTCCGTCTGTCCGCATATAATAGAGCAAAAACTATCCAACCGAATCGTTTGAAATTTAAAATATAAAACTGTTCCATAATTTTGTCGAGTTTTTCAAATTTTATGAAAATCGGATGTATAGTTTGATTACAGGGATAATCAAAAGTATTACGTTACATTACCGTCAATGAGAAAAAAAAGGTTTCAAGTTCATTTTAATGGTGTTACAGCATTCCAAACAGGAAAAAAATTATATACATTTACCGAAGCGTATTAAAATATACATTCGGTGCAATATATGGTGAAAAAACGTTTATTATTCATTTACAGAGCTACACAAAAGAATTCCGTCACATAATGATATATGGGAAAACATTGTTTTCTGCGTATTTCAATCATGTTAAATTAGTTCGTATATAATTAAGTTGATATACGTTGCTCAGTTTTATTGCAAGTTACTTCTTTAATAATAGAAAGCGCTAACAGTATTTACAAGCACTCACAAAAGATTTCGGATACTATACTGCACCAGAACTACTACTCTACGTTACAGATTTTTGCTAGAAGTGCACTTTTAGTTGTGATATGAGTTTTTAAGTGTAACCATATTTTTGCATATTACTTTGTGTATATAAATGCTGTAAATCATATACAGGGTAACACAAAAGAATCTGTAAGAGTTACAGAGTAAAAATGAAAATAGCAGTGGTTTTCGAATCAGTTACGCATTTTCACGGTATCCCATGATAAGTAATGATTCTAGGTTTGCGATCTTGATTGCGTCCTATTTAAGAAGAGGTCCTATTATTTTCGTGTTACTGAATTGGAGATATATAATCGTATCAAATTTTATATTCATGCATTTTAGCATAAGAATTTAGCAGCTAATGTATTAAGCTCAGAATATTTATAAAATTAATTGTAGTACGAACGCAGCTCATTTGCCACGTTTGACGCGCAATTTCCAATTTGTTAATGATGCTACACGCTTTCGAATATAATACAATCTATATGTATCTAAGAAGTGTATGATAAAATATACGTTCTGCACAATCGGTGGTGCAAAGAATAATCATTATTAATTTCCAGGGCCACACACAAGTATTCCATTACATAATATTATAGGGGAGATACCGTTCGGGGCGCGTTATAATACGATTAAACTATTTCACATTTTATGTACGTTGTTGAGGTTTATTATAAGTTACTTCCTGTATAATACAAAGCAGGGATGTAGTGGAGGGTATACGCGGGTACACGCCGTATACCCTTTGGATTTTTTTAAGGAACTCGGTATACCCTCTGTTTCTCAAAAGAGCTACAGTGTATACACTCTAGGGTATACCCTCTGTTTTATGCATATACCCTTTGCTTTTTTTACGACTACACCGCTGACAGAAAGCAGATAGTATTTACAGGGACACACCGAAGATTTCGGCCACTATACTGTATCCGAAATACTGTATCCATTACAGCAAAAACTGAATATTTTTAGAACTTTGTCATAGCACGAACGCATCTCATTTGCTACGTTTAAAATGCAATTTCCAGTTTGTTATAAATTAATTATTGACATATAGAATCACATTTCTAACACACAAATATATATATATGCATGTGTATGTATAAGGTTCAAATAAAATGAAAACGTATTCCATGTATTAGTTCTTGAGATAGAGTGCCAACAAAATTTATATCACATAGAGACAGAGTCACAGACATACAAACAAACATTTTATAAAAACATTTTTAACCTTATAAAATGTGTAAAATCCATTAAAAACAAGAATTCGAAAATTTTCACGAATCTAGTATTTTTTTCTTGCAAAAATAGAAGAGTGTAAAAATGTTTCAGGTTCAGGTATATATGTCAGTTTATCTTTTACGGTGATTTTTTGTCAACGATCAGCTGTCGTTAACAAAACACACTTCTGCGACACTTATACTTCTGTGGTTTCACAAAGGAAAAAAAAAAATATTAAGCCTGCTGTTTTGAACGAACAGGTGATAAACTTGAAAGTTTAGTAATGTAAGCATTTTTTGCTTTATAATTTTTGCATGCGCATATGCCATGTGCAATAGGGAAAACTCGCAGACGATTTTTTAATTAAAGACAGTAAAGTTTATTTGTTGATCTTTGGAATACACAGAGAACGAGAACATTTTGTTTGTAAAAATAGCCGTTTATGTACGTATAGTCCGTCTAAGTTTAAAAATTTAAGCAAAAAATATTACAAGAGTATCGAAAAATTCTGTGTTTCATACAAAATACGTCCAAGAAAGTTTACAAATGCTGTTGGTATGTGTAAAATAGATTCATGCCACTGCTTTTGTAATTAATATTGGACTATTTGTTTTCTACAAATGATTCTATGGATTACCATCAAAAAATGAAGAAATATGTCGATGGAAAATAGGTATGAAAAATATTTTTTCTGTTTGCTTTTCTTTAAATTACAATGATTTTGTTGAAATAAATAAAAATCTATGAATAATCCATATGTTTGAAGGAATGAGACTGAAATGTCATAATTATATTGTCTATTTTTTTTTTTAATTCTAGAAGCTTTTATTATTTTATTTTGTGAATGATTTTAATGGAAGGAATTTCAAAATATCTATACGATACACAGTATCAGAAAATATATGATTAACCCACGAAAAAAGAAATAAAAGATAAACAGTGCACAAAAATTACAATAATGCATACAACCACAGTTAAAATTCATTAGCTTTTATTCGATATATTTTTTAAATGTTTCGAGATTTTTACGAATTTAGATCTAATAAAACAAGTTTTCAAACCAATTTCTAAATTTTATCGCATTCATTTGGATTTTACTTAGGGTGTTAACTATTTTAAAAAGTGGATTTAAGCTAGCGATTAAATCATTATTTTAATCAACAATTTGAAAATCAATTATTTAAATCAAAATTGATTTAAATCTAATTGTTCTAAATGACACAAACGTATTAAAATCTAAGATTAATGTAATTTGGAAAGTGTATTAAAATTAATGTAATTTGGAATACTGTATACAGTACACCAAAATCTGATAAAAAAGCTTTAAATAATTGTTTCTAATCTTAATTTCTGAGTCCTGTGAAACATTAAATACAATAACTTTGTTAAGGCATAAAAGATATTTCATTTAAATATTATATTTAAATCTAAATCTAATATAATTTGTGATGTCATAATTTCCTTTAAGTAATTAAATTGTTTATTCTTTTATATGAAATATACTAATATATACTAATATACTAATATATATATATATATATATATATATATATTAGTATGCGCATACATTGTGTAAGGTATGATTTATACTATTAACAGTAATCTTTGTTACTACAAATGCAAAATGAGCTACCAATAATATTTGTTAGTTATGTTGGTTATGCCATATTAAAATTACTTATTTGCTGTTTTTATTAATTCTGTTGATTACTGTTTCATTTTGGCTATTTGTTAAGGCTGCAACACTTTGCCCCTTTTGAAATTAACAAAATGCACCCTACCTTTTAAAAAATAGTGAAATATAGCCAGATCTTTTTTGAAATAAATCCCTCCATACCGCAGTACTTCTAAATATGTGCACCCAAGACTTAACAAAAATGATAGAACTTTATTTCTTGGAAAAAAGCAGGATATTATTAAAACATGTTATTTAATTGTATTTTTCAATTCGTGATTTATAGAAATATTGAAAATTAATGATTTTTATATTTATCATACTAAAAAATTATGTACTTATTTTTATTGCTACTAAGCACATTAGTAATATATTTTCTTATGTAATAGTGCCTTTTTTTTAGAACAAGCATTCTGCCCTTTTTCTTTTTAGAATAAATATTAAATACTGAATTATCGTTTATTAATTTAAGCATTACAATATGCATTATATACCTAATTAAAGATTGTAATCAATTTAAAATTAAATGCAGCAACTGATAATTTTAATAAATGTAAAATCATTATTTTTTAATATAGTTTTACATAATTATTGCAAAATATTAATGTATATAACTTTATAGTATTATATTAATTAATGAAATTACTAATTTACAGTTTTTATAATTTTTGTAGTTACTAAATAATAATTAAATTTTATTGATTAAAGTGCAAAAACATAGATTATGTTAGTAAATAAAAGTCTAATTTTTTAGAAACCTAGAATCTATTAATCTTAGAAACCTAGGCTAAACCTACATCTATTCAATATTTCAATGCTGGAAAAAAAAAATCCGATTCAAATAAAAAGAAATATGATTTAAATACAAAAATTCGATCTTTATTATTATTGTTTTTTAAATCATGATTTTTTTACACCCTATTTTTACGGAATTTTAAACTAATTTTTGTTGGCTGATCCGACGGGGGAACTGTCTGGTAGGCGGAGTGTTAAAATAAGTTTTGTTATTTATAACTATCCTCCATTCTTGTAAATAAAATATTAATGATAATATACCAAAGTGTGATTTTATTTTATGTATGGTCTGCAATTTTATACTTCATTCACATAAAAAAAAGTTATTAACTGTGTATTCCTACTTTGTTTTTAGCTGTGTCTGGTAAAAATAAGTACGGTTATATGGATTTCTAACAGACAATTATATGAAAAAAAAATTATCACATTTCATTTAAAGCCACTATAGTAAATTCTTATAAATCCGCTTGTATTATTTTATGACGATATCAGAGTGATATTGGCCCTGGCAACATAGATTCTTGGAAAATTGTGCAAAAACTTTCATATAAGACCTGAAAAATGAGCTTTGTTTTCGAAAATGATAATCATAGATAGCAAGAGTTATTATTTTTAAATGTACAATTTTATAAATAAAAATGTAATTTTCGCAATGAATGATTAAAATTATTTTTTAATAACTAAATTTTTTAAAGTTTGAATTTTGCTTCAGTCAGATCATAATGTAAAGTGAATTACACCTTTTTATCTCCGTGTTACATAACTGCGATGTACACTAAAGTCAAAATGACCAGCGAGCATTAAGGGTGCATTCGAAAACATTTTTTTCACCTTCAACAGTTCGAAATTTTCTGATACAATTTCAGACTCACTTTTAAAAGTAAAAACACGAAACTTGCTGATGTGACTTTTAAAGAGATCTATAAGATGTCGTGTGATTTTATTTTTTGTTAAATTCATTAGAATTAGATTTATAAACTATTATTTCCCCAGTATGACTCTTTTTTTCGTTCCCAGATCTCCCGCTTCGGAAAATTCCGTTTAAAACGTTGACTTTAACAGCATTTTTTTGCAATATTTTCTGCATTTATCAAAAAATTGAAAAGCACGGGACCTAATATACTTTCTAAATAAGAGAATTTGCCAGTTTGATGCGCTTGAGAGAAAAAACGAATTTAAAAATAAATCAGAAAAAAGGCAATTTGTATTGAAATACACCCTTAATCGGGGGTCTTATTTATTACTGCTATCATCCATCATAGCATTTTTGCCACATATGTTCTTAAAATTCTCAACATACGACGATACTGAGTTTGATCACATGAGCAGTTTTAGATCATTATTGCTAAAATGAATTTTGAATTTTGATAGCCCAGAACAGATTTTTTTTCAAAGGTAAGTTCATTTATTTTACAATTTAACACTTGAAAATTATAATATGGATGAGAAGTGTGTTATTTTCTGCTTATTACAAATTTGGAAAAAATAATTTATTATTTTTGTGTTTTAAATCATTTCTTCATGTTTAAAATCACATATTGTAACATAAGAGTAAATATTTGCAGTTTTAACATTATGTAGCATTTAAAATAATTATTCGGTTTAAATACTATCTATTTCAGCGTGTTTATAATATATTTTGCTATAAAACTTCGAGTTTTTATTATTTTACATGCTATACATTTCTTATTTCATTTTCTACCGATGACAAAAGACAGCTTTTCATAGATTTCAATTCATGGTTTTTCGTTTGTGATTTTTAAATTGAAGACTTTTTGTAAGCGTATTGCATTCAAAAACTACAAGAAAAATAAATAAAAACTCTAAAAAAAATGTTATTTGATGTCAGAAGAAATAGTTTTTTTAACCTAGTCCGAAAAATTCAAATGTTTACACCAAATCCAATTACAGACACAGAAGCAATTATAACTTTTTTTCAGATAAATTTTTATAAAATTAAAACGCGTCCCAAACAATGTTTCCTTCTTTACCATAATGTAATGTAATATTTTAGTATGGCCCTGTAAATTAATAAAAACTATTCTCTGTACTACAGATTATACAGAATTTATATTGTAGTATATACTTCATAGATGCAAGTCAATTTTATTATGTTCGAAAACGTGTAATATCATTAAAAGGCACTTGAAACTATTTTTATACATGGGCCGTTATGCAAGGGAACGCTTTTGACTGTCTCTATAATTGAATTATACATCTCATTTTCATAAAAATTGAAATGACTTGATAAAATTATGCAAGAGTTATGTATTTTAAATTTCAAACAATTCGGATTAAGTAGTTTTTGCGTTGTTATATGCGAACGGACAGATAGACAGACGGACGAATTGAATGACAACTATAGTTATTACGTATTTACATAATTACGATCGCGTACTTAGAAACAAGTCAAGCATACGAATTTGTTCTTCATGTAATTTTGTTTTGCTATTTTAAAAACATTTTCGCAGTTTACACATCAAAGAATAAGGTAAATCTTTGTACACAAAAACCTATGTATTTTAAATATTACACAAAAATGTATTTTCCATGTTACATAGACATATGTGTAAAAACAGAATATTACACAAAAATCTGTGCATTCTGTACATAACACAAAAACATGTGTATTTTGCATATTACACAACATTGTAGGTATTTTCCTATTGCACAAAAATATATGTAAAAAAAGAGTATTACACATATGTATATGTAAAAATAGTGCTCAGAAATATGTGTATTTCAGTGCAATTCACACATTAAAGTGTGTATTTCAAGAGTTATCAGATAACTTTTACACATTTGGACTTATCATCAAATTACACATTAAAATGTGTATTCTGAAATTTACACATTTGGCGCAATTTACACACAAATTTACACACATAGACATGTCGCTTTTGTATCATCGATTTACACATTTTTGTGTGTAAATTTACACATTTTTTTAGAGTGTATGTGTGTGTGTGTGTGTGTGTGTGTGTGTGCGTACAATGGATGACATCCTGTACTCAAGTCACCGTCAGCTGCAATAGCCTCCACATGCTGTTGACATCAACAGCAGGTAATAATCAGATACGTTTATGATCATTTGTCGTTGAGATCAAACAGCAGTTCTGGGCCCTTCAACATTGTTGTGTGGAGGCCTATTATACTCATTATTAACTACTCCACATGAGTAATGAGCAGGAGAGGGGGGGGGGGAGCAACAAGCTCAGTAAGACATGCTCTTGAAAGTTTTTAATCATCTTTATTGAGTTTCATGATTAGTATGGGATAGTGCGGAATACTGTTGAAAAAGAAATTGTTTTCTACTTGTAATAAAAGTAATCGAGAGCTTTAACACCTCCGTGTTAAAGGTTACTCCGAGTGTACCTCTGGTACCTTGAAAAAAAATCAAGCTGAAGCATCAGATCGTCTTCGCTGCTCTTGCTCCCTCAAACACATCAGTGAGGCTGAGAATTTTCTGCCCATGATAGTCAAAACCTCTATGGATATTTTAACATCCACACCGATCTTTTTCTGACGCAATTTCTGGACCAGATTCAATGCAACCATCGGGTAGACGGGGCAGCTGCCCACAGCCCACGCCAGTTGAAGTCTTGTTTCGAACCACGAGCCTTTCTATACAATTTCAAATAACATTACCTAGTGATAATATTGTTAATGTTCTATTTTTTATGCATTTTTATTAAAAAATGCTAGTATTAACTTTATTTTTTTATGAAGTTGATGTAATTGCCAGAAAAAGTATGAATGTGGGAATCCTGAAAATAACAGTAAATACAAAAAATAAGTATGTTAAATATTTTAAAAGATTAAAAAAAAATTCTAAAAATTAAAAATAATTATACACATTACATACGAAACAATTTCCAAATTGTTTGTCATATATTTTATACTTTACATTATAAATTTTTCTATGATATATAGAATGTTAAAAAAGGATTTTTATTAGTCGAATGCTGTTCATTTTTATTACGTGACTATCGTCTATCAGAGATGTTGAGTCCCGCACAACATTCTGCTGCCCTGTCCAAGATCTTGACATTATTATTTTTTTTTTATCTGACAAGAACAACAGTATTTCTTACTTCTCTTCATGTTTCAACGTAGTAAGGAAACGTTTGGCTTTGGTCAACTATGGTCTAACTTTTGGTCTAACTATGCCAGTATACTATAAACCCTTCACTGCATCGTGTGCTACATCTGGCACATACCAAAAAATCACTAATTCTCATTATGTGTCAGTAGTTGGGCCAATATGATCGCTGTAACTGAGGAAAAACAGTCTAAGTAATGGGATAACACTTATTTTGTCTATGTCAGGTGGCTGAGTTTCATAATAAAATTAAAATGTGTTCTTACAAAATAAATAAATAAATAAATAAATAAATCGATCAAGCTAATAAGGCAAAATTCATTAATATTATTTCTACTGAATACTTGAAAGTATTATAATAAAGAAATTTGCAGAGTGTTAAGCAGATAAAATTAATTAATTTAAGCTCATTTAATTATTGAATATAGCAATACAATATTTAGAAACCATAATTGAGTACATAGGATTCTCACTATAAAATATCAAATTTAAGCTGCAAATTTCAAAATTCTTTATTTTTACTATTTTTCTCATTATTAGACCGCTATATTGATTTCAAATAACTTTTTAAATAAAAGTAGAAAAATCGTAGAGTACGACCTCGTGAGTTTCAAAAAAGCACTAGTTTCTAAATCGGAGTGTTCTTCAGGAATTGGACACTTCAGAACAATGACTCCATGGCTCTTCATTTCCTCAGTTAATCTAGGTTCGAATATGCTTACATGTAACAAAAAATTATTTGAACCACGATATGCAGGGCGGTATTTCACCTATAATGTGTTTTCCCAAATACCTGCCGCAATCTATATTTTTTATTCATATGTATTTTTAAAATAAAAAACAATTATATTTTGCATAAAAATTTCTTACACATCTTACATTTTTTGACATAAAAGAAAGATACTTTTACATTATAAGGCGCGTGAATTAACATTTACTCTTTTTGTTATACTTCTCACTTTTGATATACATTTTATGAAAAAGTGAATTTCTCTTACAGAGAAAAGAGAATATTTCAGCGGATGGATTTATCTTTTTAACTCTTCTCAAATTTTCTTCAACATCTACAGAGAAATTTCACCTTTTCCTTTTGAATTATTTTTCCTCTCTCGGAATTATATTTAGCTTGTAATCATCCGCCAGATGAGAAATATATTATGACATATCGTTTGATCAAAGGGTGTATTGAATGTTATTCGGATTAAATGAAATAGATGAATGGAATGCTTCTTATAGATGATAAAATTTGAGGTAATCTTAGAATTTTTTATCTTTAGATAATAAGTTTTATTAATACAAATGTCTAAAACGCTAAAAATGAAACAACCTGCAAATATTGAAAAATAGAATAAGATATATTTTACTTTATCCAATATGTGGAAAAGCTCTTTATTCTTTACTTCTAAAGACAGAAACATTTTTTTTTTCAATTTTTTTTATCTAAATTTTTTATTAATTTTTAAATTCATTAAAAATAAAAGAACAGGACATTTACACAATGAACAGTTCAATTTAAACGGGAAAATCAAAATCAAAAATTTATTAAATGATAAAGAGAAATGTTTTACAGTCGAAACTAAACTAGCATTAAAATGAAATTAAAATAATCAACGTTTTGATGATTTAGTTTTCGCCAGGTTAGAACTTTTATAATGCTTCTGAAGAAAAGAGCCAAATCGTCTTGAATTTAAAAATGTTCTTTATGTTTCGAATAAATTATAGCTTTAATCAAAGGTAAAACAGAAAATATGCGGTGCTATCAAATAATAGCAAAATAAAAGAAAATCAAATAAACATTGTGGCATGCAGTGACTAAATCTCTTGTAAAATGACAAAAGTAATGTAGAATAGAAAAAGTAGAATTAACAAGAAAGAAAAAAAATCAAGCATCAAGCGTAGGTTATTAACACTTTCCAATACATTAAGAATTGTGTAACAAAACTGCGCAATTTAAAAAGTTAAAATATTCCGTTTCATTTCACCATACAGAAATGTACCGAAATGTTTAAAACCGAATTTCAGCTGTTTTCATCTACAAGGGGAAAGCTATCCGAATATTTTAACAGCCCTGTATATGATATACATATTTGTATCGATTAACAACTATAGTTTCAAAATTTAGTTTATTTAAGAGATAAATATATCTCAGAAAAGCCCCCTTGATCAATTTCCTCTAAGGAAAATGGTATACAGGTACTTTTATGCAGACCTCTCTCGGAATTATATTTAGCCTATGATCATCCGCCAGATGGTCACATATGTCAAATGAGAAATATATTTGACATATCGTTTGATCAAAGGTTGTACTGAATGTTATTCAGACTAAATTAAATAGATGCATGGAATGTTTTTTATAGCTGATAAAATTTGAGACTATCTTAGAAATTTTTATATTTAGATAATATAAGTCTTATAAATACAAATATCTAAAACAGTAAGGATGAAACAATCAGCAAATATTGAGAAATAGAATAAGATATGTATATTGACACATCGTTTGATCAAAGGGTATTGAATGTTATTCAGATTAAATTAAATAGTTAAAGGAATGTTTTTTATAGCTGATAAAATTTGAGACAATCTTAGAAAATTTTATCTTTAGATAACAAAAGTTTTATAAAAACAAATGTCTAAAACACTAAGATGAAACAATCTGCAAATATTGAGAAATAGAATAACATATATTTTACTTTATCTAATATGTGGAAAAGCTCTTTATTCTTTATTTCTAAAGACACGAACATTTTCTTGATTTTTTAACTAAAATTTTTATTAAATTTTAAATTTATTAAAAATAAAAGAACAGGACATTTACACCATGAAAAGTTCAATATAAACGGTAAAATCAAAATAGAAAAGTTACTAAATGATGTATAAAAATGTTTTACAGTCAAAAACTAAAAGAAATTAAAATGAAATTAAAAAAATCAACGTTTTGATGATCTTCTATGATTTTCGTCAGGAAAGCATTATTATAAAGCTTCTGGAGAAAATAGCCAAAACGTCTTGAATTTACAAAAGTTCTTTTTACTTCCAATAAATTATCGCTTTAATCAATAGTAAAACAGAAAATATGGGGTGCTATCAGATGATAGGAAAATAAAACGAAATGAAATAAGCAGTGCGGCATGCAGTGACTAAATTCATTGTAAAATGATGAAAATAAAGCAGAACAGAAAAGTAGAATAAAAATGAGACAAACTGTGATAAAGATAGCAGTGTATAACCTAAACTTAAAAATATAGAATGAAAAAAAATAGCTGCATATGATTATTTTAAGACGTGCAACCAATGATCATACGCTGTTAAAAATATTCCTTTAAAATTACACGCAGAGGCTGGTAGCAAAGATTCCAATCACATCCCGTAAAATACACACATATAGATATATTCCTGTCTATCATTTTGTACACTATTCCACAAAATTTTAAATTCTGTTCACTTAGATTTAGATACGCATACCTAGATGGAGAAAGAAAAATAATATTTAAAAAAAATCCCTGTCGGCTTGGCCTATAGGCGAACCCTCCCTATTTCAACCCCTTTGGTCCGATTTTGCCCATTAACGAACCGAGATTTTATGCCCCTTGATTTTATGTAAAAGTTTGAAGAAGATCTGAGCATAATTATGGAAGTTATCGTGTCCAGAAGAAAGTGATATACACCGATATATATATATTATATATATATCTATATATATCTATACTAATAAAAGAACAAAACGCTCTGTCTGTCTGTGTGTGTGTCTGCGATGGCTAGCAAAATCTACAGCACATACGAAGCTCAAAATTTTTTTGAGAGTAGCCCCAAACCTCTCCTGATGCACCTGAGCTTCAGAATTTCGAAATTCTAATTATTAACTGAGTAATTAATTAAAATCGAGAGGGCACTCTCATAAAAAAATCATCTTTCACCCATTTTTTTCTCTTTCGTTTGTTTACGGTTGGTTGGTTGTGTAAAAAATTTCGCAGAAGTAATAAGAAAGCTGAGACAAAATTAAAGAAACCCATGGAGGAATGAGATAAGTGGAGGTGAAGTAAGCCTCAAAAAAAAGGTTTGCAATATGAAACCATTTATCTCTCAAATTCTAATGTGCCAAATAAAAGGACGTGGAAGGGATTTTGTATTATAAGACGAATTGAAAGAAATGAATTAAAATTGAAGCATATTTTAAGAGGAAATATCAAATTTTTAAAATGGTCTTTGTTCTATTATTATTTATTAAAATAAATGTTCGTTTTTAAAATTAAGGAAATTGGAAAATTAGCAATAACTAAATATAAAATTAAAATTAAATAATATATTGAAAACATTTGATACGAACTAAAAATTGTATAACTAAAAGTTTCCTTCATTAATGTAACTTTAAATACTTTATAACGTAGATGAAAAATGTTTATGACTTAATAATTGCATGTAAATAAATATTTAAAATATAATGATGAAAACATTCTTTTAAAATCATGTATGAAAACTTAAGTAATAAATATTAATCTAAAATATAGATTTCTGACTGCAGACGATTTTTATGTATTAACAAAGGAATGTTACATTTTCAAGCAAAACGTTAAAATAATTCTCTATATTGATATTTAAAACACATATGATAAAATAATTAATAAATTTTTACCGGTGAAGCGATAGATTAGTTCTTTTTAAGAAACAAGAGAAAAAAATACGGGTTTAAACCTGTTTCAATTGATAGGCGTGTCAAATCAAGTGCTTTTGTTGGTACTTAATTGGACTTAATGTAGGGTTACATCTTTAGCACCTCCAGAGATAATACTTCCAGTCTATTAATTTCTTTTTACTCTATGAAAGAAACCAATTTGAGATTTGACTTCAAAACTGACTATTTTTTTTTCCCAAAAACCTTTAAAATTCATAGACTGGCAAAATGTCAGTTTAACTTAGGATTTTTGAATACAGCTGTTACGTCAGATCGTTGGTACTTCGTACATTAGAATCTATGCGTGGTTAGCTATGTTGCAGTAATTATATGTATATGTATATATGAGGCTTTTTTAGCAGTTTTTTTAAATCATTGATTAAATTTGAATTCATTTTATTTAATTTAATATTTTATTAAAACTTTAATTTGTTTTTAAAACAAAAATGAAATGGCTGTTTGACGTACAATTGTTCGACTCGGCAGACGATTCATACACAGTAATAAATTATCAAATAGCAAAATAAATTATATATCAAAAATAGTCACTAAAAGAATAATAGCAAAACATAATTTTTAGGCGTATTAACACATAACCCGATCCCAACCAGAAAAAAACAGACCATACTCCGATCCATAAAAGACAAAAATTTCATGAGCATAAACCCGACCGAACCTAAAAATTCCATTTGGAAAAAAAAAAAAAAAAAAAAACCTATGGATTTGCTATCTGACCCGAATCAAATCTGAATCCCACAAAAATATTCAAATGAAGCATACCCCAATCCGATCAAGGAAAAATAATGTTCGTGTATATGCAACCCGACCCGAACCTAAAAATTTTCTTTGAAAAAACCCGAAAAATGACCAGAACGAAAACTGAAATCGATAAAAATATTCCAAAGAACTATAACCCGATAAGAGCAAGACAAAATAATTTCCGTGAACATAAACCTGACTCGAACCTAAAAAATTCCATTTGAAAAAAGACCTGAAATTTTATGCAAACTACATCTGAATCCGATCAAAATATTCGAAAGAACCATAACCGGATTCGAATAAGAGAAAATAATTTCCGTGGACATGAACCCGATCCGAACCTAAAATTCCATTTGAAAAAATACCTGAAATTTGAATCGAACCAAATATGAAACTGACAAAAATATTCCACAGAACCATACCCGGCTCTGAACAAGACAAAAAATTTTCACGAACATGAACCTAATCCGAACCTAAAAAAGTGAACTAAATCTAAGTCTGAGAAAAATATTGCAGAGAAGCATATCCTTATTCGAACAATGCAAAATAATTTCCGTTGATGCGCAACCCAACCTGAACCTAAAAATTCCATTTAAAAAACCGAAATCTGAATTGAACGACATCTGAACCCGAAAAATATATTCCAAAGACCGAAAACCGGATCCGAGCAAAACAAAATAATTTCACTGGACATGAATCCGACCAGATCCTTAAAAATCAATTTAAAAAAATACCCGAAATCTGAATTGAACCAAATCTGAATCCGACGAAAATATTCCAAATAACTACAACCAGATACGAACAAGACAATATAATCTCCATGGACATAAACCCAATTCGAACCAAAAAAATTTCAAAAAAAAAAAAAAATCCCGAAATCTGAACCAAACCTAACAAAAATATTTCAGTTTAGTATAACCTCATTGGAACTAGGTAAAATAATTTCCATGAAAGTACAACCCGACCCGAACTTAAAAATCCCACTTGAAGGAAAAAAAACCCCACGAAGTCTGAATTGAACCGAATCTAAACTGAACAAAAATATTCCAAACAACCATAACCGTATCCGAAGAAGACAAAATAATTTCCATGAACATGAATCAATTCCAAACCTAAAGTTCGGATGTTCTATAAAACATAATGTGCTCCGTAGCGGTGGAAGGTGAAACTAAGTACTTAGCGCGAGATGGTTAAGATATTTCGTTTATAGTTAGAGTTAAATTATAGCTTGGTTACGGTTAGGTAACAATTACGTTGCTATTACGTTCCGGTGAGCCTTATGTTATATCTAATTTCCCGTTAAGTTACAGTTAGATCACGGTTAAGTTACAGTTAGGTTAAGTTTAAGTTGCGGTTAGGTTGTGGTAGTAGCGTAGCTATTTTTTTTTTTTGGCGCCCGGGGCCAGCAAGAAATTTTGCGTCCCCACCCCAATATAGATATATAACAATTTCTCTCAATTTGGCGCCCCTAGGCGTCGGCGCCCGGGGCGGACGCCCCTCTTGCCCCCCCCCCTCTTAGCTACGCCACTGGGTTGTGGTTAGATTATGGGTAGGTTATGATAAGTTGACAGCCAGGTTACATTTATGGTTTATTTAAGTTACAGTTAGGTTACTGTTAAGATACAGCTACACTGTTAAAAATCTGCTGCATTTTGCTGCAACGCACTCCCCTGCTTGTATAGAAAACGGTTTCTTGGCCGTGAAATGGAGCTTTCTCATTGGTTGGAAGAGATATTATATACAAGCGGTGGAGTGCGTTGCAGCAAAATGCAGCAGATTTTTAACAGTATAGGTTACAGATAAGTTATGATTACAATACAATTAGGTTACGGTTAGGATTTTGTTCACAGAATGAACATTACGCATGTTTGATAAAAGATATACACCTATTTTTGTGAAATGGCTCTGAAATTATAATACTATATACTAACCTTTTAGCTAATCATCGAGAATCGATTTCATTCACGGTATAGTCGGATTTAAGAGTGTTATAATTAGTTTGAAATTCAAAATATTTCACTTGGGATATCTATGTGAAAAAAGTATTTAGTTAAGTCACTAAACAGTAATTTTAAGGATAAATATCAACACTTTAGCACGAAAATCATGCAATCATTGAACACATACTCTCTCCTGCGTTTCCCATTGTAGTCATTTTGGGTATTTTTGGAGTTAAATATTATTTTTTTTTTTAAACCAATTTTTGACACAGTCAGGGGGTACGTATTTAATGTAATGTACACTGTAAAAATTTTACTCTTTTTCTGCATCATCACTCTCCCGCTTTTATAGAATATCTCTCTTTTGACCTATGAGAATGCTCCATAATAAGCTGAAGTAATCATTTTCTATAAAAGCGATGGAGTGACGATGCAGCAAAAGGGTCAAATTTTTAACAGTGTATTTACAGGTATTTCGAGTTAAAGATAAAATCATAAAAATTTCAAGTTCGTTTAACATTATTATTACGGATCCGGGCAACGCCGGGCGGGTCAGCTAGTATATATATATATGTATATAAGCTTTTTGACTGATGGTAGTTTTGGAGTCTAGGAGTCGTGATCGGTGTAGATCTGCAAAAAATTTTCAGAAATTCCAACATGGGCGAGAATGCAATAGGTAGAAAATAGAATAGGTAGAATTCGTATGAAATACGAAATCTACCTAATAAATAAAATGAATCTTCTTTAAATGAAAATCATAAACGTCTCATTTCTTATCTTATATTTTTTTATAAAAATTATATTTTATTATTTATCTGAGATTTTTATAAAAAAAAAAAAAAATTAAATATTAGCTGAAACCCTAAGCTATAAAAAACGAAAGATATTTTAGATTGATCTTTTTAAAAATCATTTAAATTTTCTTAGAAAGTTTGCACATTTTGCAAAAAATTAACATTTTTGTTAATATTTGAAATGCCAAAAATGTTTTCTCTCAATAACAATTGCATCTTTTTTTTTCTGTGTGAAATGGAATTCTGATTTTTTTTTCATTTAGATTGCAAGAAAAAAAACTTACATTTTTCCACTTTAAAAAAAAAAAAAAAGAAACTTTAATCTCTTACTCTCTTACTTTTAAGTGCATTTTCCTCTTTCTAATTCATAGTTTTCCTGGGATCATTCACCAGTTGAGGAATACTTTTTCGCATAACATTTGATCAAAAAATGTTGAAAGTCATTCCGTTACCTAAATTAAATAGACGAAAAGTTCTTCATACCGGATAAAACTTTGAAGATCCTCTTGAAACTTTTCTCTTTATAATCCAACATCTTATAAATAGAAATATCCAAAATGTCTAAGATAAAGACTCTAAATATTGAGAAATAGAATAAAACGATTTTAGTTTATCCAAGATGTTGCAGAGGTCTTTATTCTTAAAAATTTAAATTCGCAAAGTATTTTTAGTAATGTCTTGTTTTATAAATTCTCTTAATATTTAAATCCATCATTGAAGCATGATTTTTCTTCATTTTCTACACTTAAGTTTAAATTCTACTCACTTAGATTTAGAAATATAGCTAGATGGAGAAAAAAAGAATATTTCCAATGAATGTTCTTTGAATGAATAAAAAAAAAATTTTCTTTAATAAAAAGAATAAAATTCTTGATTTCCTACCTTATACTTTTATAAGAATCTTATTTTATTATTTACGTTAGATTTTTATGAAAAAAATCGTTAAATATTAGCTCAAAATCTAAACTACCAAAAAAACAAAAAATATTTCTAAAAAAATGTCTTTAAAATAATTTAAATTTTGTTGGAAAATTTTCACATTTTACATAAAATTAACCTTTTTTTAAACTCTTTGAGATTTTATAAATACATTTTTCAATAGCAATCTTATTTTTCTTTTCGGTATGATATAAAATAATTTTTTTTTCATTTAGATACCCCCCCCGCCCTCCAAAAAAATATTTTATTTTTGAAAATGAAACTTTCTTCTCTTATATTTATGCACATTTCATGTTTCTAATACATAGTTTCCTGATATTATCTGTCAGTTGAGGAATACTCTTTCTCATACCGTGTGATCAAAGGATATTGAAATCCATTCAGTTATCTGAATTAAATAGACGAAAGAAATGCTTTTGATAGCGGATAAATCTTTGGAGATCCTCTTCAAACTTTTCTCTTTGTGTAATAATCTAATATCTTATAAATACAAGTGTCCAAAATGTCGAGGATAAAGATTCTAAATAATGAGAAATGGAATAAAATACATTCTAGTTTATCTGAGATTTTGAAGAGCTATTTATTCTTTTAATATAACGTCGTGGAACACATTTAGCAATGACTTTTGATTTATATGTTGTCCTAAAATTTAAATTTATTATTTAAATTTATTATTATATATATATATATATATATATATATATATACATTGAGATGCCACAAATGTTTTCTCTCAATAACGATTGTATATTTCTTTTCTGTACGAAATTGAATTCTGACTTACTTCATTTTGATGGTTAAAAAAAAAAAAAAAAATCTCCACTTTCAAAAAAGAAACTTTATTCTTTTACTTTAGTGTAAATTTTCATCTTTCTAAATCATAGTTTTGTTGTGATAAACTTCCAGTTGAGGAATACCCTTTCGTATACCGTTTGGTCAAAGGATATTGAAAGCCATTCAGTTATCTGAATTAAATTGACGAAAGAAATGCGTTTGATAGCGGATCAAACTTTGAAAATTCTCTTGAAACTTTTCTCTTTGTGTAATAATCTAACATCTTATCAATACAAATAACCAAAATGCAGGGGATAAAGACTCTAAATATTGAGAAATAGAATAAAATATACTTAATTTATCCGAGATGTAAAAGATCTCTTTATTCTTTAAATATAAAGTCTCAGAACATTTTTAACAATATCGTTTGGTACATAGGTACTCTTAAAATTTAAATCCATTATTGAAGCATGATTTTCTGCATTTTTTGCATTTAATTTTAAATTTTGCTCACTTAGATTTAGAAATATATCTTCATGGAGAAAAAAAAGAATGCTTTGAATTTACTATATTGTACTTTTTATAAGCATTTTATTTCATTATTTTAGATTTTTATGAAAAAAATATGGTAAGTATTAGCTCAAATTCTCATCTATAATAAAAACTAAATGTACTTTAAATTAATCATCTTAAAAGTTATTTAAATTTTCTTAGAAAATCTTCACATTTTGTATAAAATTAACTTGTTTTTTAGTCTTTGAGATTCCAGAAATTTTTCTCAATAACAATTTTCTTTTCTATGTAAAAAGAAATTACGATTTGTTTTTTCATTTTAAATGGCAAGACAAAATAATTTCACACTTTCTCCACTTGCACAAAAGAAACTTTATTCTCTTACTTTTGAGTATACTTTCCCCTTTCTAATTCATAATTTTCCTGTGATTATCTGCCAGTTGACCAATACTCTTTCACATACTGTTTGATCAAAGGAAATTAAAAGCCATTCAGTTATCTGAATTAAATAGACGAAAAAAATATTTTTGATAGAGGATAAAATTTTTAAGATTCGGTTGAAATTTTTCTCTTTGTGTAATATTGTAATATCCTATTAATACAACTGTCCAAAATATCAAAGATTAAATCTCTAAATATTGGGATATAGAATTAAATACATTTTAGTTCGTCCTAGATGTAGAAGAGATGGAAGATGTAGAAAAGCATTTTATTCTGTTATTTATCTTAGATTTTTTTTTTAAAGAAAAGTCGTTAAATATTATTTCAAAATCTCAGCTATAAGATAAAGAAAAATATTTTAGATTAATGTCTTTAAAAGTTATATTTTTTCTTAAAAAAAATTACACATTTTACATTTTTTTCTAAAATGCCATAAATAATTATTTCCTCAATTATAATTGCCTCTTTGATTTTTCTTTTCTGTATAAAATAAAATTCTGTTTTTTTTCTGTAATGGGAGGGGAGGACAAAAAAACTCATTTTTTTCCACTTTCAAAATAGAAACTTTATTCTCTTACTTTTGAGAATACTTTCCTCTTTCTAATTCATAGTTTTCCTGTGGTCATCTGCCAGTTGAAAAATACTCTTTCACATACTGTTTGATCAAAGCATATTGAAAGCCATTCAGTTATCTGAATTAAATAGACGAAAGAAATACTTTTAATAGCAGATAAAATTATGAAGATTCTCTTGAAATTTTTCTCTTTGTGTAACATTATATCTTATAAATAGAACTCTTGAAAATATCGAGGTTATAATCTCTAAATATTAAGAAATAGAATAAGATACATTTTAATTCATTCAAGGTGTAACAGAGATGGAAGATGTAGAAAAGTATTTTATTTTGTTATTTATCTTAGATTTTTATGAAAAAAAAATCGGTAAATATTAGCTCAAAATCTCAGCTATAAAATAACGAACAATATTTTAGATTAATGTTCTTAAAAGTTATAATTTTTGTTAAAAAGTTAGCACATTTTATGTTTTACTTTATTTTTCTGAAATGCCAGAAATGATTTTCCTCAATAAAAAATGCATCTTTTGTCTTTCTTTTCTGGTATAAAATATTTTGTTGTTGTTGCTGTTGTTATTGTTGTTGTTTTTTGTTTGTTTTGTGTTTGTTTTTTGTTTTTTGTAATGGGTGGGGGGTGAAAAAAAAAATTTTTCCCACTTTTAAAAAAGAAACTTTATTCTCTTACTTTTGAGTACACTTTTTCCTTTCTAATTCATAGTTATCTGTAATCATATGCCAGTTGAGGAATACTCTTTCTCATACCATTTGATCAAAGGATATTGAAAGCCATTCAGTTATCTGAATTAAATAGACGAAAGGAATATCTTTCATAGCGGATAAAACTATGAAGAACATTTTGAAACTTTTCTCTTTGGTAATAATCTAACATCTTATCAATACAAATGTCCAAAATACAGAGGATAAAAACTCTAAATATTGAGCAATAGAATAACATACATTTTAGTTTATCCGATATGTTGAAGAGATGTTTATCATTTTAATATAACGTCGTGGAACACATTTAGCAATATCTTTTGATTTATGCATTGTCCTAAAATTAAAATTTATTATTGAAGCATGAATTTTCTTTACCTTTTACACTTAATTTTAAATTCTGCTCACTTAGATTTAAATACATATATCTAGATGGGGGGGGGGAATACTTTAAATGAATAAAAAAGTATTCTTTAATGAAGAGAATAAACGTTTTCAATTTATATCTTATATTTATCATATGTATTTTATTTTATTATTTATCTTAGATTTTTATGAAAAATTTGGTAAATATTAGCTGAAACTCTAAGCTATAAATAAAACTAAAAAAGTTTTTAATTAATTATCTTTAAATTAAATTAAATTTTTTTATAATGTTTGAACATTTCTGATAAAACTAACTTTTTTTGTTTTTGAGACGCCAGAAATGTTTTCCCTCATTAACAATTGTATCTTTCTTTTCTGTATGAAATTGAATTCTGATTTTTTTCATTTAGATGGCAAAGAAAAAAAACATATATTTTCTCCCCTTTCAAAAAAGAAACTTTATGCACTTACTGTAGAGTAAATTTTCATCTTTCTAATTCATAGTTTTCCTGTTATCATCTGCCAGTTGAGGAATACCCTTTCGCATGCCATTTGATCAAAAAATGTTGAAAGCCATTCAGTTATCTGAATTAAATAGACGAAAAAAATGCATTTGATACCGGATAAAACTTTGAAAAATCTCTTGAAACTTTTCTCTTTATGTAATAATCTAACATCTAATCAATACAAAAATCCAAAATGCCGAGGATAAAGACTCTAAATATGGAGAAATTGAATAAAATAAATTTTAGTTTATCCAAGATGTGGTAGAACTCTTTATTCTTTAAATATAAAGTCGCAGAACATTTTTAACAATGTCTTTCGGTATATAGGTTCTCTTAAAATTTAAATCCATTATTAAAGCATCATTTTTGCCCATTTTTTGCACTTAATTTTAAATTCTACTCATTTAGATTTAGAAATATATCTTGATGGAGAAAAAGAAGAATACTTTGAATGTAATGTACTTTAAATGAATAAAAAATAATTTTCTTTAATGAAAAGAATAAACTTCTTCATTTCATATCTTATACTTTCTATAAGCATTTTATGTTATTATTTTAGATTTTTATGAAAAAAAAAATCGGTAAGTTTTAGTTTATATTTTAAGCTAAAGCTTAAAATCGGAACTAATACTTACCGATTAAATCCGATGTTACCGATTTTGCCGATAAAAACTAAATATACTTTAAATTAATATTCTTAAAAGTTATTTAAATTTTCTTATAAAATTTTCACATTTTGAATAGAATTATTTTTTTTTCTCTTTGATATACCAGAAATGTTTTCACTCAATAACAATTCTCTTTTCTATATAAAAAGATATAATGATTTTTTTTCATTTAAATGTCAAGACAAAAATAATCTTACACTTTCTCCACTTGCACAAAAAGAACTTTATTCTCTTACTTTTGAGTATACTTTCCTCTTTCTAATTCACAGTTATCGTGTGATCATCTGCCAGTTGAAGAATACTCCTTCACATACTGTTTGATCAAAGATATTCAAAGCCATTCAAGTATCTGAATTAAATACATGAAAGATATACTTTTTATGATCAATGAAATTTTTAAGATTCTCTTGAAACTTTTCTCTTTGTGTAATATCATATCTTAAAAATACAAATGGTCCAAAATGCTGAGGGTGAAATCTCTAAATATTGGGAAATAGATTAAGATGCATTTTTATTCATCCAAGATTTAAAAGAGATTAAAGATGTGGAAAAGCATTTTATTCTGTTATTTATCTTAGATTTTTATGAAAAGAAAATTCGGCAAATATTAGTTGAAAATCTCAGCTATAAAATAACGAAAAATATTTTAGATTTATCTTCTTAAAAACTATAATTTTTCTTAGAAATTTTATAAATTTTACATTCTACCTTTTTTTCAGATCCCACAAATGATTTTTCTTAGTAAAAATTGTATGTTTCTTCTTTCTTTTCTGTACAAAATAGAATTTTTTGAGGGGAGCGAACAAAAGAAGAAACGCACATTTTTTTCCACTTGCACAAAAGAAATTTTATTATCTTACTTTTCTTACTTTTTACTATACTTTCCTCTTTCTAATTTATAATTTTCCTGTGATCATTTGCCAGTTGTGGAATGCTCTTTCTCATGCCGTTTGAACAAGATATTTTGAAAATCATTCAGTTATCTGAATTTAATAGATAAAAAAAAGGCTTTTAATAGCTCTAAAACTTTAAAGATCCCCTGGAAACGTTTCTCTTTGTGTAATAACTTAACATCTTATAAATGGAAATGTTCAAAATGTCAATTATAAAGACTCTAAGTGTATCGAAATAGAATAAAATCATTTTAATTTATCCAAGATGTTATTGAAGTCTTTATTCTTTAAATATAAAGTCGCAGAACATTTTAGTAGTGCCTTTTGTTTTATAAATTCTCTTAAAATTTAAATCCATTCTAGAAGCATGATTTTTCTTTATTTTTGTTTACCTGATGAAAATTTAGCTAAAATAAGAAAAAATAAGAAATTAAGAATACTTTCAATATGCTTTAAATGAATAAAAAAAATTTTCTTTAATGAATTTTCCATTTCCCATCTTATATTTTTATAAGAATTTTATATTTTTATTTATCTTAGATTTAAAAAAAAACTCGTTAAATATGCACCCAGAATCTAATCTGCAAAAAAACTAAAAATATTTCAAATTAAACTTCTGTAAAATTATTTAATTTTTCATAGATATCTTTCACATTTTACATAAAATTAACTTTTTTTATTTTTATTATTATTTTTTTGTTGTTGTTGCTAATAGAAATATTTTCTTTCAATAACAAACATATCTTTCTTTTCCGTAAGAAATAGAATTCTGATTTTTTTTTCACTTATATATCCCCCCCCCCCCCCATAAAAAACTTACCATTTTTATTTTTGAAATAGAAACTTTATTCTCTTGCTTTAGTGTAAATTTTCATCTTTCTAATTCATAGTTTTCCTGTGATTATCTGCCAAGTGATGAATGCTCTTTCACATACCGTTTGATCAAAGGATATTGAAAGCTATTTAGTTATCTCAATTAAATAGACGAAAGAAATGCGTTTGATAGCGAATAAAACGTTGAAGATCCTTTTGAAATTTTTCTCTCGTTGTGTAATAATCTAACATCTTATAAATAGAAATATCCAAAATGTCAATGACATATAGTCTAAATATTTTGAAATAGAAAAAATGCATTTTAGTTCGTAGAAGATGTGGAATAGCTATTATTCTTCAAATACAAAGTCGCAGAATATTTTTAGCAATGTCTTTTGATTTAAAAATTCTTATAAAATTTAAAATTTAAATCCATTATTTAAAGTTTAGATATAACTTACTTTTGTAAACGAAAAAAAATGTAGACTAAAAAATAATACTTATACTTTAAAGAATACATTTAATATTTTAGATTTTTGTGTTTCTTAAATCATTTTTTGTAAAGGAAAAAAGAAAATCTCATGCATACATAATGCATATAAATATTTATCATTTACATGTATAACAAATTTATCAGAAATTTGCAGATGGAGAGAAAATATATATAATTAGGAACATGTGCATTAAATAATCATTCTTAATACGATTAGAAATTAAGAGCCAAAAACAAAATTGGAGATTGACTTCTATTTTCGGAGATCACCTGGCCAACATAATGCGTAAATATCAAAACCGTTTTCGAGTAAGAATCTATGCACTTTTGAAGTGAAAAAAAAAATTAAAATAAGAACTACTCAAAGAGGTAGAATCTTTGTCAGGTTCTGAGCAAACATCTGCTACAGATTAGAATTTCTGTTATTTCTCTATCTTAATATTTTATGTATTGTACCGGCAGTGTACTGGAATTTTCAAGGTGACAATCTTTCTTTGTTAAAATGAGAATTAACAGGTGATAATGTGCAGGTGGTGAAGTGAGAAAGAGAACATTGCCGAGAGGCGTGTTCATCCGTCAGCGATGTATGTGAATGATGAGCAAACAAGGAACACGCCACGAATCAAGAAAGCAATGTGGAATGCGTCCAATGGAGAAGCTCCACAAGGGGGTTTAGATTGAGGAAAAGTAGTGATTTGAGAAGGGCAAGTCTTGTCAGAGATTTTGGCAGTTCGTATTTGGAGAGCAAGGGATACAGACGTCCCGGTGTGTAGTGCTCTGGGCCGGATAGCGTAGGCCGAGTATTCATGTGTTGGGAGATTCGAAATTACTCTCCGGTAAAGTGAATCTAACGTGCATTGAGTGTGAGGGACAAGGTGTAATTTGAACAGTACACAGCCAACCGTTTACTGTATTTAATTTAATGTTGAACCGGATCACCTATATCCGAGTTGTAACTGTATATAATTGTAAATAGCGTATTTCTTGTGCACATATAGTATAAATAAACTGTTAATTCAGTTAATTCACAGCGTCGGCATTCATTTACACAATCCTCACAGTGGGTGACCGATATCACCTGATAATATCGGTGGTGGCAGCTACAACTACTACGGGCATTCTTCAAAGTTGTGCGGGCTGAGAGAACTTCCGACAATCTTTTTTTAAGGAGACACACTACCTTTGAAACCATCTCTTCAATTTTGTATAATACTGCAATAATATGTTGCTTCTCAATACTTAATACTAAAAATTAAATAATATTTTTAAAAAATCTTACAGAACAGCCTATTTTACTGAAATTTAACTTTGAAAAAAAAACTTAACTTTTTTTAAAATTTTAGCAACTTTTATAAATATGAATATTTTTGTTTCAATTTTTTTCACATTCACAAGAATGTACTATATAAAACTCTACATGCACTTTTAGATGAATGGGATTTTACATTTAATATGATTTTTTTTCGCGGGAATAGTGAAAAAAGGGAGGAAATTCAACTCACAATTTAAATATTTAAAAAAAATAACTATACACTTGAATGTTAAATCCATGCTCAAAAATATTAAATACACAATGGAAAACAAGTAAAAAAAATTCAAACCTATATCTAAATTAGAAAAAAAGAGCCTTAGTATTTATCGAACAAGCATGTTATAAAAATATGAACAGGGAGAAAAATCAGTTTAAAGTTTTCAAGGGTATGGGTAAGTGCGTTAGATCTAAACAAAATTTACCATATCTTTTGATTGATTATCATATAGGTAAAAATGAGGTTTCGAAATTTTCACAAATAAAAAAGATTTTGTTTATTAATTAAAAAAAAATTAAAATCGATATTCTGACCTATTTAAAGGTAATATGTCCCTTTAAACTGAAAACAGTATTTTCTCTCAACGCTGTTCTTTATCTTAAAATAGACCTTGCATTTCTAACTTCTATTATAAAGTATGTTATAGACTGGTGCACATGTAATAATGAGAAAGATGTGAACATCGAAATTTTTCACTAGTTATTATATGCTTTTTATTTGAAGAAAAAATTAGAAACGATAGCAGCACCTACAAGACACGTGGTAAAAACTTTTTGGAGTTCTTTAACATTTTGTTTGTTTTCGGTAGACAAAACACAGTTTACATATCTCAAAATATACGTGCCAACTTGATAAGCAAATAACTTTGTTTATTTAATCATTTGTTTGAATTTTAATGTTTTTACATGTACAATGAATACTGACAAATATTTTTCAATGAAATGTTTTTTCTAAAATTGAGACAGGTTAATGATTTTTCAATTTAACTCTAGTGTTCATGTGAGGCACTTGTGAACAGACTAGTTGGAGCAGATATGAATAGTTCAAAGTGTTCCAATAGTCATTCTGTGATTTTGTTCCTTTCAGTTAACATCATGAGAAAAAATGTTAGCTCCAATAGTTATAATTTTCTTGAAGTAGAAGATTCTTCGTGAGTCAACATTTGATTTTGTATTAAAATTTCTACGAAAAACATTTGTGAACAAAAAAAGAGTAACAAGCTCGTTTACGTTCAATTGTTTTTAAAATAAATTTATTGTTTTCAAAAATGAAATAATGTTATGTAATATTTTACTAAAACAGCATTTTTTTTGCACTGTTAATACAAAAATGTTAATTTTTCTGTCTAATTTCTTCAAACTTGCAAAGACAGCTTACCTTCATCTCTGAAATAGCTATGTATATGATGCTTTAAATGAAGATAGATATCAGTAATATCTTAACAAGGCGAAATTATTAATCTGGTAATTACTATAAAATTCCAAAAGCAAGTATCCTCCATTTTTCAAAAGCAAAAGAAGTTAAATTTGTTTTTGATAGAGGCACTTATAATCGGGATATGTTTCAATCACTAAAACAGCCTTCTTTATCATGAATTTAAAAGAAAGTAAGTGGTGAGAATTTTTCGTTTTTCGGCAGATTTCCGATAAACATTATTTAAATGCCCTTTTTAAAATTTCCCCCAAACAAAACATCCGAAGTATTTTTTTTTTCAAATTCACTTTTTTTTTTTTTTTTAATTGCAACAATCATTCATCATCTAACCTTCCCTCGCCCTCAAATCCACTTATTTTCATTTTATAATCGTGTGATTAAACATATCACTCAGAAACTGGAGAAAATTTTACATTTTTTTTCTTTATAGTGAATTTAACACATAATATAACTAATGATTATGAAGACAAACAAATAATAAATTAAAAACATGTCAAAGAATATTTTTCCCCTTGTTCACAACTGCACCACTGGTGGATCATATGTGAACATTTATTTTGAATTTTTAAAACTATTAAAAAATTAGAAGAACTATAAAGACCACTTTAAAAAAAATTACCGATTGTAAAAAAAAATTATTTTACTAAATTCAATACATTTTTTTATCGAAATTAACCCAGTTATGAATAAAGGCCATGCTTATGTGAATTGTTCACAAATGTCCCCAGTCTCTCCCAAGGAGTTATTAATACATCCGAGTTTCCCTGTATCTAAAGTAGTGTCATATTGATCCCTGGCTGTGTAGAATTTAATGTTTATATTTTTAGCTAATACTTTAAATATTCTCTTCAAAATTCTGTCTAAGCCGTGATTGATGAATTATTTACTTTAAAACAACAACAGTAACTTTTAAATAACTTCATATTCCTATTTCATATCGATCCACATGTTATTGAGATGTTCAGTAATATCTGAAGGTTAAATAATATACAGTTTTCTCTAACATATTCTTTATACTGTTCTTTAAACAAAGAGAGTGAGTTTCAGATTATCAATACAGTACAAAAAGGAATGCGGAAAATTTAGTTATAATGCAAAGATATGTATTTTAAGTAAATATCAATCTCCATCATCCTTCATATTCTTGATATACCTAAGCATTCATAGTAATTTCATGCAAAATAATTGCGTTTCGTTGTTTTTTTTTTAAAGAATGATATAAGTTATATTAAGCTACCGGGGCGATAGCCGGCTGGGATTTTTCACTCAGATAACCTTATTGGTCATAACATCTGGTCTGTCATTTAGACAGCTCAACAGAATAGACCGCAGGTAAAGGAACTCCATGTGACGATGGGTACGTAGATATACTATTATTTTCAACACAATCTAACTGATTGGTAAAGTAATCATACGAATTGACAGGTAAAGCATTGGCCTTGTAAGCCAAGTATCTGGGTTCGATTCCCGGCCTGGGCAATTTTTCCCTCAGTTGGAAATATTCAATTCGTATGATTACTTTACCAATCAGTTAGATTGTGTTGAAAATAATGATATAAGATATGCCTACAGAAATATATATTTTCAATGTTGAATTATAAATATCCACCAGTAAGAAAAATTAAACATTAAGCATAAATTATGAAATACTTTCCAACACTTCTTAAAAATCTTTAAGAAAAAAACTTCATTATCTCGGTTAATAAGGTGTTATTGCCCATAGCAAAATATGTATTCTAAAACTTTTTAAGAGCCCTGTATTTCATCTGTCGGTGATATATATACTATTAGAAGTGGAACTTTTGTTAAGCAAGATAACGCCTAACAAGTTGAAATTTCACTTTCAGCAATTTATACTAATGGATGGAAGCACACGAATGCTTCTTCTCAGCCTTGTAGTTTATGTAGCACCTTTATGGCACTCCAGTATTTATCTAAAATTTAATTAAACACCATTAAAACTACTGAAATCATATTTTCAGATATTATCATCCATAGGCGACTCTGTATCCAATTTTTTGCGTGGCCCTGTGTATAATTTATATATATTCTATAAACACTTTTTTAGTAAACTTAATGCAGTTCCCTGCAAAAATGCATAACATTTTTCTAAACCACTTTTCAGTAATTTACGCTCATATTCAGTAATTTTTGCGAACTCTTTTGTTTTGCCCCGCATGTGCATTATAGCATTTAAACACACCATATAATATGCATAAATTTAGTTAAATTTAAAAGTGCATATCATAATTAATAAAAATGCTTTCATCCATCCAATATCCGTCATAACTAATGTACAGTATTTCGGATAGAATATACTATTTGAAATATCTTGTGCGTCCGTGTAAATGCTATGCACTCCGTATTATGTGTGAAATAAATTATGTTAAGCTTCAGATACGTATATCAATTTTAATATACTTGAAATATAACTAAATATGTCGCAAACAATTCTCCTTATCCTTTTTTGTGGAACCTTTTCTGTGGCCCTATAAACGAATAGTAACTATACTTATATTTTACAGAATGCATATTTTAGCACACTTCGTAAATGCACATAAATTTTAATGTTTCTGACGAGGTGTGACATCCGTAAAATTCATTTGGTACGATTTTCTTCCTTAAGCTGTAATGGAAAAATTTTGACTGTCCCTTTAAATAAAGTAATCATTCTAGAAAGTGCATTTAAAATAGAGTTCATGCTAATGTTATCGTCAATAAATTTCAAAAATATGAGTATATTTACGAGAATTAAGGCGTAGACAGACAAACGAAATCATATACAATTTTCAACTTTGTTGGAAAATGTTAAAAAAGGAAGAAAAATAGTTTTATATTGTTTTGGATCTCTTTAACATCATACTAGTGTTTTCCACATCATATGAAATACTTTAAGTAAAAATATATTGTGTAGGATCTGTATTCGTAATAATGATGTCCATAAAAAAGGGTAGGCTTAATTGAGACTTCCTTTTGTAAATTATTTAAAAAAATTATTATAACTAAATATTAAAATAATACGTTTTCTCTCCTCTTTGTACCGTAAAATGGCGTGAATCGGAACACTTTTCAACTTCAACGTTAAAAAAAACGCAACAACTGATATTTTAATTTTTTTTATTTTTGTACTAGAAACTTCGGTCTTGTTTTGTTCTTTACATTTTAAGCAAAAACGAAACATCTTTACTGATTATATATAAATTACCGTATTTTCGGGTGTATAGCCCGCACCCGGTGTATAACCCGCACCCCTAAATCGAGCAGTGCAGTAAAAAAAGTTCGTGTATAACCCGCGGAGATGCATCGGTGTATAGTCCGAGGGCTATACACCATTTAAGAACTTATATTTCGTTCAGGGTTCGAAATTTGAAGCCATTAGTCATAATTTTTAACACAAAATTACCAAATTTTTTCGTGATGCATAATACCTACAGTAATTCGGCTAAAAAATTAAGATTATCAGTACCGTAATTTTCGGAAGAAACGCCGCGGCGTTTACGTATTTTAAGATAAAATTTCATGCGATACGGCATTAACGCGCATTTTTTTTTTTTTTTCAAACAAGCGTGATATTTTTTCTGAATTTTTCCGAAAAAAAATCGGTGATAAATTCAAAATTTCGGACATAAAATGTATACGTATCTTAGGTCATTGGTTCCCAAAAGGATCGAATCCTCGGAATCGGACCGAAATGCACCAACTTCGAAAAGGAACGATTCCTCGGACTCTATCTGAAATGAAATGACTTCGATTCCTTCAACTCGTTCCGAAATTAAACGACTCTGTAAGGGAACGATTCCTAGGAATCGTTTCGAAAAAGACCAACTGCACTGAATCGTTCCGAAATGACATAAATCATGCACTTTTTTTTGTTCTTTGCAACAGGGTAGGGTATCAACTCCGAAAAGAAACGATTCCTCGGACTCTATCTGAAATGAAACGACTCATGAAAAGTTCGGTTCCTTGAAATCGTTCCGAAATGAAACGACTCTGTAAAGGAACGATTCCTCGGAATGGTTTCGAAAAAATCCAACTGCTCTAAATGGTTCTGAAATGGCATATATCACGCACTTTTTTTTTGTTCTTTGCAACAGGGTAGGGTACCAACTCCGAAAAGAAACGATTCCTCAGACTCTATCTGAAATAAAACGACTCCAAAAAAGTTCGATTCCTTGAACTCGTCGGAAATGAAACGACTCTGTAAAGGAACGATTCCTTGGATTCGTTTCGGAAAAGACCGACTGCTCTGAATCGTTCCGAAATGACATAAATCACGCACTTTTTTTTTTTTTTTTTTTTTTTTTTTTTGTTCTTTGCAACAGGGTAGGGTAGATTTTTTTTTTTTTTTTTTTTGAAAAATAAACTAAATCTTAAATAAGCTTAAATGCAGAATCGTCGAGGTTGGAAGGGTTCCGGATTTTGGATTTTGTACTCTACAAACACAATGGGGTGCTGCAGCACCGATTCGCTAGCAAATTATTTTCTGATATTTTCTTTATAGAATTTTTTTAGGTCTTTTTTAGAAATTTCGCGGCATGGCGAAAAAAAATTACAAACCTTGATGTTTTTTTTTTTTTTTTCAAATTTTTTGAATTTAAAAGTTGTAGAAAAAATATCACGATATCCAATTTTTTAAAAAAATCTTTGTATAACCCGCACCGTGTATAAACCGCAGCGGCTTTTTTGGAAGGTTTTTTTCGTGTATAAACCGCGGACTATACACCCGAAAATACGGTATTTAGTTTTTTAATGGTATTCTGATTCACCCCTATCTGCGGGGTGAATCAGAACAAATGTTATAATCTTTATTTGACCCAATTCAAACTTTAATAGGGTTGATAAAAACAAGTAATAATGATAAGAGAGGAATAGGAACGCGTAGTTATTGTGAAACCAAGCCTTTATTTTATGTACAAGTAAAGATATGCCCTATTAAAACTTAGAAAACAAGTTTAAAATCAATAAAAATTCAAATTTATTTTAAGAAATTATACTCGAATTGCAGAAGTAGAATTTAATACAGATTCAGCTCTGTTCTGTGTTATCCTTTACTAGTAGTCAATGGGTAAGTGAATATATTGAGTAGCCCCAATCGCTGCATGTATTAATACGATCTACTATTACATCTTCATCCCCCAGCCCTTAGTACTGTTTGCATCCCTCTCTTTTTTAATTGATTTTTCATTTTGTGATGTTTGTGTAATGTTGTGGATGTCAAAAAATAATTCTGTGAAGTTTTTCTAACTAATTATCTATTTTTAAATTCTTTTATTGTGTGTTCCATGTTTGTTCGATTAGGCGTGACTTTTTTGTTTAACCAAGTAATTTCTTGGCACCTTTAAACTCTTCAAGTAATTAGAACAGACAAAATATTGTTACAATACATATTCATACTTATATTTTCATATATTACATGAAACTATTACTGTACAGAAAATAAACCATGGGAGAAAACATGTTTCGATTCACCCCGTAAATCTTAAACCTCTGATGTTGCAAGCCATTTTTCATTTTTTCATTATGTAGTTTAAAAATAAATAGAATGTTTTACAGCATATCGTTTACAGGTCTATCATTAATTAAAAATCCCCTCTTTTAGGTTTAGAATACGAAAAATACTATAGCTACATACAAAGTTTTGAAGACGTTCAAAAAATGAGGTTTTTGAAAGTACTCTTAAAGTTTTTTTATATGCCCCAGTAGTGATGCCAACATGTCAAAACTGAATTTCCCTACTCTTAATGTTATTACCTTCTTGTAAAAAAATTGGCAACTAAAAATATCATCTCATATATTTATAATGAATTTATTTGTATGACCGGGAAGTTTCGTTCCTATTCACCCCGCTGTTCATATTCACCCCATTTTACGGTAGCACATATAATAGTTTTGTTTCATATGGTCGTATTCTGATTTGATAAAAATATATTTTCATACGTTTGCAATTTCTTTCTCGTTTAGCTTTCTGAGAAAATTCCTGCTGTTTTTAAACAGTGCAGTATATATCACACCACAATGTACAAGGTGGTCATAAAAAAAAACTTTGCCGATATATGGAGCTCTAACGGCTGTCCGTTTAACCGATCTAGATGAGATTTCAGATATACCTATTCAGAGGTAAGAGCTCGGGATTCTCTGAACGGCAACAAAATGGTGCTCACGGTTATGATTATAGCTACAGAAACTCGTAATTTTCTAATGGCAACGCCTTTTTTTTTTTTTTTTTTTTTTGGTTGCAAAATATTCAGTGCATGCGAAAATCCTAAAGAACGTTTAAACCGTAAGTATGTCGCAAGAAACCGACTTGTTATCCACGCACAAAAAAATCAGCTCTACAAACGTCTAACCCTCCCCCCTCCCCCTCAAAGAAAAAAAAACACGACCGGGTCGCTCGGAGGAAATCACTGATTACGACACAGATCAGATAAAAGAAAATTTTGAATTTGATTACAAATTTTCCAAATGAATACTATCACAGATAATTTCATGCGGGTGACTGTTGACAATACAGCCGAACATAACATCGCATGAGGGATGTTTGAAATCTCACGTTTGATAGAATCTTTCAGGCAAAGTTTGCGGATTGTACATGTACACTCTAGATTTGAGGTATCCTCAGACCAGAAATCCTTAGGTGTAAGTTCGGGATCATGGTGGCCACTGAAATGAATAATGGCGTGAGATGACACGGTCGCCAAAATGTTCTTCCAGGACAGGATCCTGCAAATAGACTTTGCTATATGTGGAGGTGCACCATCTTGCATTCAAACGAAGTCATTCGGTGCATTTTGATATAGCAATTTTGGTATAACGTAATTTCGCAGCACTGCAGAATAGCGGGAGCCTGTTACAGAGCAAGTTACAATCCCGCTGGTGTCGCTTCTTCAAAGAAGTAGGGCTTGAGAATAATTGTGCCTCCAATGCCGCACCACACAGTAATTTTGACACCGTGTAAAGATACTGGTGCCACAGCGTGCAGGAATCATGTCTGCTCAGTGCACTCAATTTTTGGTGTTGACGTTGGAAATTAAGGTTAGATGTGCCTCTTCTGTCCATAATATGCGAAGAAGTCAGTCATTATCTCCATCATTTCGGATAAGAAATTCATTAGCAAAGTCTATACGTTGTTGATGGTCCCCCACTTCCAATATCTGCACTGTAAAAAAAAATTCAAGAGGTTACTAAAAATTCTTTAGTAAATTTGTATTCCACAGTATTTTTTAGTAACCATTACAAACTTTTTTTTTGCAAGTGAAACAAGCATTTCTTTTGTAAACTAAACAAAATAATTTTTTGTATAACTAACTTAAAAATTTTTAGTGTGAGCCACCAAGAAAATTTTAGTAATAGCTCCAAAATTGTTTTTAATAACCTTTACGTGCGCCCGAAGGACAGGAGCTGCATCCAAACTTCTGAAGCGATAGATTTTCGGCAAAACCGCAATAGATGGCAGCACCAAAAATGCTACCTGCTCTGACAGGATTTTCATAATCCCTTTATTAACGAGTCCTTACACTACATATATTCGGGACGTATTTGATGGTGTCGAACCCGGGACCGCTTAGCCTGGAATCCGTTACTATAACCACTATGCTATCAAGGCCACACCAAGTGAGTTTTAGTAATAGCTATTAAAAATGTAAAACTATTAACTCTTATCCATTGCTAACTTTTTTCTAGTAATTCTTACAGATTTTCTAGTAACCGACTAAGATTACTAAAAAATTTTTAGTAATTACAAGGATCACTAAAGTTTTTTTAGTAGATCGACCCTTTTTTTTTTACAGTGTGGACACGCCGGTATCGATAAAGAAACATGCGAATTACAGAGCACAGTAACTTTAGGACCATTAATTTCAATATATATTCAATGCACGTGATGCACCTTTTGCAGTTTGCATGTGTCCTGTAGTCACTATGTGATGCACTTCCATAACAGTATCCTCAGCAACAGTTGGTTGTCCGCATCGTGGTCTATCACGGGTGTAGTCAGTTTCTTCGAATTTCTTTACTAAATTACGAACAAGTTGCGGGCTATATGGGCCACGTATTTGACGATGGTTTCGATGGTAAGTATGCAAGTTAAGTTTTTTGCAGAATTCAACCCATTTTGATAATAGAGTTTTACCAATTTACCACGAACTTTCGCTGGAAGAATCACTTCGTCGGCATGTGCGAACTAACGAATGAGGAACTAACATTGTTAGTTCCTCATTCGGGACTAACAATGTTGAATCCTCCTCAATTCTTATTTGTTTCCTACGCCGACTATCTGGCGAACGTCGTTTCGTGATTGGTGTTTCACCTCTGTCATATGCAAATTTCCTTCATGTGCCTTGATCGCGTTTTTTCTGGCCGTTCGCAAAGCTAATTTTGTGATAAAATAATATAGATAATATAGACTATAAAAAAATAATATCTCAAAAATAAATTAAGATACAGCTTTCAAAAAAATTGTATTCAAAAGTACATTTTTTTTTCTCTATACGACGGTGTAAAAATTTAAAATTAGCAATGTGTAGAAAGGCAAAATTCTTATTTGTTTTCTCAATTTTTATTTGTTTTCTACGCCGACTATCTGGCGAACGTCGTTTCGTGATTGGTGTTTCGCCTCTGTCATATGCAAATTTCCTTCGTGCGCCTTGATCGCGTTTTTTCTGGCCGTTCGCAGAGCTAATTTTGTGATATAATAAAGCGTTCGTTTATTGCGATACACGTACCGTTTCAACGTTCTGTAGGGTTTTTGCATGCGCTCAGCATTTTGCGATGAAAAAAATTAGCGTTGCCATTTGAAAATTTCGAGTTTCTGTAGCTATAACCGTAACCGTCAGCGCCAATTTGTTGCAGTTCACAGATTACAGAACTCATACCTGTGATTCACTATATCTGAAATCTCATCTCGATCAGATGAACGGACCGGCTGCAAGAGTTCGATATATAGGCAAAGTTTTTTTTTTTTTTTAATGACCACCCTGTATTTACAGTCGTGAATTGCAATGTAATGCCTACATCAGTGTCGTATATATTTATCTGTATCTATATTATAAAGGGCAAAAGTATCTGTGCATAACGCATACGTCATTTTGCGAATGGCAACACTTTCCGTGCAATTTCGGTTTTGCAATTTTCGCTACTGCAAATTTTGCCTTTCTACACATTGCTAATTTTAAATTTTTACACCGTCGTATAGAGAAAAAAAATGTACTTCTGAATAAAATTTTTTTGAAAGCTGTATCTTAATTTATTTTTGAGATATAATTTTTTTTATACTTTTTAATACGAATTTTGTAATTGTGGCAACAGAAACACCTCATTTCTATATTATAAAGGCCAAACGTATCTCTGCGTAACGCATACGTCATTTTATGAATGGCAACACTTTCCCCTGTAATTTCGGTTTTGCAATTTTCGCTACTGCAAATTTTACACTTCTAAACATCGCACGTTTTAAATTTGTACAACGTCGTACAAAGAAAAAAAATGTACTTTTAAATGTAGTTTGTTTGAAAGCTGTATCACAATTTATTTTTGAGACATTAATTTTTTTGCAGTTCTTTGTACCAATTTTGTAATTATGGCAACAGAATCACTCCATTTTCCATTAAAATTAAAAAATATATAGAAATTAAAATGCTCAACATTTTTCCATGCAATTTCGGTTTCGAAATTTTCGTAACTGCAAATTTTACACTTCTTAACATCGTACATTTTAAATTTTTATATCGTCATATAGAGATAAGAAAAATGTACTTTTAAATGCAATATATATATATATATATATATATATATATATATATACATATAAAGAAATTAAAATGAGTATGCTATTTTAAAAATATCATCTAACATTAAATCCGATGAATTTCGGTTTTATTTTGTTTAATAATTTGGATAATTGGGTTTTATAAAATTTTGTTAATTTCAGATTAAAATAGTATTTGTTTGAGAGTTAGACTGACCATAATATAAGATGCATTTTTTACTTTAACTAATTTTGTAGATTTATTATAAATCAATGAAACAGGTCTTTCTCAAAGATTTTATTTCAACGAATTTCGACGGGTTTCACCTCGTTATTAAATCTACACATTTAGAAGATATTTAAAGTGACCTTATTTTTAATAGTTTCTGTAACGTATAGTAGAACTTCTATTTTCTAATCAAAAGAACGGATACAATAAGAAGTTAAAGGTAGATTTTTCAGTCCTTCATGCAAAATCTATTTTATTAACTTTTTTTTTCATTTTTTTTCATTTTTTTCATTTCTTTTTTATATCCTATTAGCCAAAAAACTAATGTTGGTCAAAAGCAAGCTAGAACCCTCCATATATATACAATTATAAACTGGAGTGCATATCATGTTACACGTCAGAAATGCAACATTTTAAACCAAAATATCCAATATTAAGGAAAATTTTGCAGATTGTATAAATGCACTCAGAAACATTTGCCTATTCTATAATGTCATCATATATCACTTTAAATAGTGGATATCTCAGTTCTTCACCACTTAATGGGAAAACGGCCAGGAGCTTTACAAATACTTTATGGAGATCTAAATTGGGAGAAAATGTCTTTAAATAAGTATTTAGGTAAAATAATCATATATTTATTAAGGATACACGTTACTTTTGAAATCATTATTTTAATTTTGAATAAAACTAAAATATATGTGATAGCACAGTATTTAATACTAAAAATTAAATAAAATTTTTAAAAAAATGTAGGATAGTCTATTTTACTAAAATTTAAACTAAAAAAATATAAAAAAAAACGCTACTACCTATTTATATATTAATATTTTTGCTTCGATTTTTTTCCACATTTTTTAGAATATACTGAATAAAACAGTGCATGGATTTTTAGATGTATGAAATTTTACATTTATCACGACTTTTATTCTGTCGTGTATATTAAAACAAGAAGGTAAGTAAGACCGCAGTTCGCACTGAGGATTTTGTTGAATATTTCTTTCAAAATAGCATTTCCTTGAATTAATAAATCCAAGTTGTTAATTTATAATAATTAAATTCTTACATTTTAAAATAATTACAAGTTAATTTTAAAATAATTATAAAATAAAATTATTTATTTTAATCAAATTAAAAATATTTAATCCAAATTATTAAAATAAAATCCAAAATTTCAAATTTTTTTCAAAAAAAAAAAAAATAAAATAGCGGCGATATAAATAAAATTTTTAATTTCTAAAAACGAAAAAAAATGTTTAAACGAATTTTAAATTGTTGAATCGTTAATTAATTGCAATAGCTTTTAAAATAAGAAGAAAATTGAACCACAAACATATTATGAATGTCAGTCATAATATTTATATATATACACTTAAATTGTAGAAAAATACGAAATTTCTTTTAATTAAATCACTCTTAGTATGAAAATTCTAAGTGCCAGCACTGGGTAAGAACCTTCCGTTTTCTAGTGACATGCTTTAAGTCGAAGCCCCGATGTTTGCGTGAAAAACATTGAAATTAAGATCATCTTTTAAAATTTAAATCGTAAAAATAAACGGTTGATATTGACAAAATTTATTTAATTAAAATAGTAGACTTTTTCAAGATTTTATGATTTATTTTGTGACACCGGGTAAGTACACAAAATTTTAAGTCTCTGACTCATACCGTTTTCGTGTACAAACTCTGTGATGAACAGACAAACAGAGGACAGAGACGAATAGAGTTTCGCCAGACTAACGAAACCCTAAAAATCAAGGAAATTCAACAACTCTCAATTTAAATATTTAAAAAATATAACTATAAACTCGAATGTTAAATCCATGCACAGAAATATTAAATGCACCATAGGTAATAAGTAAAAATATTTTCAAACCGCCATCTAAATTAGCAAAAAAGTCTTAGTATTTGTCGAGCAAGCAAGTTATAAAAATATGAACATGGAGAAAAATCAATTTGTAATTTTCATTTGCATAGGTAGTTGCGCTGGGTCACGAAATTTACAATATCACGTGATATAACTGTCGTTTTGGTAAAAATGAGGTATCAAAATATTCATAATTAAAGTAACTTTTAAGTAAAATTTTAAAAAGAAAATAGATATATTGACCAACTTCAAGGGTATTTTATACTGTGTCCAGTCAATATTGTTGCTAGAGGCCAACACTTTGCCAAAGGCAGTTATTTTGTGAAAACGATCGGCAATGTTCAATATTTTTAATCATTTTTTGTTTTCATTGGATAGTTGACATCGATTTACACAAAGTTCGTTTTTAATTTTTTCGATTTTATATTGCAGTTTTATTTTCATAGGAATGCTTTCACCTGTTTCAAAAATAAAGGTCTCCTCATTAAAAATATCTACACAATCTACCAATAAGTGTTTGAAAATTTTCGATTTTTGACATTTTCTCAAATATTTAAAAATATACTTGTCGGATTCTTCTGAAACTTCAGGATTATGAAGATTATGTCTGAAAATAATAAAAGCTCTTTTCCTTTTCTATCACAGGTGTCAAGATACTTATTAGCAGCAATATTGTATTAGATATTGTATTTATTAAATAGTACCAATTTTTTCCTAAAAGTCAGCTAATAAAAAATGTCAATTTGTTGAGAATCCCTTTTAATTCAGCCGTTTTTAGAGAGCAATGTAAAAACAGCTTACTTATAATAATGATATCTTTTTGAATTTTCACGACATTTGATTGGATTTTTTTTATAAGTTACTCCATAGAATTGACTATTAAATGATGTAAAAGAATAGTTTTTATCGTTTGCGCATGCGCAGATAAAAATTATTTCACAAAACTACTCATATTTCATAAAATATTTAACATATTTATATTCCAATTGCGCTATATTTGTCCTAATAGATTTTGCCAATATTTCTGAAATTTGCGTTAAATTTGGTCAAAAACCCTGCATGATATAAACAAAAAACATACCAGAATTTTTTTAATTTTTTTTTTTTTAATTACTTTTTTCTAATATACATGCTATTCTTACAAAAATCAGTGTACATGTTGTGCAATATCCACATACAGTCGAACCTCTATATAACGAAACTCCATGCATCGAATTTCTCCATATAACGAATTTTTAGTAAGAACGGTCCCCTTTTCGCATGATTACATTAAAAACAGACTCTATATAGCGAAATATCTATCTCCATATAACGAATTTTTTCATAAATTGATCTTAATTTATTTAGTTTTAAAAAAGCTTCGAAATCATATGGAATCAATTTTCCATCACTTATTTTCGATTTATCGTTCAGTGGGGAGGTTTTTTTTTTTTTTTTTTTTTTTTTTTATAAATATTACCTCTCTCCTTATTCTTTAAATCTAACAAGTTCATCCCACCTCCCACACACCTTTCAACATCCTTCTCAAAACACAGTCAATTGAATTGTTACATCATATAAGAGAGGAATCAATGAGAGCACATAAGAGAGACCTTCAAATGGAGGAAAATATCAACTACAATTTTTCATTCCTTGCTAAAATTTGAGAATTTTTTTGAGAGCATAACAATTGTAATTTTAAAATCAAAACAACAAAAAATTACAGATTTGTTCCTCTGAAATTTATGTAAGTCTTCCTCATTTGATTTTCATTAAGCTTTCAAATAAATGTCTTTTCTCTTTTTTGAAACTGCTTAAATAAGTAAGAAATAAAATATTAGGTTAATATATACTTTTAAACATTTCAAATTCTTAATTAAAAAGATCAAAAATAATATTTGTTCAAAATTTACATATTAAATACTATTTTTAACATCATACTCTATACATCGACTTTCTCTATATAACGAATTTTTTACTGGAACGATGGATTTCGTTATATAGAGGCTCGACTGTATTTATATTCTGCAGCGATAAATCGTTTCGTGCATTTTCATGTACAGGATGATCCCAAATATTTCTGTTATTCTTTAATTTTTGTCGGCCCCCTAATTGCCCTGCTTATCAAATGGATGTTGATAAATATGAGATCATACATAATCTTCATAATCCTGAAGTTTCAGAAGAATATGACAAGTATATTTTTAAATATTTAGAAAATGTCAAAAATCGAAATTTTTCATCACTTATTGGTAGATAGTGTATAATCAATGTATTCAAAATCAATAAAGCCAAAAGCGGTCTCTGTATCGATCGAACTCATCTATCCTACGCAAAAATAACCATTTAAAAATATTGAAATACAACCGAGATATCTTTCTAAATTTCTTCTTTAGGATTGGCATTTGCAAACAAAGCTTTTTGATTGTCTGAAATTTGCCTCCTAATGCCAAAGTTTCTATTGTTCCTTGTTTAGAAATAAACTGTTTACACCTTAATCAGAAATGTCTTCAAACTATTTTTTTTTCTTTTTTGTGCTAATTCACACAATCTGGCTAAATATATAAATATACATATAGTTTAAAATAAAATACCATTTAACGTTTGCTGATTTTAAACAATAAAACCTATTAATTGAAAAACAGAAATTCTAAGGCTCTTTTACCAATAAATTGTGTCCTGGAAAAGCATATTAATGACCACATTTTGCCAAAGGCAATATCGCAAGATTTCCAAATTAATTAATTAAAAATGCCTCTGGAAATTCATTTATTTAGATTGTAAACTGCGCCTGATCATAAAACTAATGAACTTCGCAAGCGAAGTATTTGTTTCACACGTGTTTTTGACATTTGTGAATGTTTACAATTAGTTAATTCACCAATAAATCATATTTTGGTTTATTTCTAAACCAAAAGCATCGATAATAGTTAAAATACAAGATATATATCTGCAAAGTGTTACTCTTGTTAACTGTTCGACTTGGATAAATGGATAAATAATTATAAACGCAGCTACTATAAAATCTTGTAAATTGTTAGATTTGATAGCATATTGTTATTATTTTCACGTATTCTTAGTTATTGAACTGCAATTATTTTTTAACAAATGAAATAAATGAAAGTTTGGTGATATTGTCTAGCTTTAAAATAAAATAAAAATGTTATTTAGATTTGTTTTTAAAAATCGTAGCATTTTATAATTGTGTTTTTGTTTGTTTTTATTTTTTGATTTTGTTTCTTGTTAATTATAATGATTTTGTTTCTTGTTAATTGTAATACTTGCAAGAGTATGTTAAATAGAGAGTATAACTATTGTAAACATATTTAGAAATTTAAAAGATCATTCTGTTTATAGATATAAAACTTAAAATTTTTCAATTAAAAAAAAAAAAAGTTAAAACAACAATTTTATTTCAATTAATTATTATGCGTTTCAAGGAAAAGGAATAAGTGCCCAAAAATGGCATAAAAGTATATGATTGTTTAAAGTCTGATATATTGTATTTAAAGTTTTTATTGCTTTATTTTATTTATTCATTTATTTATTAACTATTTGCAAAAATGGTTGTTGTTCTCGGTAGAGAATGAGGAAATCTAAAGTATATCTCAAACTTTTTATTGGTTGAATTCCGCAACTAATTTAATTTTATTCGATTCCTGATTGGTCCAAGTTTAATGTCCAAAAATGGAGTACTTCTGTTTTTTATTTTATTCGTTTTCTGATTGGTCCAAGTTTAATGTCCAAAAATTGAATACTTAAGTTGCCACAATGACAAAAAGACAACAAAAACTTTTAAAAAATTAATAATTTAAAAAAAATTGTGATACAAATTTCAAACAAATTTCATTAAAAAGTGCATTTTTTTCCTACGCGACGTGTAAAAATTGAAAATGTACGATGTTAAGAAGTTGAAAAATTTTCAGTTCCAAAAATTGTAAAACTGAAATTTCATTTGAAATTTGTTTGCCATGTGTTCAGGAATATTAATGTCTAATCTATGTCGTACGTAATATGAGGCGTTCAGAAGTCAGTGTGAGTAACTCCATCAAATAAAAATTTACATTTTAAACAGTTAAAGTTGTCTATCTTTAATCTATATTTGTTTTATCATTGGTCTAGGAATATTAATGCTTAATGCACGGCGTACGTAATATTTGACTCGTTATAATCATCCTAAAATGATGTTTATTATTATTATTAATTTAAACATAGAATTTATTTATGTCTTTAAAATTTGAGTCTTCGTAAATATCATTTTCCAAATAGCCGTTGTAATGTGTTAAATTAAAATTTTATTATTATTATTGTTGTTGTTGTTGTTGTTTTTGTTATTATTATTATTATTATTAAACTACATTATAGTAAACTACATTAAAAATTTCATTTCATTTTAATTGCAGTAATCTAACGTTTAATCTTACATAGAAATAAATAATGTTATTGTATCAATGTTTATTTTAGATTTGCAACTATTGTAATTTAAGCTATTTCCTAATAAGTGATCAAAATATAGGAAATGACGAGACATAACAACGTAATACTCCATTATATCCTTAAGGAAGTATCTTAAATTTCCACTACCATCTATAAGAAAACAACTATTTGCCTTTTAAAAAAAGGCAAACATTCATCACTCAGCACACTTCAGTAAATATTTAGAAATAAGAAACTTGTTTTGAATGTTACGAACTTTTAAATTTGTGCTCGCTGCTAAAAACTTCTTCTGCTCTTTAAAATAAATAAATAAATAAATAAATAAAAATTAAAAAACGAGTATATGTTTATATTTCAAAAATAAAGAAAGTTCAACTGAAAATTTATATTATATTTAATATTGTATAAAAAAAATTCTTAAAATGGTACACAGAAAATGACATACGTAAAGCATTTAAAGAAAAAGAGATAATGAAAATAACAAATAGTGGAGGCAAAATACTTTTGAATAATTTGGCAATGAATGTAAAAAATAAAAAATCCTCTTTATACAATATCTATATCTTGGGCAAGTATTTTGACTTATATGATTTAATATAATGAACTATATATGATTCAGTAATGTAATATATATAACAATTGTAAAATATATAATAATTTATGAAGTTAAGAATACTTAAAATTGGAACAGAAACTACGAGATTGTTCACTGCTCAATGTAAGACAAGTAATTAAATGTGTATATATGTATTACTAGCAGCAACATTTAAAAAAAATTGTGAAGGAAATATTTTTTACCTCGGAGTGGTGACAGATGGTTCAATCTCTCTTACAGTGGTTGAGCGTGCAAATATGTAGTATAAGATCGCAGAGACTTTTAGAAAAGTGATCTTGCTTGAACCACTTTAAGGATGTATTCGAAAAAATATTTTTCCATTTCAACAGCTTAAAATTTTTGTGTACATTCTGTAACTGATTTTTAAAGGTAAAATCATGAAACTTAATGAAGTGTTTTTCGAGGAAATTTATAAGATGTCGTGTAATTTAATTTTTCGCTCATATCAATAGAGTTTCATTTATGAACAATTATTTTCTCATTTTGACTATTTTTTAGTGCCCAGTTCTTTCGCTTCGGAAAATTCGGTTTAAAACGCCAACTTTGATAGCCTTTTATAAACTATTTTCTGCATTTATCAAAAAACAACAAGTGCGGGCCATTTAATAGTTTCTGAGTAACAGAATTTGCCAGTTTGATGCGTTTGAGAGCAAAAATGAATTTTAAAATAAATCAGAAAAAAGCAGTTTGGATTCAAGTGTACCCTTAACACGGTTACGTGAAGCCACGTGAAGCCCATATGAGTGATGGTGTCGTCCTCCTGTATAAGATTACAAGGCACCGCATCTCTCATCAAATTCAAAAAGGGATACAAAAGTTCAAGTGGTAATGTTATTAACAGTACAGTAGGGATACGTTAATTTTCTAAAAAAGTAAACAGCAGTAGTTTTTTGTTCAGTAAGTTTAACGCGCTATTGAGTACGCCTGTTAAGGAAATCGTATATGTGTCTTTTGTAAACATTTGTATAATGTGAACAGGTGTGTGCAGAGGAACACATTGCCGTGTCGCCCGAGAATAGGGCAGGCAAAGCCCCCAGTGTTCTAGGAATGTCATTAAATAATAAGTTAAGCAATATATGGCCGAGAACAAAGCCTTGAAGTATACTAGAAAGTGTGGAGAGTATTTTATTAATACGGACGCAAAAGGTGCAGTCGCTGAAAAGAGAATGTAATAAGTGTATAAGTCTAGCATTAATACAAGCTTAATTAATTTGTAGGTAAGGACTTCATGCCAGACTTTATCAAAAGCCTTAGCGACATGGAGAAACACAGCCACAGATGGAGTGTTCGTGTTGATGTTTTCACTGAGGAATTCCACAACACGAAGGAGTTGATATATTGTGGAATGTTTAAAAAAAGTATTCCAAATGCCAGATACAGGCTTGAAGGGTATGGCCCAGACCTCAGGAATATTAAATTACACTTAAAACCAGAAAATAATAAGTTAAATTATTAAATTAAATAGCTTTATATAAAAATTCTGGTGTAGAATATTTTTACAAAACTTAGAGAATATTCTAGTAGTTCAAGTTGAAATGTACTTATATATGTCATTAAAATATGCTTGCTTTTGAAAATAAATTGTGTTGTAGTTAGAGTACAGCTCATATTCAAAATATTAGAATAATTACCTTTTTTTTAGAAATTGAAAATATCGTTTGGTAATTTAATGTCTTTTAATGAAAATATGCAAACGATATTTTCATTAAGAACTTATTGTTGATTAAGCTTACTTCTTATCTTAAATTTAATATCATTTTTGAAAAGATAATTTGCAAAAAAAATTATTTTGAAAAGTCAAAATATTAGAATATTTATTCAAGTGGTTCAAAATATTAGAATATTTCACATTAATTCTCCTTTAATTATTACCAATTCTTAACTGGTGGCATCATTGATTAAATTCAGACTATTTTATTTAAAATCAGTATTCTTTTTTGCAGTTTGTTTCTTTTTCGTCTTAAAATGGGCCGTGTGAGTGATATTCCTGAATCTACTAAACTTCGTATGGTTGATTTGTATCGGCACGGTAAAAATCAATGTTTTATAGCGAATTATTTACATTGTTCGCAATCGAGCGTTAGTAAAATACTAACACAATATTCAAAAATTGGAAAATTTCAAAATAATCGCCGAAATGGTGGTCGAAAACCAAAAACATCTGCTAGAGATGACAGGAAACTGAAGCGTATAGTTAAGAAAAACCGTTTTAAAAGTGTGCGATTCTTGCACCGAAAATGGAAAGAAGAAGGAGTTGAAGTTTCAACATCGACAACATTAAGACGTCTCCATAAATTTAAATTTGAATCTCGTGTACCGAAAACCTCTCATGACTGCAAGACAAAAGCGTATAAGATTGAATTGGTGTAAATCAAGACGTTTATGAAGCAATGAAGATTGGAAACATATATTATTTAGTGATGAAAGTATGTTTTGTGTTTCATATGGTAATCAAGGTATTCGAGTTTCGAGAATGAAGCAAGAAGCATTTGATAAAGAATGCCTTAAGCGTTCCGTAAAATTTGCTGCTAGTGTCATGGTTTGGGGTTGTATGAGTGCAGAAGGACCTGGAAAGTTATGCATCGTCTACGAAAAGGTTAACTCTCTGATATATCAAGAAATTTTAGAATATTACATGATTCCATCATCAGAAGATTTATTTGAAGATGATTTCATCTTTCAACAAGATTTAGCGTCCCCGCATACCTCGGTGTCAACTAAGAATTGGTTCCGCCAACGCAACATTAAGGTACTTCCTTGGCCACCAAATTCACCAGATCTTAATCCCATCGAAAACTTATGGTGTATAATGAAGAAAAAACTTCAAGAAAATCCTCCTTCAAGTAAAACTGAGATAGTGGCACGTATAAAGTCTATTTGGGCTAATATTGATAGAAATGTTTGTAAACACCTTGTATATAGTATGCAAGATCGATTGTACGCTGTTATGAAAGCTAAAGGGGTTGCTACAAAATATTAACTACCATTTACTTCATATTCATAAGGTAATATTGTTGCGTAAAATAAAATATTCTAATATTTTGAACCAATCTAAATTTTATTCTAATATTCTGGTGTGTTTAAGGAAGCTGTATACTTAGTTTATTGTGCTGTATTTTATATTTTATAAATGTTAAAATCTTATCTAAATATTCCAGATTTAATTTATAAGAAATTTAATTGCATTTACTTAGCATAAAAAATAAATAAATGACAAATATTTTTTTCTTATTACTTTTTCTCAATTATTCTAATATTTTGAATATGAGCTGTACTTTTACAACGATGTACAAAATAATTTCCTTAAGATTAACTATTGGGAAAGAGGGAAATCGTTTTCAGGGAATTTTAATGAAGTTGTATTATTTCTAATATGCTGAAATTAATATGCATTATTGGGGTAAACTGAAAAAGTCCTTCAATAGAATGTAGAATTTATTGAATTTTTCATTTATCTGCATAAACACACAAAATAATTTCCTTACATTGCTGTCTATGATGAAAAAAAACGTTTTGAAAAGTATTCTAGAGTTGTTACACTTGTTTAAGCGTAGTAAAATGCTTGTGCATTTCTGAGGCGAGTTGCAAACTACTTACTGTAGAATGTACAATAAGTAGTATTTATTACTTAAATTACAGAAACACAAAAAAGCATTCATTTATAATATTGCCTATTACTTATAGTCCCTGCAAATGTGTTTATTGAAGAAGTTTGTGAATAAAGGAAAGGATTTCATAATAACGCATGATTTTTCCTTCATGCTAATTATGGTCAATTCGTATATGGTGCAGAAACAGTTTCCAGGCAAATTTATATCGACTATTATAAATATAGGAAATGAAAGAGAAGAAGACAGTATAATTACAAGGGAAGCTACTCGTTGAGGGCCACCGTAATACTCACCCATCATGGATATGCATAATATAATATATGAAAACAAAACATGTGAAAACTCCTTACAAAATGCATTGCAATTCCAAAATAAAATTTAAACGTATATTTAAGCATTTTCAACACATAGTAATGCTCTATTAATGAATTGCTGATGAATTAATTTCGACAAATTACATAAAATATCAAACTACTCAAGTAGTTAACTACTAAGAATGTATTTATTAAAAATACAACACATTGCTCAATGGTGCACAAAACAAGAATTTTAATATACACTTGTACAATTAAAATAAAATAAAAATATCAACGTTTCGCGCCGTCTTCTGCAGGCGTCTTCAGGAAAATATGATTATGGAAGGACTAAGTTTGCTTCTTGATCCAGAGATAATATTTCTTATTGTTTTGTGTACCATTGAGCAAAATGTTGTATTTTTAATAAATACATTCTTAGTAGTTAAATTTTATGGTGCAATTGTCCAGTATATATTTACTCAAGTAGTGCTGAATTACGTAACAGAAACATCCTTATAACTCCAATAATAATAATAACTAAGAGTTTATTGCGTCAGATTAAGCGTCTCATTTTGAGTTAAAATATATCTTTGAATTGAAATTTGAATGAAATACAGGGTCACAAAAAATCGAAGAATGTGGAAAACACGATTAGAAATATCTCGACAACTAATAATCCGATCGACTTCGTTCTTTATGCAAAATTTGTGTTATGTTATTGCCTTTTGCGTTCATATCTTAAAATTAAAAAAAAATCGAAAATTTTTATATACCTTTCATCAGAACGAATTTTTGGAGAGTCCAAAAAACAAAGTTCCGGATAATCGAGGTTACTGATATTAAATGATAGGCTTCGTTCCTTAAGTACATATAAAATTTCAAGTCTCTATCTCAGTTTTTTCGGGCGAGAGAGCGGTTACAGACAGACAGACACATAGACGGACAGACGGCAAACATTTTTTACTAAAAATATCTTTTTCGGAATCTTCAGTATCTGAAACGTGTAAATCCGTTCATTTTTTTTTTTCAAAACGGTTGCAAGACTTACCTTATACTACGTATGATGGGTAACTAAAATCAGCTATTACAAAATCTTTTCAGCTGTATCCTTTTTGCTTTGCTCTTACACGAACAAAAATATCGCAACTGCTTTTGAATAATTAAAAATAAGCTAAATGCTATCAAAACTGGTTTGTAATTTTATTATATCTAATTTATTCCTAAATGTTGTTTTATGTTCCACAATATGCATTTTATTTTTTTAACCTAAAAGCGTTTAACGTTGTAAATTATCGATAAACTTTATTAATACTTATTTTGCAAATCAATAAAACTTGAATTCGAAACTTCTTAATGCAAATATTCCAGTAATTTGTTACTGAAAATCCTTGTTTTATCTCAGTTAAAAGGTTCACAGCACTTGCAAATAGCTCGGCGAAAGTCTGAGAGTGGAGTTTTAAATCATTTTAATGAAACATTACTCAAGAGATTATTTTCCATTTGGCATCATGATTAAATCCTTGTCTATCTCTTAAGTGTGATAATGAAACCGAAAATTTTTACCTACTGAATTAAAATAAGCTGATAACTTATACAGATGAATATTTGTATCAATTGCCGTTGGAAAATATTATCATCTTTTCATTAGATGTAGAGCAATAATTTAATGGCTATTCAAAATCTCTAATTTTATACTACTGATTTTTCAAATATCTTTAGCTTTGAAAATAAATCTTTATGCAATGCAAAATTACATTTAAGCATATTAATTTTCATCAAATATAAAATTTAAGGAAAATATTACGAGAAGAAAATTAGCAATATCGCGAAGTTTAAACTTTCATAAAATAATTTTCCGTACGTTTGTATTATTTTTAACGTGTCATAAATCATTACACCTTTATACTAGTTTGAAGCCTAATAGAAGATATTGGAGTTAATGTTATAAACATATATTTACGAAAAGATTTATGGTGCAATAAAATGACAGATTATGCATTAAAATATTAAAATAAATTAGATGTCCATATTTTAATTGCATGATTAATTATTTTCTACGTTTATACGTAGTAGTAAGGCAAATATGAAAATACAATATATAATTTATCTTCATTCTAAGGTCGTACTATTAGAAATATCTGATAACTGAAATATTTATTCTTTTGTTTTGTTTTCGTTAAACATAAAAATTTTGCTTTGATTTGCGCGTTTTCCTCCTACAGACAAAATGTTCACCAATTTAACATAAAAAAAAACCTGAAATCCTATAATATAAAATTGTATTTTCATGAGATAAGCATGTATTCTGGCAAATGTACTGTTTCTTGTTCTGGCTCTGGCAATATTACTTTTACGTTATAGAAACTACACTTATGTACGTCTGTTTTCCTTAAAAAAAAAAAAAAATCGAGAACCATGGCGCAAAAAATTTTGAATTTTTTTTTTTCAACAAACAGGAAATCTGTTCCTTTCATAGGATATTTCATCAATTCGGGGGGAGTGGTTTTTATGTTCTTTGATGGAATTCCTTTTGAGGTTGTAACACAGTTAATGATGTTTTAAATGTGATGTCAGTATTTGTTATTACAGTAAATGCGTCATGATAAGAACTAAATAGAAGAAACACTATGCTTTATTCTTGCATGCAATTACATAAAGTAATTGTTAATTGTGTCTATTATACAAACTAAATACGAAGACTCATGCACGCACGCATGCCGAATAGCCGATAAGCTATGCTTAAACACATATACATATTCATTTTGTAATACTTTTTAAACTTGAAATAACTTAAACCATAGAAACAATAATTGTAGTGTGGCCAAAACTCATGTACATAGGATATTGCAGCAACTTGTTGCGAGTACTTTTTATGTCTTTTGATGAAATTCTTTTTAAACTTTAACAGAGTAATGATGTTTCAAATGTGATGTCATGATTTGTTACCACAGTCAAAGGAGTTGCGTTATTATTTGAAAGAAATAGAAGAGACATTGTTTCATTATTGCATACAATTACATCTAGTAATTGTTAGTTGTGTCTATACATATACTAAATACGTAGACACACATGCCGAAAAGCCGACAAGCTATAATTAAACACATATACATTTTCATCCCGTAATACTTGTCAAACTCGAAATAAATTAAACCATGAAACCTAATAATTGGGATGTAGTCGAACTGCAAGGAGGGTAATTATTTTAAGTTAAAATAATAATGTGTGATTATTGTCATAAGAGGTCATAAGAAGTCATCAAAATATTAATATGAAAAACCTTGCAAAATATTTATGTTTTAACATTTAAGATTAATGTATTCTTGGAGAAATCTGAAATTCAAAGAGACAATAATCCATTATAATATTTATTCTTCTATATACTAAAACTTTAAATGCGCTTTTCTGATTTTTTTATTTAATGTTGTAAGTTAAATATGTAGTTCATATTCAATTACGAATTTTCACAAAAAAAATTCTTAGACAATCTTTTTAAGAGTTCAAATGTTTTATAAAATTTCGTCTGTGTTTAATTTGGTCGACTTTTACATCAATATTTTGCAGTCATTGGGGATTATTTCACGAAGAGGACTACTTATGAAGAAATTTGATAGACTAAGGATACATCAAAAGCTTTTTAAAAGTATAAAAAAATGATACATGATGACAAAAATTTCCGGTTTGGATGAATGGGCTGAAAAGAAGACACAGCTTTTAAATTAAAATAGTAGATACAGTTCCAAAAACAATCCAAATTTGGCAGTGGCTGAAAAATGCAATTTAAACTTTAATTAAAACTCAATGAACATGAAACAGTTCTCTCTACCTTTCTCATTTATTTTATTAACAAGGATTCAATATGGTTGCTGCCTTATGAGATACAATTAAAGAGAGAAAAAAATTATTTGATAGCTGAGTGCAGTATGAATACAGAAATATCAAAATACTAGATTCTTGTCGATAATAATTTAGTTTTTTCAGATTGAAATGTAATACATATATAGCGTTTATCCATGGAATAATAGTATTTTCATGCTTAACATGTATTCATTGATAAATCTGCTGGTTCGCATTTTATGCCAACAAATCAGTAAATTTCTTTAGTTGATCATATCTGGATAGATCGATGGTTATACATTGGCACGTATGACCTAAGTCCTAGGCTCGTATCCCGGTCTATATACATTTTACTCTATTTGGAAAATTTACAATGTGGTGAAGTGTGGAAAATGATTCTCTTTCAGTAACATCTGTCTGTAAATACTTGTTCAGTGATTGCGAACTGTTTGAATGCAAGGGATGGCAAGGTAGGACACCCCGTATGTAAATATACGCATGTCGTACTGAGGACTCAGGCATCCCTAATATTTTTTTAACTCTATGAACACCGATAATCTTTATGAAAAACTCGACTACCATATGCTTCGGTGCAATTTGCAAGACAATTTTCTTTTCTCAATTAAGTCCTGCTTGCACTTCGTAGAGATCGTCGAAATGAACCGTTTATTTGAAGCACTTGGCAACCTTCTGTATTCCAGGGCATGTGAATGGCCTTTTTCCCGCGTTTATTCGTAATGCACCAGAATATAGAATCTAACCAAAAATGCTTAATCTGGAAATGACATACCAAGCTAAAATATTTATAAGCATTCTTCTTCTTAAGATTGCTTCTGATACCATATAGGCAAATCGCAAATTTTTAATTTTATTTTATTTTAAAGATTTTTTTTTATATTTTATAATGATATTTTGACGTACCCAATACATTGACAGTAAATGTGTAATATGTAATGCAAAATATTGTTCGTCTGTTTCTTTTGAAAAATCTTCTTACATAAACAGGGATGTAATGGAGGATATACGGGAATATACGCCGTATACCTTCTGGATTTTTTGAAGGAACCCTGTATACCCTCTGTTTCTCAATGAAGCTATTGTGTATGTACTCTAGGGTATACTATCTGCCTTGAGCGTATACCCTCTGCTTATATCGTATATCCTCTATTATTTTTACGACTACATCCTTATACATAAATTCTATTCTGAACAGAAAAAATTAGAATCGACCCTTTCCCGTGAAGAATTCTAAGAGGTATATCTAAAATACTTCGTATAAATATGAAACTTTTCATAAATGTTTAAATAAATTACTAACCTTTATTGTTCACTTAGTTTCACATTATATGTTAAATATAATTTCAACATAGTTTTAGCTACTTTTAGCTTTAAGCTGCCTTTCTAAATAGTTAAATAAAGCATTTTATTCACATTTATTCAAATAAATGCTGAAAGTTTCCACGTTAAAATTCAGAAAATTTGTTTAATTTCAGAATGCCATTAGATAAAACTTTACTGTCATATTCATCATTTCAAAACTATATTAAAATATCATTTGTTAAATACAAACTGACTATTAACGTTCTCTATTTATTTCAAATAGAAAGTGTACAGAAATATATCAGAAATGTTTACTTTAACTTTATGCTAAAACATTTCTTATTTCAAAAATATACAGAACTGCAAAACTTAATTATTGTTAAGCTTCATATCTTAGACTATAAAATATGTAATTCTTGTGTGTAATACATGTGCATAATAATTAACATACATAATTACCTGTGTAAATACTGGTGATAATTAGTACTTCAAGGATGATTATTTTATATAAAACAATACAATTTTAATTTTGGGGATGCACAAATTCTATATACACAACATATATAGTCCAAGAATCGACAGCACAAAACCCCATGTTATCGAGCACAGGAAAAAAATTCTTTATTTTATGGAAGAGTAGTAATAGAGGAATCTAATAATCCATGTCTGCTGGAAGTGAACTGGTGCATAAGCCAAAAATTGATACCACTAGTGGTTGACACGTAGGTTTAGCATTGAGTTTATCCTACAATCAAAAGAATGAAAACACGGAAAACTGGTTGCAGGAAAACACAATATTAAGCTTACCAGTCTACCACTAGTGATATTCATTTTTTAGCTTATACACCACTTCGCTTCCGGCAGACATGGATGATTAGATTCGCCTATTACTACTCTTCCATAAAATAAAGGATTTTTTCTCGTGCTCGATGACATAGGGTTTGGTGCTGTCGGCTCTTGAACTAATAAAACTATACACAGGGACTTGTAAAGGGGAAAAGGAGAGTTAAAAGGAGGATTGAATCAGGGTGAACGCAGCATGTTCTACTTATGTCCCGGTTCCTTTTGGAATTCTCGTGGTCTTTCGGGACTCGGACCGAGGTAGTGTTCGTCCTCAGCCAACATCAGAAAGACTCTCTTTTCATCTTATATTTTATTCACAGCTCAGAGTATAAATTTACCAAGTCATCTACTTCATTTTTTTTTTTTTTTTGCTAAAGTTTGTTAGCTCTTAGGAAAACATGTTGCAGCTTATTCCCGTTGTAATTGGGTTGTTTTGAGAAAGTGTACGCCTTAACGCCTCATCAATATATATCTATACTTATATACACATATAAAGTTTCTATTTACAATTTGCTTCTGGGGATATAAAAAAGAATCTCGTTACATTATTGAACTTTGTAAAAGATCCTTTACGGTGTAATCAATTAATATTAAGTTATTTTAATTATAATACGATACTTTTCAATAGGTATTTTTAACCCAAAAATTTTTCTTTTCGATTCTTTTTCGCATTCGTCAACAATCGATTCGACCTTGTACCAGTCATTGATAAAAATAAAAAAAATTAGATTATGAATTATAATTTAGGTATTATTCTAAAAATATGTGAAACAGCTGTTCTTCTACAAAACATTACCAAAAAAAGGAAAAATATGGTCAATTCGTAGTGCTAGTTAAACTGGATACATGAGTTTTTGAGTAGTTTTGCCGCGTGTTATTGTTATGTTTTTAGCAAAAATGTAGATCAACAATTACGATATCTTCCTACACCCATTTATATAATACCAGTATTGGAAAGATTATTTGAATCGGTTATTTCAGAAACCATATAAATCACTTTTTTTTTTTTTTTTTTTTTTTTGTCGCAAATATCGTTTTAAAAGTGGAGCTATGATCTTTTTATTCACATATATGTCCATTTACTCTTTCTTCCGCAAATAATACCTCTATCTTTCGTTCATAACTTAAACGACAAAAATCCCTGTCGGTTTGGCCTATAGGCGAAGGTAGATTTCGAAGAGTGCTCAGTTCAACAACAAAAAATCAAGTATGATTAGAGCTAAATCCAGTTTAATAACTTCATTTGTCCGCTTATGAAAAATTCTTAATTTCATTTTTCTACGAGAACTGGTTTTATCAGAATCATCTTGAACTCAGAATCATCATCACGAAATTCAGCTCAAATGCCCATTTTGACAACATATTTTGAATTATATTCTGAATTTATTAACAGTGCATTATATAGTTCCTAAATAACAAAAAACTGTGAATTGAATGCGTTTGCGAGCAAAATTGAACTTAAAAATGAGTCATAAAATAACCGATTTGTTATTTGAATAAATCCTCCATTCTTTAAACATAATCGCTTTGGAAAATTTTGTGCGAAATGCCCACTTTGACAGCATTTTAAAATATATATTCTATCTTTATCAAAAAACTGGCCAATGCCTCACATTATATAGTTCCTAAATAAGAGAATCTATGAATTGGATGCATTTGAGAGCAAAAATGGATTTAAAAACGAGTCAGAAAAAAACGCAAGTACAAAATTTGAATACTTCCTTAAATTTTCAGTCTCGATGACTTCGGGAAATTCTGTTCAAAATACCCTTTTTAGTAGTATTTTTTGAAATATATTCTGTTTTTAAATAAAAAATGACCAATGTGTCACTTTATACAATTTGTAAATAAGAGGATCTACTATTTGGATGCGTTTAAAATCAAAAATGAATTAAAAAATGAGTCAGAGTATAAGCAGTTTGGATTTGAGGTTTTTTTTCGAACTTCAATTTTTGTTTAATTTATTTTTGCTATACGAAATGGTCCTATCAAAAACTTGTCAATATAAAAATTGTACATATTATTAACAAGATGTAAAATCAATTTAATTAGATTTGATAGCTTAAAAATTGTCGGAGTTATGGATTTTTTTCTTTTTTACCCCCCTTTTTCTTTTCGTTTTTAATTTTTTTCATCGGTAAAAGTTCGGTCCTATCAAAAACTTGTAAGTACAAAAGTTTTAGATAATTGTGAGAACATTTATAAAAAATTTAGTTGGACTTAATATCTTGAGAATTGACGAAGTTGTGATTTTTTTTCTCCCAAAAACCCTGTTTTTGTTGTCTCTTGAGCCCATTTCTAAATTTATCAAAAATCTGTCGCGCATAAACTTTGCCCCATTTTTAAGAAGTAATATAAACTTTAAAGCGATTCGATAATCTATTTTATTTAAGAAGTTACGGCGTTTTTTCGATTTTCACAAAAACCCTCCCTATTTCCACTCCCTTGGACCGATTTTGCTCATTAACTAACTTAGCCGAGATTTTATACCCCTTGATTTTATGTATCAGTTTCGAAGAGATTGGAGCAAAACTATTGAAATTATCGTGTCCATAAGAAAGTGTTATATATATATATATATATATATATATATATATATAACCATTAGATAATACTACAAATCAACATCAATTACTGTAAAAATTTGTTAATGCCAAACCAAGATAGATAGATATAAACTTTTTTACTGATGATAGTTTTGGGGTCTAGGGGTCATGATCGACGTAGATCTGCAAACAATTTTCAGAAATTCCAAGATTGGTGCGATCGCATTAGGTAGTTTTTGATACGAAATCTACCTAGAAGTCAACGACTTAAAGAGGTTTTTGCATCCAATGCTAGATGAGATTTGCAGCCGTAACCTTCGATTTTGTGAAAAATGTAACATTACCACACATGCAAATAAAAACATTTTTTATTTGCAGCAAGTACGGGTTCATTGGTTTGGTATAAAATATCTTAAAAAAGGTAAAAAAAAAAATATTTTATTGTATTTATCAGGAAAAAATAGCTATTAAGAAGCAAGTTAGTTTTGCTCTATGTTTTGAATTATATTGAAAATAATATGGGACCACACATCAAGCATTTGCATCTGTTTTCTCATGGTTGGCCTGATTATCCAATTGTTCGAAATTATTATTAATGTTTTACTCAACTTTAAATTAAATACTCGTCTCTCGTTTTAAACAGTTTCTTCTCATGAGAAAACTCATCTCAGTTCTTACGAACATACATAATTTAACAAAACATAACTCCAATAAAAACCGTAATATTTTTACACATATACTCATAAAAAAACGTTCTAATCACACTCAAAAACAAAAAGAATATTCTTTCACACAGCTTAGGTAAAAGCTGAAGAAATAAACAGACATTGTATTTATCCCAAATTCTCGTTTGCACAGAAAACTTTTTACATTTTGATATAATTTGGTTGCTAGGCGACACCGCCAGTATAAAATTAAATAGCATTTTATCAAAGTAAAATATGTTGGCTTTGACTAACTCCAGACATTTGAAAAAAAATCTCAATATTTTCCCGTACGTTCTGATTTATTTTTACCATTCTACCGCAATTTTGGAGCAAAAAAATTTGCTAAATCATGATCATAGCTACGTCCTAAAAAAATACATTTTTTAATTTCGATCCCCAGTTCAATATTTACAGTCAAAGTACTGAAAAGGGAAAACTGACGATTGTTTGCATTTCAAGTAATAGCGGCCAACTTTACATAAAAAATATAAATAAAATAAAAAAATAAAAAATATATTTAGCAAAAGAATCTTACGGGTAAAAGTGCACAAAAAAAAACACTAATGTCTTCACTAGGAATCTTATAAAAGTGGCTGTATCATAACCGAGGAATTTATTGGTAGATCTGATAAAGATTCTTTTTTCTTCATGAAAAAAAATCAAACTCTGTGTCACCTTCATTAGACAAAGCTTATTCATCGAATGTGTCAATTAATAATACATATTTAGACGATTTAAAATGAGTTCAGCATGACATTTTGGAATAGCATATATCATTTTATTAAAACATATTCAACTGCCGAACAACCAATGTAAGATATAACTCCAATTTAGAATAATGAAGAATATGACTACACACCATAATAATAATAAAACATAAAAATATTCCTCTATGGGTATTATATACATTAATTTTGATTAAAGACAAACTTAATATGACTGTTTTTTTTTTTCAAATTAAATGCCACTTAATGTGGTTTCTTGCTAAAACAACATAAGTCAGGAACCGTTTTTCTGTTACTCTTTTTTTTATTATTTATAAATTTTAAAAATATTCGATATTTACAAACTTTGATCTCCAAACATTATAATCAATTTAAAAAAAATCCATAATTCGTTTACTTGTAAGTAATATATATATATATATATATACAGGGTTGTTATAATTAAAGTTCGCCTATTCAGAAGGCTCTAGAGCCGGTTCTATGGTTCCAAACGAAGCAGAATTTCACTAGTACGTAGTTAAAGGGATGCGCTCTGCGAGAATTGAGAAAAAATAGTTAAAATTTTTGTCAATAGGTGGCGCTGCGCCAATATTTAAGCGCCAATGCCAGGAGATTTTTGTTTGTGGGAATTTTTGGAAGATTCTGTGTCTAAAGACAGATGTCAGACAATCTCTCATCAGAAAGACAGTATTAGACTTTGTTTTTGCTCAATCTCACAGGACAGTTTACGCAATGCTATAGAAAGCACAATTGTGAGAATGTAATGCGTTATTGAAATTGGTGGAGGATTCATTGAGCATGCGTAATGTAATTCTTCATTATTTCCTCGCTTCCGAGCGACATGTTTTGTTTTCGTCGATGCAGATTAGATCACACGAAATTATATTAATTTTTTTTATTGTTTGGAGTCATAGATCAGGCTCTAGAGCTGTCTAATTAGGTGAACTTTAATTATAACAATTCGCAGTTCGTCGAAGTTTGTTGAAACTTTTAAATTTGCGCCCTTTGTCAGGATTGACTGAAATTGATATAATGAATTTGCAAACATCGCCTTAAGTATTGCCGCAGAGCCACCTATTGACAAAAATTTAACTATTTTTTTCTTTTTTCGACTTTCGTAGAGCGCATCGCATCTCTTCAACTATGTACTCGTGAAATTTCGTTTCGTTTGGAGCCATAGAACCGGCTCTAGAGCTTTCTGAGTAGGCGAACTTTAATTATAACAACCCTGTATATATTGACCCAAATTTCTGATTTTTTACTTATGTAGTTTTTGAAAGGACCGATTAATTATGTACTTTTTTAATGCTTACGCGCTTTCAAACATCTTAAATACGCATAAAATTAAGCTTTTTATGTTATTGTGTGTAACATAAATGGTTATGATTTTTCCAAGATTGATAAAGAGGTGAATATATTTTCTGTAAATACTGAAACTATAATAATGATAATCTGTCTTTTGGATATAAATAATAAATCATTAGATTTATAACATAAACTGTATTAATTATTTCTGTAAATTCAGCTTGTAAAGAAAATCTTTTGTAGCTTTTCCAAAGAAATTGCAAACTCTTTTTTTTCCTTAAGAAATGCAAATCCATATCACCTTATATCCCTGTGGAATAAAACAGTATAATTTGACTTTTTTGAAAAATATTTAAAAATAAAAATGTAATAAATACATTACTTTTTTGTAGATATTATTAAAATAATAAGTGCAGAGTATATATGCAATGTTTCATTTATGTCTTTTACAAATTCTGGGTTTAAAAACAATTAGTAATCCCACTATATCCTCTTTTAGCAGACTTATTGTTTAGATTATTTGAACTTCTTAAAATTTATTGTTTTATCTTTTAAAACCATAAAAATTTTGTATGAATTCATTTTAAATATGTTGACTATTTGTTTATTAATTTGCATTAAAAAACTTGGTTTGCAAGTCGAGATGCTTTTATTCACACAGTTATTTTATAACAATAATATTTTTTCTTATTCAATGCCAGAATTTCTGTAATAAATTAGGACGAAAATTACTATTTTAAAATAATAGTTCCGAACTTAATAGATATAGCTATAATTCAGAAAAGTATCTCGACGAGTTTGGTACGTCTTTCCATAACAATTTATTAATTAACTAGGTGACATTTACACAGTTACTCAGTCTTTATGATTCCTCTCAATTATTTTATTCGTTGAAGCAGATTTTCAGTCACACACTAGAGCCATGAATTTGATCATTAATCTTAAAAGTATATTTTTTATATTATATTTAGCCAACATATGTTATCTATTCTATACTTTAAAAAAAGAACAAAAATTATGCGTTTCGCGTAGATTATAAAACATTTTCGAACGCATTCTGACTATTGCAACTAAACATTGCAGTTTATTAATGTGAAAGATGTCTAAATAAAAAATAGATTAAAAAAACCCATAACGCCCTTGAAACGATTTTTGTAATTAGCATCAACAGTCGAAAAAGTATTAATTTTTCTAAATTAACTAGGAGAAACTTACACAGTTAAGCATTCTTTACATTCCTCTCAATTATTTTATTCAGCTTATCAGATTTTCAGTAACACAGTAGAGCCGTGGATTTGATCATTAATCTTAAAAGTCTGTTTATTACTATTGTATTTAGCCATCATATGTTATCAACTCTATATATTTTAAAAACAAGAACGAAAAATCAAGCGTCTTGTGTGGATTATAAAACACTTTCCAACACATTCTGCTTATTGCAACTAAACTTTACAGAATGTGAAAGATGTCTAAATGAAATCATATAAGAAAACACATAACACCCTTGAAACGATTTCTGTAATTACCATCAACAGTCGAATAAATATAAGATTATTTTTTAATTTATTGCGCAATAATCTATATTATCAGTAGATTTTTATATACACTACACAAAATGTTCAAAGTTATTTCGATTCATAGCATAGTCGAAAATTTTCGCATTTAGTGATATTCATCAATAAATGGAAATATACATCAGATCTTTTATGTATCTCTTTAAATATCTGTAAAATTCATGTATACCAAATAATATGCAAAGCAATATTTATGTATTAAAATGCTTTAGCCCATCTGAAAACACTCATCCAGCAATTATTCTTCATAGGCAATACGATCACCAAATATTTTTGTGTATTCCTGAAAATGAACGATAAATTACACGGAAATATTCTACATAGTAACCACTTGTTAGTACACCTCAGTGATATGCATAAATTTAAATATGTTTAAAATATTGAGTAATATTTTTTAAATTGCATTGCAAATTATTTTCCCCGTAGACCGTTACTTTCTTTTAAGTGTCCTTGTAATGAACTTTAAATATACACTTTCTTCTTAAAACTGAGCATGATATAATAAACTTCAATACGTAAAATAATTTCATGGCAATATGGCTATATTTATGTGAGTTAGAGCACGGACGGACAAATCGAATACATAAATACTTTTAACTATGTTGGAAGGTAAAAAATGACTACCACTAACGAAATAATAAGGCAACCACAAAGGAAATTATGAAAAATCTTCTTCTAAGCTTACGACGATTTCAAAAAAAGCTCTAGATCCTTGAAGTTTTAAAAACCAATATACTTTATAGATTTAAATGAGCATTTATAAAAATAAAGTTTCTTTTGTTGCCACTGACTTTCAGAAACATTTCTGAGTAGTTTTTGCTGTATATCAATCAGTGTCTTCAACCTGAAATATTGGTTTTTCTGATGCTATCAAAGCTCACCGAAAACTTTTTATGTCAATAAATATTTTTTAATAGAAAAACATGATAAATTAACAACATTAACATTAAAATTAATATTATATTGATATTCTTGTGTGAATAATTTCAATTCCGTACCTAAAAATGCTGAACTGAAAATAAATAACATCACAAAATCAATATTCTGTCCCAAAGAAACTGATTAATGCGCTACAAAAAAGTACGCGAAAGTATTTCTAAAAGCCAGTGATAGAAAAAGCAATATTGTTTTTATAAATGCTTCTTTACATTTTCAAAATATATTTCTTTCCCAAATTCCTAATGATAAAGAACGCTTCTCGAAGTCTTGGATTATTCCTAAGAGGTTATAGTATATTATGTTTGATCGACAAATAATTGTCTTTCTTTACGGCTTTACCTCATTAGAATTTTTAATATGTTCCAGACACCATATCAAAAATTTTGATTGGAACATAATTTTAAAAGTTTGTTAATCTTTTACAGAATATCACAAAACATCTCACAAAATATTGCCGAACTCTCAGATTCTTTGGCCTCCTTAAAATTTATTATTGAATCTTTAGATCAATAACAACTTTCTTTAGAAAGAAGCTAGCTCTTACTTTAATTGGCTAGGATATCCACTCATACAAATACTACTCACTCCAATGCTTTCATTCGATTTAACAGATTTCCAATCGCTCAGCAGTCCCATGCTTTCAATCAATAATCTTAAAAAAAAGTATTATTTTCTCTATTTTTTTTTTAAATAAACAACTCTGTATTACACCTCATATAATAGTTGGTAAATATAAATGTCAAAAAATCATAAATCGAATTTTAATTCTGGAATAATTCTAAAAGTTTGTGAGACATTATAAATATTAAGAGGGTGAAAAGGTTCTTTAACCCGAATATTCTTTGAAATGCTTAAGATTTATCATTAGATCTTTTTAATTAATACTTTTTTTTTTGTTTAAAAGAAATGGAAGCTATCTATTTTCTTAATTTTCCAAGATATCCTCTCATATTTTTCATGCAATTCAAAACAAATATTTCATTTGATGTAACAGACTCCAACCATTTTTATATGCCTAGCATGGATTCGATCAATAATCTTATAAAAACATTTTTTGTATATTATTCCGCTTGAATGACCCTCGATTTCATCTTATAATAGTTGTTAATCGTATTAAGAAATCATATTATGGATTTTGATTGAAGGGAACCATTCAATGATAAATGTACAAAATGTACCGCATGTGACGGTTACATACATACCTATATGTATTAATTATAATTTTTTTAAATATAAACTGTGTGTTAAAATTAACAAAAAACTGTTTTCGTATTATTGTCTTAATTTGAGAATACAACAGCATAATTAAAACGTAAGTAATATATAGAAAACCTAATCCACACGTGATATGGAATTGTCCTTTATGGGTTTAAAATCTTCACATTTTATAACCTAGGCCTGAGTAATCTGAAAATTTCAGAATCATTCCATAAAAAACTGACGAAATATCTTGTGCCCGACACTTGCATAAATATACATACCTTAAATACCTATAGTTATTGACTTAAAAGCTTATAAAATACAATAATAATAACAAAAAATAACATAAATAAAAAACACATTAAAATCATCACTAAAAATCACTAATCATCACAAAAACTCTAAATAATCATATTATCATGATTTTTTTAATTTGCGGATGTAGTAACATTGTTAAAATAGCAAAAATATATATAAATGATATTTCATAAGTGAATTGGAAAGAAAACAATCCTTAATTCAGAGATTCTTCGAAATGCGTAGCATTTCTTTTACATTTATTATTCAATATCAGCTTGATATATTTTATCTTTTATAAGAAATAGATGTTAGCTATTTTCTTAATTTATCCAGCATACACTGTTAAAAAGTTTTCTGTGAAATTACAGAAAATCTACGAGTAATTTATTATCTTAAGTCTCATGCAAAATTACATAGATTCTGTTAAATAACAGGAGAATATTCGTCAAATATACAATAGACTGTGTAAATTAGCTTCGTTAAAAGCACACAAGACTGTAAATTTATTTTTAATAATAATATATATTTTTTTAAGTGTATCAACCAATCATCAACGAGCCTGATAGAATCTCAATTTTTCGGGTAAATTTGAGCTGCTGTATCGTTTAATCTAATTTTTACATAATTTGTTTCTAGCCGTCTAGGATTTTGAACCCGGGACCTTTTGACAGTATAAGAACACTTTATTGACTGAGCTATAAAGCTGTTGTCATTTCGTACGAAGTATATATTTTGTGATAAAACTCCCACTAACCCCAAGGGGAGGATTTTTTCCTTTCTAAATTATTTTAATTAAAAAAATTACATTTTCTTAAAATATTTATAATAAAACTGCAAAGTAATTTTAAAAGTGTGTTTTTTAACTTACAAGTTTTAACAAGGATAAAAATGCCTTTAAGTAAAGACATAGAAATCCCCACGGGGAATTAGATATTATATAAGAGAAATATCCATAGAATGATGACTGAGGAACTCGATCGAATGCATTAATTAATGACGCCAAACTACTGACATAAAAAGACCCGGATGATAATGTAAAGTCTATGGGGGCGTTTTTTTCAAATATCTCGCTCAAATTTTAATATTTTACATGCTTCTTTTTTTTTTTTTTTTTTTTTTTTTTTTTTTTTTGCATAGGATAGCTGAAGAAGATCCACAACCGGGCTGGTTTTTTCTTTTTATATTAGGATTGTTTCAGTTTCGTAACTGGTTCAAACTGGTTCTGAAGGTTAAAATATATTTTTTTCAAAAATATTAAACCAATATTGAAAAAGTAAAAACTAGCCCGGTTGTGGATCCTCTTCAGCTATCCCATACAAAAAAAATCATGTAAAAGTATTAAAATTTGAGCGAGATATTTGAAAAAAACGCCCCCATAGACTTTAAATTATCATACGGGTCTTTTTCAGCCAGTAGTATGGGCTCTTAACTAATGTAAATTAACAGAGAGTTTCGCTTGTTTTTCTGTGTTTTTGCAGAAATTTTTTTACAGTGTATCCACTGATATTTGTTATAGGACTCACTGCAAGTCTTTATTAGATGTAACATAATTACAATCCTTCACCATGCCTGTGGATTCGATCAATAATCTTAAAGAAAACATTTTTTTATTCCCTTTTCCCTTTACAAAAATCTTCTATTCCGTTTTAAATAGTTCTTAATAGATTAAAACAAAAAAAAATAATACGAATTTTTGCCAGAGATACGATTTTATGGAAGGTGTGGAACTTTCCTAAATATTAATAAAATGAAAGCATTTCTTTAGCTCTATTCATTAAAATCCTTAAAATTTTTTGATACATTTTTAAAATCAATAAAAACTCGATTTATTTTCTTTTAAAGGAAATAGACATTATCTGTTTCTTCAATAGGATAAAATATCAATTTTTTTTTCTGAAAGAAATTGATGTTAGCAATTTAATTAATTGTTTTGTATATCCATTAATATTTATTGTTCAACTCGGAACAATTATTTCATTCCATTTAAAGGACATTTACAATCATTAATCATGCTCAGTGATTCTGTAAAATATTTTAAAATAATACTTTTTATGTTCTTCTTCGAATTCATCAATAACCGATTCCATATCATAATTAGTGCAAATTTGTCCGAGATATTTTAATGCGAGTTTTGATAAATGGGTAAACTTTGTGAAACTTTCATAACGCTGATTACTATGAAAACACGTCTTTATTACTAGGATTCTGTGAAATGCTTAACCCTTTCCGGCACGGGCAAAATTTGATGAAAAATGAGAGATTATCGATTGACACCAGAATTCACAAACGAATTTTTTAGATACTTTGAATTCCTTATTTTACGCTTTTATTGTAAAAGCAAATTTTTACTAAAATTTTATTGGTGTCAATTGCAAGTTTGGAATTAAAATTAGGTATCCCAGACCGGGCACAGTGTGCCGGAAAGGGTTAAGAAATGTTGTTGCATCTTTTAAGTCAATAACAGCTTGATCTTAGGTAGATTTCGTAAGAAATACTACCTAGTACACGCTCCCCTGTGTTAGACTTTCTGAAAACGTTTTGTAGATCTACACCGATCATGACCCCTGGAACTCAAAACCGCACTCACTTAAAAACTTTAACTATCTATCTATCTATCTATCTCATTATATATCATCATCATCGTGATCATAATCAACCGTCTTCGATCCACTGCTGGATGTAAGTTTCCCTCAGATGTTTCCAGTGTTTCCTGTCTAGTGCTTTCGTCATTCAGCTTACACCAGCCATTTTTCCGATTTTGTCACTCCACCGTACCTGGGGTCGTCTTCTTGGTCGTTTTAGATATCTGCGATACCACTGTAGTATATTTGTGCTCTATCTATTGTCTTGTCTTCTTGCAATGTCCCAGCCCAATTCCATTTCAGCTGTTTAATATTTATAAATATGTATGTATATATATATATATATATATATATATATATATATATATGCATATAGAAAGAGAGAGAGAGAGATAGTGTATATATATATATATATATATCCCGGGGATGAAATACAGCCACATTGTCACAGAAAGGGAATAGCACATTACAGGAAACTTTCAGCCTCCCCGCTAACCGTAGATGAGTGGAATAATATTTTTTTAGATTTGTTATTTTCATTTGAAATCAAAAGTGTTAAATCTTATCGTATTATGTCACGTCCCGCGAGATATTCAGATCTTCATTTCTTACACGACTTTTATTCAATTGGCAACTTTTTGTTTATGAAATATTTTTAGTTTTTTTTAACAGGTGCAAGAGAAATATCGTACAATATTTATTTTTTAAATATAGTGGTGCGTTTAGAATATAAATATAGAATTAAATGTAAAAAGAACTAACTTCGGACAAGGAATAAAGTTAGTCAAATATGTTAGAAATTTTTAGAAGGCTAATTTTTCGATGCAATTAAACAACTCATTATTTAGTTATGTAGAAAACATAACCCATAACTTTCAACTTTATTATGCGTCTAAAATTACCCACTAATTAAATTTATTTGAACATGCGTCCCAGCCTAATGGTCTTTAAATACTCTAAATTGGTAGGATACCAAATTTAGTGAAAGATGTTCGACCAGTTTCTTAAATGAAAATAGCTTGACTCACCAAAAATGTCCGACTAATCAAATTTTCTCGAACGTATGACTTAGTTCAGTAGTCTCGACGTAATTGAACAAGGCAGGTTACAAAATGTAGTTAAATTCATTAGATAATATTAGCTTTGCCTGTAGATATCCATGATGACCTACTAATCAAATTTTGCTGAATTTATGACATAGTCCAATAATCTGCCCGTAATTTAAAATGTCAGAAGACAATAATTAGTCAAAATCGTTTCAGCCATTTTTTATATAAAATTAGATTGACTTTGATCCGGAATGACAGAAAATGACTCATTAACCAAAACCGAATGCAAAAACTATTCAAAATCGTTTAAGCCGTCTTCATCATCAATCTTATATCAATCTTACAATTTCAAAAATACAGAATAAAACTTTTTCCTTCAAATTGTGGTATTTTTTCATTGTAGGTTTATTAATAGAATAGATTGACACAGAAAACATGATTTTTAACCATTTGGAAAATGGATTTTTTTGTCAGTCAAGAATAGAGATATTCTTGAATAGAGATGTCCGGATTTTATTCGTTTTCTAACTGGTCAGTGTTTAATGCCCAAAAATGGAATACCGTTATTGCTACAATGATAAATAAAGTGTACAAAAAATTACAAACATTTTAATTACTAAAAAGCAAATTGAGATACAGCTTTCAAACAATTAGTAATTTTTCTTCTTACACGACAGAGTAAAAATTGAAAATGTGCGATGTTAAAAAATTTATAATATTACAGTACCAAAAATTTTAAACCTGAAATCTCTTTTAAAATTCGTTTATTATTGGTCCAGGACTACTAATTTTCAATCCATGGCGTACGTAATATAGTAAGTATACGTAACTGTGTTATAACGTAAGCCACATTTTGATCATCATAAAAATTATGTTTACTATTTTTATTATTATTATCATTATTATTACTTTACGAAATTCTTTACATTAGAAGAATTTTTATTTCAATAAGGGGGAAAAATGTCGTTGTTAATAAACAAGAAAGTAAAAAAGTTATAAATTGGGTAGACGCAAATTATGTGATATGGGAAAAATGAATCCAAGAAAGACGTCGTATGAAAGACCATCTTTTAATGCAAGAAAACGAGTTCTGATTATCTTTCCCACCGATTACGAAATGTGTGACGATCATGAAAAAGAAAACAATGTAATTTTGAACTAATGGAATGTAAAAGACCATTTTTTTTAACAAAGAATTTATTTATAAGCCTTAAATTTTAGTCTTTGAAAAAATCATTTTCTAAATGATTGTTGTAATTTGTTAAATTACATTTTTTTTAAACTTTGGATAAGACAAGTTTTGAAACTCACGTCTTCATAAATTAAATATAAAAAATTAATTAGAGCTATCAATTTTTAAGAAATAGTTGTTCACTACATTCTATTATCAAAATGTTCGTTATATTTGCTTCTTTAATTGTCTAGGATATCCACTCATTCATATCATACGAAACATACTGAAATTCTGATATTCAATTCAACAGAATGCCACAATCACACAGACCCATAGATTAAAACAGGGTTTTCCTAGACCACTATTTTTTTATTCTATCTTGATCCGATTAAAAAAAATCGCATGAAAAAATAACGTGAGACGACTGCGCCATGATTTTACAATGTTACTCGGGAGATCTAGAAATTCAGCTTTGAAAATTAATGATCATCTGAATTAAATTTTCAATCTTTGTAGATGTGTTTAGTTAGATTCACTCTTGCAGACACAAATTTTCAAAATCATTGTTTAAAATTAAAAATTAAAAATCTAAGCATTTTATCTGTGTTTCTTTATAGGTTTTGTTGTTCCATAAAATGAAGACATCTGGACTAAGTAAATCTGTGTTTCATATGCGAGTTTTTTTTTCTATTTTTTTTCTCTTTTCTTTTTTCTTTTTTTTAATACGGGCTATTAGGTCTTGTTTGAAAAAGTGTAAATAACTTTAAAAAAATTAAAGCAGCAGATCATTTAAATTAGGAATCAACTAAAGAGGATAAGGGAAACCTTTGCTACTAATGTGTCTGAAAAAGTTATCAAGTGTGAAATTATTAGAATTGTTTATACAAAAACCATAAAAAATAAGTAAGTACTTGATAATCTTCACGGGTGTATTAGGAGAAAAAATAAACAAGATAAATCTATGACAACATAGGTACGTAAATATTTAAGTGTATCATTTTCATATTTTTCTCCTGGATGAAAATTCTATAAATCCAATAAATCTGTGGAGCAGGAATCCAATGGAGAGTTAATTTGTTTATATTGAAAAGAACCATTTTTTTTTTTTATTGATTTCGATAATTTTCTAATAATGTCATTTTATCTAAAGCACGCTTCTTTATGAGTATAGCGAAATTTCTTTTTTGCTACCTCAATCTAGTTTGATGCCTGCCAATATACATTTTTTAAATTTTATTTTGAAATTTTAAGAAGGCATTATATAGTTTCTTTTATTGCAAGAAAAACACAATGGAGAAATTAATTTTCCGTAGTAACGGAAACTCGAAGAATTTATTTGTAATTGTAGGAATTATGGGTCCCACATGGTCAGGTTATTTTTGATAAATGTCCCAAATACCCAATAATCTTTAAAAAAAATAATGGGGTAACTGGAACACCGACCTTACGTTAGAAACATAAAATAAATGTGTACGGATACCTAATAATATCAATGTATTATTTAATAAAGTTACTTCCCGTGTTTTAATAAATAGATGAGGAAGTTCAACCAAATAACGATATTTAGAAAAAAAAAATACTAGTTGGATGTGCCAATCCCCAAACTTTCTTCTATCTCATATCATTTTAATATTTCAAAATTTAGTTACACATGTTAATGCGTTAATATTATTAATTCAATACTATACCAACTATGATTTTTATCTTAAATTTCTGCTTTAGTCATTTAATCAGACTAAAAACGAATTTCCGCCTCTGCACGAGCCGATGTACAATAGAATGATAGACATATTTTTTTTTTTTTTTTCAAATTCAAGAAGGATCTTCTCGCCACATCCAAAAATAATTATACACAAAAAATTAGTTCAATTCGATGCATAACTTCATACATTTTTAGTCGGTACAATATTGAAAATGGCACAAAAATCGCTATTGCAGCGCCCCCTTCCGACGGATTTTTTTTTACGAATTCAGAGAAGACCAACTAACCATAGACAAACACTTACACAAAAAATTTAGTTTTATTCGATGCATATCTTCATAAACTTTTAGTCGGTACAATATTGAAAATGACACTAAAATCGTCATTGCAGCGCCCCTTCCGGCGGAATATTTCAAAACTGAAGGAGAACCTGATTGCCACAGCCAAAAACACTCACAAAAAAATTGGTTCAATTCTATGCATATCTTCATACACTTTTTTATGGTAGAATGACGACATACAGACACACACAGGCACATTGACAGACAGACATTTTGTAAAAATATGTTTTTTGGAATCTTTGACCTCTTAAACGTGTAAATCTGTCGAAAACCAGAAGCCGAAAAAAATTTCGATTACAATAATTTCTTCCGTTGAAGACAGGAGAAAGTAAAAAAAAGAAAAGTACCTTAAATTTTTCGCAACATATCACAGCGAAAACAGTGTTATGATTGAGTTGACACACGTTATTCCAAGAAGTAAAGATAGACGCACAATATTTACACAAGCAAAAATTAAAAAGGTATCAGATATCTTTTAAAAAATAATCTATAGCCCAATTACCTCATGGGTCCTGCTCGAGAATAATACAAATTTAAATAGCACATAATTTGCACAACTCAGCTTATTCCGAAAACAAAACTCAATCACACTAAATAATAGGACTTATTAATAACGAATCATAACCTGAAAAGCACCTTTTGTGTTTCTAAAGATATATTGTAACTCAGCTTAAGTTTCCATTACCACTGTCACACTCACGGGGGGAGCTGAGGGGGCAGAAGCCCCTCCCAGACTCTTAGATAAAAATAATTATTTAAAATTTTCTACTTAAAAACTGTAGTTTTTGAAAAATATTTATTTTGTCGTACATTTTTTTCTCTGTAATGTATTTTCTTATGAAATTCAAAATATTACAATATTTAATATTCACTTATTTTTCTAATTTTGAAAAATGTCTTTTAATGTGTTACGGTGAGAAAAAGAATAGACTGCATTAGATAGACTAAAGAAAAAATAGACTGTATATTTTTCCCAATGCAAGCGCATTTTTTTTATAAATATTGTAGAAGATTATTTCTCCATCTTTAGAAACATTAAAATCAAACATATTTTTGAAATTTAAAAAAAAATGTATAAAACAACCCAGATCTGAGTACGTGCAGACCTCTGAAAATTCTAGCCCTCTGTTAAGAGTAATCCTGGGTGACCCAATGTCCAGTCCATTACCCAATTTTTACGATTTCTCAAATCTACCTAGTGCGATGCCTGTTGGTATAGCAAAAACATCAAAAAATATTTTATTAAATAATCATAACATCAATTTTAATTCACATATATTTTTACATGTTTATAAATTACTATAAATATTTATTGTATTAAAAATCTTTTTTCATTCTGAAATTGTACTAACTGCTTAAGATTTAATATATTCTTTTAAATCAATAATAGCGTATTTTTGTCCTTTTCTAAGTTATCTTTTCCCTTAATTGGGTAGCCTATCAGCTCATGGAGATCATTCGGCTCATTGCAATTCTTTCATTCGATTTAACAGATATCCACAATCATTCAACAGATTCATGGGTCCAATCAATAATCTTAAAAGAAAATATTTTCTTTTCACTGCATCTTCCCTAGCTATCGATTCCATCTTTAAATAGTTGTCGAGCATCTTATCTGAAGCAAGAGAATGTTGCATTTTTTTTTCTATTGTTTATTGAACTTTTTCTTTTTTGCAGAGATACGTCTTGTCGACTGTAACATAGATTTTTCTGTTTGGATAGATTAAAATCCTGATATGGTCTACGGAAATTTCTTCAGTCGACCGGAATGTTACTCTTGCAATATGAATTGATTGAAATGTCGGCTTGTATTATTTTTGTGGTGAAGATATCAGCTGGAATTCTTCTAAATTCATATAAAATAATTCCTTTATACATGAATTTCTTTAAAAAAAGAAATGATAAATAATATTTATACATTAAAAAATATTTCAGTTTTGTAAAAAAAAAAAAAAAAAAAAAAAAAGTGGTTAATTTCAATTTTTTACATAAAAAGGGGAAATATTATGTAACAAATTAAATAAAATTTAAAAAAAGAAAAAGAAATTGTATGGAATCCAGATTTCTCTGAGTCAGAAGTATAAGACTCATGCCTCAATCTCTCGTTTTCCATCGATTCTTATTGCTCTTATTTTTAGGGTTTCGTTCATCTGACGAAACCCATTCGTCTCTGTCCTCTATCTGTCTGTCACAGAGTCCGTACACTAAAACTAAATTTTGTGTACTTGCCTTTGAATACCTCTTGTCACTCACCAAATCATAAAATTTTGAAAAAGACTATTATTTTAATTGAAAGATTTATTTTAATATCATTAGTTCATTTTTGTTGTTGTTATCTTTTCAAATTGCGGCCAAAGTTTAAATAGATTTAAAAATTATTATGTATCTAAAGAAATTAATGGATTAAATAAATCACGTGGAAAACATGTATTTGTTTTTATTTTGGTAATTAATTCCAGAATTGTTTTAACTTCCTTCGCGGTTTTGTTTGTTTTTTTCTCGAATTTTGGATAACTCGAGACAACAGCTCAGCTGCTGTAAGTCTTATAAAAAATCCCCCTTTAAACCATATATAGAATTGTATTTTTTCCCATATGTATCACGTGAAACTGGAAGAAAAAGAGAGAATTTTTTTACTAGGATTTGATAATCCTAATACAATTTTTTTTATTATTGATTTTACAAATGTAGTACTTCCGCACACGGTTGTTATTTCATGTGCTGATTCATAAAATCTAAATAAAAAAAGTGAGACCACAACTTTTAATTTATGAAAAAATGAATTTTTAAACTTAGAGAAAATATACCTTTTCTCACAGACAATTAACGGAAATTTATTAAAATTATGAAAACTAAATGATCGCTTTTACACTTTGACATAATTTATAACACATAATACAAATTTTATAAATTTAAGATGAATTGAATTTTTGTTGGGGGAAGGGCAATGTTGTCTTTTTTCTTTAGATAAGCATGTTTATTGCAATTTGAATGCATTTTTTTTTTTACTGAGCACTAATTTAAGTAGTATTTCTTAGCATTAAATATTTGTAAAAGAAAAAAATTCAGGGGGGGGGGGAGAGAGTGTCGTCCTAGGAAAGGCTATTTTCTAAATTTTGTTAAGCTTGAGAAAACTAAAGAATCAATCGCTTTAAACTTTGAAATATAGTTTATAACACATAATAAGAATAAGAATAAAGTTTTTGAAAGAGAGATTAAACTAAAGTCTCTGTGGGATCTGTGACTTACCCACTTGTTTAAACATTCACATTTTATTTTAATCTACGTATTTATTTATATAAAAAGCTAAAAAAATCAAAACATTTTATAAAGTATAAAAAAATTATTTTGCTATACCTAAACTTTCTATTTCAATTTGTAAAGCTATACTTAATATTTCGAAATTTTTTGTAGTTCTTTTTTCTAAGAGTTCAATTTTTGCTATGTTCAGCCTTTTAAAATTAATGTACACCTCATTGTTTCCAGATCTGTGATTGCTAATCCTGTTCTGATCCCACATATACTGATGTAATGACGCATGATGTTGATCACAGGCACTATATGTCAAATCACCTTTTTTTGTGAAAAATTTAACTTTGGAGGAACTAGGAATACTTTTTAACTAGGACTTCCCTCAGGGGGATTAGTCTGAGCGATATTGCTGAGAACATCGATTTGTAATAACTTGCGTAAAGTAAAAGAAAAAAAGTACTTTAAAAAAATTGTAATTTAACAAATTACAAATACTTTATAGAAAATAATATTTTCAAAGACTATAATTTTAGACTTATGATTTCTATATTTAAAAGAACAAAACAAAAAAAAAACAATAACATTATTTTTATGATGATCAAAACGTAGCTTACGTAATAACAGTCATATTAATATGCCTGGATTTTTAGAGGTACAGTCGGCTGCAAAATTCTTCGAGCACTCTAACCCCTCAGGATTTTTTTCAAAAGGAAAAAAATATGTAAAAATTGGAACGTGGGGGGGGGGGGGTTAAGGGGAACATGTACTGTGTAAAAAATTTAATGCTACATTAAACATGGTTTAATTGACAGGTACCGCAAAATCAACACCTTATCAAAAATTACGGTAACAAAGCCTCTTTTTAACAGTCGGCTGCAAAATTCTTCGAGCACTCTAATTCCTCTGGATTTTTTTTCAAAACGAAAAAAATATGCAAAAATTGGAACATGTATAAAATAAATTTTTAACGACGTTAAAAATATATATAAAATTCCATTGTTTGCGTTTATTTACACAATGGTACAAGCGAAAAACAACGTGAACAAAGCGAACCCAAGTTCCAAAAGAGCACAAATTCCACAAAATGCGTCTTTCCACTTCATTTCTTTACTTGATTTTTTTTAAAACCTGCCCAGCCAAAGGGTAATATTGTAATGTTCTGTAATTTATTAAAAATATAAAAAAAAGATGTTTTTTTCCCCAACCTGATGCGTTATTAGTATCGGATCTCTGATAACCTAACTTAATTTTTCAGAACTGGGTTTTATTTGTGGACTAATTTAAATATTGCAGTGAAACTTGCAGCTTAGTGTGTGAGCCAGCGGCAGTCAGGAGGTTAAAAGAAATTATATCTACCAACATTGGAATATTTATATGAATTGGAAAGAAAGTCCTTGTGTTGAAATTTAGGCGTGACCTTGCGCAACAATCGGGTTGCACGTGGCGGATTAAAAATAAACAAGGCCGGCTTCTCGGAAAACAGGATGCTGGTCAATTTATCTACGTCAAAGAAATAAAAAAACAGGTCGAGACTCTTATGTAACCAGTTTTCCTTGACACATGATTATTTTAGTTTGTTTTCTTTCTACGACCTATTTAACGGAATTCTGGTGAAGCAGGAAGTTCTAGAAAGATCTTTCGAGGTCGAATGCGAGTATAAATACGGGTCTGCCTGGCCGAGCAAGCTATCATTTGCTTGAGCTCCTGCTGTTGTTCCTCATCTCCAGTCATAATGTTCTTCTATTTAGTCAACGATCTGCTTTCTTTTCCGATTCTGGTAGTGTTGTCATCCGATGGCTTGCCCTTTGTCCGGGCAACAGATATTGCTCGAATATTTGAATACAAAAATTTACATCAGTATGCATCTGCACACGCCCATCTGAGGGTCAAAGATATCATTTATAAGAGAATGGACTTGCCCCGTGGATCTCTGAAAATTCGAATTTTTTCAATTGGAGAGGCCGTGAAAATTTTGAGAGCATGCAAGAGGCGAGCAGCTGAGTATTTGGTATACACTTTTCAAAACCCAGAGGTGGCCAGGATCCTACCGCTCGAACCTATGAGAATTACGACGGAATACAAGAAAGCGATTCGAGTAAAAACAATGGCTGATGATTATTCAAATTCACAGACTTTCAGTCAATTTCTAAGCGACTTCAGACGCAAAACTTTTGATCTCTACGAGGACTTGGCTAATGAATATATATTAAAACGACGAGAAGTTCACTTGTATGAAGAAAATTTAGAGAACTTGAGAATGTCAGGACCCCCGAGAAAAGTTTTGATACATTTCGGAGAAGAGGTTTATGAATACAGTTTAAGTTAAAAAAAAAAAAAAAAAAAAAAAAAAAAAAAAAAAATGGGTCGAACGAGGCATGTGTTATGGAAAGACTTTTATAGTCTTTATCCATACATGCCTCGTTCGGCCCATTTTTTTGGGTTAGATATAAATCCAATATTGGAAAACTTAAAAAGCAAAACTTGCATTTTTTCGAAAAAATAAATTATACATAATCATTGTTGGGGCCCATTTTTTTTGGGGGGGGGGGGGTTAAATCCAATATTGTAAAATTTAAAATGATAGAAAGACTTGCCCATTTTTTGGGGGGGGGGTTAAATCCAATATTGTAAAATTTAAAAAAGCAAAACTTGCATTTTTTCGAAAAATAAATTACACATAATCATTGTTGGGCTTTTTTAATCATAATGTAAGGGAAATCTTTTGAGATGTATTTAAAAAACAGACCCCATTAACCATAATGTAAGGGAAAGCTTGTGTGCTGTATTTAAAAACAGTTTTTTTTCGCCATTGACTATAATGTAAGGGAAATCTTTTGAGCTGTATTTAAAAACTAGTTTTTTCGCCATTGACTATAATGTAAGGGGGGGGGGGGAAATTCAGTAAAAGCTATTGATGTATTTAAAAACAGTGACCATAATGTAAGGGAAATCTTTTCCTATAAATATTAATGCATTTTAAAATTTACTTGTCGCAAGTAAAAACTTGTTAAATATTGAAATATTCGAGGTATCAAAAAAGATGATATCAAGTAAAGATGTTACAAGGAACTTGTAATGACCGTAATATATTTTCCAAAAATTCTAAAAATAAACTGAATGTTCTAGAAAATAATTATATAACTATTTTTCTCGTGATCAGATAAAAAAAAAAGGAATTGCATCATTTCCTTTCCGAGAATTTAATCTCATGACCTCCGAAAATAAAATGTTCTAGAAAATAATTATATAACAATTTTCTCGTGATACGCATCCGTTTAAACAGATAAAAAAAGGAATTGCATCATTTCCTTTCCGCTTCCGAAAATAAAAAATGTTCTAGAAGTTTCTTTCAGAATTGGTTCTGATATTTTTTTTTACACTGTGGCTTCCTGTTAACCGCGATAAAATAGCTACATCCTTTCTGATAATTCTATTTCAGTCCGATTGTTTTGACAAGTCTTTTATATAAAAAGGAGGTCGCGTTGTGACCAAAGCATCATTCTGCTCTTGTCAGAAAGCCTTGCTACCACTTTTTATCGACTAGTTGAAATTTTCTTTATCTGAGAACTTTGTCTTTGAACCATGAGCCTTTCAAACATTTGCATGGTCGTTGATTTCGACGGATTCCGCATCGGGGGAAAATTTTACTGCCGAGAACTGGGATTTGCCTCACTGACGAAAGGCGATAGCGGCATGTACACCTTCAGATTAAACCACCTGGCTAAACAAGCGACTTGGAAAGATTGGAAAACAATCAATTATTGTACAAACAACCTGCACGGCCTAACTCTTGAACCCTTGGATAACGAAAGACATCTTTTTGACTTCAAATTTTTTGAAACCATTATAAAGGCCGAGTATGAATGTCAAAAAACTGATGAAAAATATATAGTAGCCTATAAAGGTGGTCACGTTGAAAGGGACGTGCTGCAAGACCTAGGGATTCCATATCTAAACTTGGAAGATTTTGGATGCCCAAAATTTGATGCAATATCCCACCCACTGAAATACATCCTAGTAAACGGCTGTGGAATTCATAGAAGACTGCTTAATGATAAAATGCCACATTGTTCGAGAATTGAATGTATTGTTTTCGCCGATTGGATTCGAGATAAACTTTTAAAAAAAAAGAGACTTGTTGATTAAAAAAAAAAGAAAAAACGGGTCGAACAGAAACATGTTTATAAGGTAAAAGACAATAGTCTTTTATCCATACATGTTTCTGTTCGGCCCGTTTTTTCGCGTCAGATAGGAAACCAATATTGGTTTATTTTTTTTTCTAAAAAAAAAAGAAACAAAGTTTATAAAGTGATGAAAAAATGAATCGTGTTATCAGATATATTGGAATAATTTTTTTAAAAAAAACTTGTTAAATTCTAAAGAAACATTTTTTTTACGATCAAAATAAAAAAAAATTCAAATCTTAAATTGCAATCTTTTAGCGCCAAAACACTACTTTTTTCCCCCAGTACACTCACGATTCATTTTTTTCCCAAAAGACTAAAAGTTTTTACATTAAATTAATAATCAATAATTTGACCAAGATTTCAAAATCACTTCTTCGCGAAAAAGATCCTCGATAGGCATCTCTGGTGTACACAAGAGGATTAGAAAAATCTTTTTATATGAACACCATTTCTTAAATATTTACACAACTTAATAAATTTGGTTCCACCCAAGTAAGAGATTAGCAGCTCACATAGCTATGAATGTATTCCAAAATATCTATCACAGAAAGTTCACAATAAGGCGGAAAATATTTTGTTATTTTTTTTCAAAAGTCACCAGATATCTATACTTATTCATTTTCAATTAATACAGAGTTGAAAGAAACATGTCTCACTGAAAAAAGTAAGACTTTCAAATTTATTAACATTTATTTTTTTCGAAAATTTCCGAGTCGCGTCTTAATCGAATGGATCTGCTGCAATCGTTTCTGTCTCACCCGACCCCCCCCCCCCCATAATTAGATATCTTGGGTTAACCCTCAGAGCAAGTTTCATATTCATCGAACAATTAAAACGGGAGATATTAAAGTTTAAAAGTAACCCGAAAAGCATTTCATGGGGTGAAAACCGAAAAAAACGCAAAAACTTTTTAAATAAAATAGATATCGAATCAGTTTAAAGTTTATATTACTTCTCAAAAAAATGAGCTGCATGACAGATTTTTGGTAAAGTTAAAAATGGGGGGGGCGAAAAAAAAAACAGGGAGAGAAAAAAAATCACAACTTTGTCAATTCTCAAGATATCAAATCCAACTAAATTTTTTATATAAATGTACTCAACATTATCTGAAACTTTTGTATATATAGGTTTTTTGACAGAATCAACTTTTACCGACGAAAAGAAAAAAGAAAAAAATTCATAACTTACTCAATTCTTAAGGGTGTTCTTAAAATCAAAAAGGGTAACTTTGTGACACATGCATTAATTTATTTTTGTTTGGAAATGCATAAAAATAGCAGGTGTTGTTATTCAGAAACTCTTTAATTGCACTCATTCTTTTGTTTTTTTAAAAAAAAAAAACACAATAGATTTTTCATAACAAGCCTTCAAAGTTGACACTTTTGAGCATATTTCCCGACAAAAGCAGAAAAACCGGTCGAAAAGGAGGAGAAAAACGGGTGATTGCGTCATCGAAATAGCTTATAACTCGATAAGTAATTTAATTATCATAAAATGGAAAAATAAGTTCAATTCGAAATCGCTTTCATAGTCAGGCATTAAAATTTTATAACTTTTTGTTGAAAAATGAATTTGTAAATATGTCAAAACGTTTTTCGCTTGTTGAGCGGATCAGTTGAGAACACCCTTAAGCAATCAAATATAATTACATTTATTTTACATCTTCTCAATAATATCAACAATTTTTATATTAACAAGTTTATCATAGGACTAATTTTTCTAGCAAAAATAAATTAAACAAAAAATAGGAGTTGGAGAAAAAAAACTCAAATCCAAACTGCTTATTTTCAGACTCATTTTTAAATTCAATTTTGCTCACATCCAAATGACAGATTCTCTTATTTAGCAACTGTGGCGAATTGGTCGAGTTTTCAATAAAGTCAGAATATATTTTAAAAAAGGCAACCAAAAAAGGTATTTTGAACAGAATTTTCTGACTTTATGGTGATTAACTGCATTAGTTCTTGAGATATAGCTATCGCAAAAATCGTGCAAAATGTAGCATAGCAGCGCCACCTGCTGGCCAATTTACACCAAAACTTAATCAGCGTCTATTTATATCAAGGGGTCACAGAATCTGCAGTTTGGTGAAATTCTGTGCATTAGTTCTTGAGATATAGCTATCATGAAAATCATGAAAAACGTAGTATAACAGCGCCACCTGCAGGCCAATTTTCATCAAAAATCAATAGGCACTAATCCATATCAAGGTCTAACTGAATATAAAATTTTATTAAATTTCAAGCATTAGTTCTTGAGATAGAGCGCCCACAAATTTTTTGTCACATACAGACAGACAGACATTTTCTAAAAATAGTCAAAACGTGTTCAGGACCTTCTAAAACGTATAAATCCGTCGAAAACCGAAAGTCGAAAATTTTCATGAATCCAATACTTTCTTCTTGTAAAGATAGAAGAAAGTAAAAAGGCTGCTAAAAAAGGTATTTTGAACAGAATTTAGCTTAAGATGATTTTGATAAAACTCGTTTCTACAAAAAAAATTAGATTAAATAAATGCAAGTTGCTCATTTTTATTATAAAATGTAACATTATTGTGTATCATTATTATATAAAAATAGAATCAATGCATGAATAAAACAAAAAAAAAATCTTTTCCTGCTCGCTCATGTTGAACGAAAACCAACTTTTCTAAAAAAAGAGTCACAGACCTTGAGTTGAGTTTTAGTTTGCGAAATTATTTTTAGCGAAAAAACGATGATGTAAAAATATTCCTTTTACGCAGTTGGATGACCTTGAACTCAGTTCAAGTTAGATGTTTCACTTTTAGTTAAATATTTCAGTTTAGGTTTGAAATTTGACGTCATCCTAGCATATAAATACAGCCACCGATTTTGTGCCAATTAGTTTGGATTCGGCGCCGAAACCAGTGGCTACTAAACCTGCAGATGGTGTTTCAATAAATTTTGGAGTAAGTCAATTCAATTAATTAATTATTCATTTAACAAATAAAAAATAATGTGACTCTGTTGTATTGAAAAAAATATTTTATTAATATCTTACTTTGTAATTGTCTCAGAAACGTACAGTTTTTTTTAACACGCATAAAATTTTGTAAATTTTATAACAAAAATGTCAATAGTGGGGAGGGCCAATACCCCCTGGTCGATCGTTAAAAAACAATATTTTATTAATATCTTACTTTGTAATTGTCTCAGAAACGTACAGTTTTTTTTAACACGCATAAAATTTTGTAAATTTTATAACAAAAATGTCAATAGTGGGGAGGGCCAATACCCCCTGGTCGATCCATAAAAATTTGTCACATAATTTTGCGTGCCTAATAGATGTCGATGATAGACCCCCCTCATGGGATGACCTTGAAAATTTTAACTTTTATATCTCTGGCCCTAATTATCCGAAGCAGTTCAAATTTTGTACGCAGTACTATGTTTAATCAAAGTTTACCCCCCCATGGTGTAGTATTAAAAATCGCGTTTGCTCATAGTTTATGATCCAATCGACTTGATTTTTTTTTTACATTTGTTGAGAATTGTACGCAACAAAACTATTGATGTGGGCCCGATAAAATTTTGTCGCTTGATTTCAAGCCTGGAAAATGGAACCCATGAATGACATTGGGATGACCTTGAAATTAAAAACTTTTATATCTTTGACTGTAATTGTATGGCGCTTACATGTAATATCCTATTATGAAAAAAAAAATTTTTTTTTTTTTTTTTTTTTTTTTTAACATTTAAAACTTACTAGCAGAAACGCAATCACAAAGAGACTTTTTAAAGCCATGGACACTCTCTGTGTATGGGTAGCCCGCGGCATCACAAAAAGGCACCGTGTCATTCACCTTCACGCTCAATCCTTTTTTTGGAATAGGCGTCATGTAGCTTAACAACGGAGGATTCTTAAAACACACCATAAAAGAGGATAGATCTCAAAGTTTTCGGCCAATTTGAAAAAAACTTTGGTGAAACAGAAGGTGTACTTTCGAGATTTCATTAGATTAGGACTGAAAATAAGCAGAGAGTGTGTAAGGCACATGAGATTCGAATATATATGAATGTAGTAAAAAAAAAAAAAAAAATTTTTTTTTTTTTTTTTTTTTTTTTTTTTGTCATGTTATAAGAGGATAAAGCTTGTTGCTTCACTCGTAATCTTTACATTCTCCGCTTGTTGAAACAAAGTATCTTTTCATCGCAAAATGTCTAACAAGTTGCTATTTAAAGCAGTTTTTTTGCGTGGAGAAATTGATGAGTATGAAAAGAGAATTTATAGCAAAAAAGATATAATAAGAACAGATTGTTTTCTTGAAAATGTATTTTCTTTTCTACTGAATCATTATGAAAATTTTCATGCAGACAGTCCGATGAATGAAAAAGAAACCAATCTCATTGAAAAAACTTGCGAAATTCTTAGTGTATTTCTCGACAAGTATGGTAATGAAATAAAAAATCTATGCGGTGAAATAAAAAATATTGATGAAGATAATATAAATAGTCTTTTAACAGGTGTATTTAATGAATTGTTTATCGAAAGTATTACTTGGAGTCGAATAATTGCATTTTTCGCTTTCGTCGGGGAATTGGCTGTAAAATGCATCCAAGATAAATTACCTAAAAGCATTATAGATGTAATGTATGAATGTTTTTCAAGATTGGTACAGGAAAACTTATTATCATGGGTGGAAGATCATGACGGTTGGGAGGGTATAAAAAAAGTTGTTCCTGAAACTTTCTCATCAAATCCAAAACCGAATTGGGCGCAGAGCTTATTACATTCCACAGTTAGAATGGTTGGTACCTTAGCATCCATAGCAAATGCTATGGAAGAATTTTAAAATTTGCCGCTAAAATGTTTTTAAAAATACTCTGGGGAAAATCATATCACTTTAGCTATTATAATTTATCATAACTTATCTTGGTCTTTTTGTAATTATTTTTAATCTAAAGTTAAAGTGGGAGATTTTTAAAAGTATTTATTCACTAAATAAAGGTTTTTTTTAGTTTGGAGTATCAAAAGATACACTTTCGAGATTTCATTCGATTAGGACTGAAAATAAGCAGAGAGTGTCTAAGGGACATGAGATTCAAATATATATATAAAAAAAAAAAAAAAAATTTTTTTTTTTTTTTTTGATTTGACAGTATAAGTTTCGGATGAAACCAAGACTTTAGCTTTCCGCTCTATCGCTTCGCTATTGTTCGGAGCAACTGGAACCTTGCGGTGTTAACGTAACGTTGCTTCGATCCCTTTTCCTCGCTGCCTTTTTGCATTTTTTTTTTTACATCTTTTAAATGTTTGCTTTTAATGTTTGTTTTTTTTTACATGTTGTGTTTGTATTGTCCGGGGAGGGGGGTTAAACTTTGCTTTTAATGTTTGTATTTTTACATGTTGTGTTTGTGGGGGGGGGAGAAAAACTTTGCTTTTGATGTTTGTTTTTTTCATGTTGTGTTTGTGGGGGGGGGGGAATCCGCGGTAACATTTGTTTGTTTTTTGTCATTTTCGCTTTAAAAGGAATCCGTGGTAGTAAAAATTTTTTTTTTCAGCACAAGGGAAAATAATGGTAAGTATAATTTCTTTTTCAGCACCCTTCGAGTTCAAATTTCTTTTTAAATAGAGCGCGTTCAAAAAAAAATTTTTGTTAAATTTCACAACACACAATCCAATTGCGAGGTGTAGGCAAGTCCACATTATCTTGGGTTTGTGGTGAAGATAGTTTTGTCAGAGCGCGTTCAAATTGTTATTTTTTTTTTAAACGCACACAAAAAATCCCAGAAGTTGGAAAAAAAAAAGTCCTTCCTCGATCCTGGGCTTGGAAGGCAAAATATTTGTTTCAGGCTAGTTTTTAACAAAAAGAAATTTCTACTCGAAGGTCATCGAAGAAGCCAACTTGTTTTTCTCCACTTTCTATTTTTTTTCGGAAGCGGACTTCCCGGCTTTGAGAAATTGATGGACGAGGAGTTATCCGAATCCAAGCCACGAATTCCGAAGGATCCTCTTGTCTCTCGGCGAAGGTTTAAGGAAGCACCTCGAAATAACGCCCCTTGCGGGGTGTTTCGCAAAGCCTCTGGAATGGGAATTGGGGGCCTTCCGATCCCTGTTGCAGCTGCGATGGTCTGACGTGGTACGCATCGTAGACAGGCCAGCGGTTAGAGACTTTCAGCTCGGTTTAAAACTGACGGCCTCGTGGGGAGACAAGGGGCGAACTCCCTTTTTTGTTTAAAAAAAAATTGGAGTTTCGAACTGGTTCGTGAGCGAGCATCTTTTCCACTTTTTTACTCCGTGCTGATCCAGAGAGAAATTTTTTTCACCATGTCGACTTTTTTGTCGTCCGTGCATAAAAATCTATTTCTGTTTATTATGGCTCGGAGTGGAAGTGAAAGATGTCTACACCTGTTTGGTAAAGATCGGGCTCCTTCGGCAACTATTCTACTTTTAAAACAAAAGCTCCTAAAAAAGCTTGAAATAAAAAAAAAAGTGTCTAGTTGTCGAATTGCGATGGACCGGTCGTAAACTCGCAAAGTGGGTGCCCCATTCAGGAGTAGTGCTGCATTGGGCGGATCGGAAACTCGCCGGATGAAGCAAAAGTATCACCGGGTCACCCAAAACCGTTGAAAAAAGAGATGTGGAGGAAAAGGAAACGAAGGAGTTGAGAGAAAAATTAGGTGAGTATGAATAACTAATAAAATATTTTTCTTTTTCAGAAATTGTCTCATTTATTGGAGTCTTTGTCTCATCTTATTTCACAGGCACGCAAACAATTGCAACCCGTCGGGCAGGAGCAGAGCAAGAAAAAAAAATTTTTGGATAATAAAAAATGCTGGCTCTTCCTCGGTGGGTTGTTTTTTTCCACACATCTTTACAAAAATGAAGGATTCCTTTTAAAAAGCGAAACTTTGTCGGAGCAAAAAAAAAAAAATTTTTTTTTTGTTGAATAATAAAACATGCTGGCTCTGTTTGTTCTTTTCTTTTCACAGGGGGCTTCCTTAAAAGCAAAGTGGTATAATTTTTTTTCTGTTTATATTATTCTTGCGCTGCGAAATAATTTTCTTTGATCGGGCGTTTTGTTGCGATTTCTTTGATTGGGGGTTACGATTTCTGGGCGCTGAGATTTCTTTGGTTTGGGGGGCGAGCAAATTGTTTTGCGTACATTTTTTTCTGGGTTGCGATTTCTTTGATTGGGCTCTACGCTTTGTTGCCTGCGAAATGTTTTGCGTACATTTTTTCTTTCGTTGGGGGGGGGGGGGGGGTTGTTGCGATTTCTTTGATGCGAAATGTTTTGCGTACATTTTTTTTCTTTGATCGAGCGAAATGAGAAAGTTGTGCGAAAAAATCGATAACATGAATCATGGGGGCGTAAAAAATTAACATTTTTCCCGAGGGTCTGTCGGCCTAACCGTTCGAAGTTTTCTGTGGTTTCCTTCGAACCTAGCGTGAATACGGGTTAGGTTTTCTTTTAAAAGTCCCGCCACAGAGGGCAACCCAACTCAAGTTTCCAAAATCATGTTCCACATAAAAATTTCATAATCATTATTTCACCATCATTTCATCATCATTTCATTACCATCATTTCATTATCATGATTTCATAACCATCATTTCATTATCATCTCACAAAAAATTCATCTCATAAAAAAAATTCATCATCACACAACATTTTTTGGAAATTTGAGTTTTAGTTGTAAATATCTATTTTTAGAAATAATGACGTCATTATATAACTTTGAATTTTTTAATATTAAATAGGTATGAAATTAAAACTTTAGATAAAAAAAAAAAAAAAAAAATTTTTTTTTTTTTTTTTTTTAACATTGTTTGAACATTGCTTAAACATTCAAAACTTACTAGCAGATCTTACGCAATCATGTTATTATAAAAATTTAACTTGACCAATATTGTAAAAAAAAAAAAAAAAAAAAAAAAAAAATTTTTTTTTTTTTTTTTTTTTTTTTTATAACATTGCTTAAACATTTAAAACTTACTAACAGAAACGCAATCATGTTATTATAAAAATTTATTTTGGCCATTGTTAATCATCCAACTAGTTTGTTTCTAAAAAATAAGATACAAGTGTAAAATAAAATTTATTGTAGTATGGATTACATAAAATCTCCGAAATCGAAACACCTTGAAAATTTCGATCTACTAGAAAAAGAAAATCCGGAACCAGAATGGTTTAAAAAATTACCTCGGAAAAAAGCAGAAAGAAAACAATATCCAGGTAACCCGTGTTCCGATTGCGAGGAATATTTTAATACTCTAGGTTTAAATGAAGAAGAAATGAAAAAAAGAATAAATGATGTATCAAGACACAGAGGAAAACCACGGCCAAAAACGCCTGATTTTTATTACGAACTAGAATTTCCTGATGAACAGGAGTGTTTAAGACGTGGCTATATAGAACCTCCACAACCGTATTCTTTCAAAACTGATACTTTAAAAAAATACGGTTGAAAAAAAATAAAATGCTGTCAAGTTTTATTGTAAGTCTTTTCTGTTATCAAAATTATTTAACTTGACCAATATTGTAAAAAAAAAAAAAAAAAAAAAAAAAAAAAATTTTTTTTTTTTTTTTTTTTTTTTTTTTTTTACAATTTCAATTTTTGTTCTCCAGCAAACAGGAAGTTAAAAATCTGAAAACTAATTAATATTCAAAAATTCGAGTTTGTAACTAACGTCATGATTCTAAAAAAAATAGATTTTACAATTTCAATTATTGTTCCCCTAATTAATATTCAAAAATCCGAGTCATAGTTTTCCGGACTCAAATTATTATTTAAAAAAAACTCGACCTTTCTAAAAAAAATACATATTATCCTAATGTTCAATGTGATCATAAAATATTTCAAAAATTTCCGAAAGCAACGAAACCGCTATCCATCTGTGACAGCGTTTAGAATGACAATAAGCGCATTCCATATCCAATTTTTTCAAACTTCTCACCACGATCACATTTTCCAACAGATGCGAATATGATTTCCGGAGATCTTTGATTTTTTCCAAAGTTTTTTTGTCGTAAACGTGTAATTTTCTCACACCACTTTTTACAATTTCACGAACCAACTTGGCATTGTCCACGCTGCATCCTTCGTAGACCACGCTAACTCTTCCGTCAAACAGAGTAAATCCGTTGGTACCGACTGCCAGAGAGGCTACGCACCTGGAATGTTTGTGTTCGGACCGGATGGCCGACTTGACTTTGTAAGAAGAAGGGGAAATGAACAGATCCATTTTGTGAGCGAGCAAATGGAAAACTGCGTGAAAAATATTGTTGGAGCGAGTAAGTTGAACTATCAACATAATCTTAAATTTAAAAAAAAAAAAAAATACATCCAAAAAGAGGATTGAGTGTGAAGGTGAACGACACGGTGCCTTTTCGTGATGCCTATGTTAAATATCTGTTTAAAAAAAAAAAAAAAAAAAAAAAAAAAAAAAAAAAAAAAACCTATATTGGTTTTCAAAGTGTTATAAAAATATTAGGAGCGGGTTTTCCGCTCCTAATTTTTTTTTTTTTTTTTTTTCAACAATTAATTATTTTTTGACAATACATATTCAAACGCTTGGCTTCCAAAATAAACTAGTATATCTTTTGGAGCTCCTGACACTTTAGAATTTTCCAAACTCTCGTGGAAAAAATTAATTTTAAACAATTTCATTTTGTAGTCGTTGATCATGGTATTGTACATTTCCAGAGTTTTCATTTTGAATTTGTCTAGAAACTCCTTGAAGCTTATCGCGTTTTCTAGACTAATGGTATCCATTTCCATAGTGGATACTTTCAAGTTCCACCTGTTTTCATCATTTTTATGAATTATTTGTATTTTCAACGCTTTTTTCGGGTTGCTACAAGCCCTAATTCCGTCAGAACCAAATGTTAATATTTTTGTTTCGTCGACATTTCTGAACCAGCGTTTAATAAGTGAGAGGCTTATTTTCGCTTTGCAATTTTTCAACATATCCAAAGTTTCTTCAATTGTAAAGATCCTCGTTGACAAAATTTGAGTAGATAAGTCAATGTTTTCGGGTACTACATCTTTGACTATCAATTTGGCATATTTTCTTGCAAATTGATAAACATTTTTATAATGACAGATGCGGCCAATATCAAGCGCCCGTAAATAAGGCAACCCGTTTTTTGAAACAATAACTAAAATTGGAATAGCAAGAGGATCTGTCGCAATCCAGAACAGCATGTTGAAATGATTTCTTTAATCGACAAACGGAACCATATATATATGCATCCGAATCTAAAAATTTCCTCTCCCCACGTGATTTTCAAGGAAAAAAAACAATTGCATAACATCCTGTCCTTCTAGGTAAGAGCCCTGAAAATGACATTGCAAAACATCCTGTGACCTCGATATGATTTTCAAAACCAATTGCATAACATCCTGTCCTCGTTAAAAATTAGCACGGATTGCACAACATCCTGTGACCAGAATTTTGTATAAAAGCCCGAGTGTTTGAGATTGAAAAATCATTCTCATTCGTTTGTTAAACGAGTTTACTCTGTTGAAAAAAAAATTTCTTTTCAATTTTTTTTGGGGGAAAATGGACTATAAAAGATCAGTTAGGGCAATTGATGTTTTCCCTAAATTTATTTCTAAGTCTGTCGAAAAACTAACTTATCCCGAAAAAAATTTCAAGTTTTGGGCTTCCAACGAAAATGTTAAATGTTTTGTTTTGTTCATGGATGAATATCATAAAATATATTTTTGCAAACATCCCATGGACCAGAAAACCATGGATACAACAAAGAAGATGGGGCGGGAGTGTCAGATTTTCGAAAAATTTCACCCAGAACTCATCGATTGGAGTCGAATGATCACTAGGTATTCGAGAAACCCACAACCTGCGTTCAAAAAAAATTCAGACGTGAGGATGAGTTTTAAACTCAAAAACATGTTTCTTGTAAAAGCATGGTTTACCTTTGGTTTGAAAACCGTGAAAAAAAATACGATCCATTTTATTCAGACTCTAAATGTACCCCTGTTATTTTATTTGCTTCCAAAAACCATGCACAAAAGATTGAGTGTTGAAGATAAAATTTTCCACTACGAAAACATTCATTTATTCGACAGGCGGATCTTGTTGCCCAATGGCGCGTACAAGATCCCAGAGGGTACAACTTACATGTTATATACCACTCAAAAAGTTTTTTTCAGCTTAGATATATTACCGAAAAACTTTGAATTTCCCTTTCCCGTGGACGATCCGGTAGCCCATAGAATTACTAAACTACAAAATGTGTTTGATGTTCCTCCTGAAACGCCATATATTGATGATGAAAAAGATGAGGATGATTTTAATAAAATGCCACCCCCCCCCACCCCCGCCGCCAAAAAAAGCAAGAACGGAAGAGGAAAAAGATTTCGCAGATTTTTTTAATTTAGATTCCTCGACCGTTACATGTCCAAATACTTTTTCTGACAGTGAACAGCAACAGGAGCAACAACAAATTACATATTGGTTAATTCCGAATCCACCGATATTAGAAAGAAATGTAGTAACAACACCTGTCGATTTTGTAAAACATTTTCAAATTCTAACTTCTAAAATAATGAATAATCCAAAAGAGGGATATTTTCAAAACGTCAACTCGGAGGATCCGGAACCTTTAGATTTAACTTTTAATCATGAAAAAACAACAAACTTGCCAAATGCAGCAAAGTCAAATTTTGAAATGTCCAGCCCGATAAATACAGAAATGTGTTTAAATTTTGGAAATGATATCAACTTGATAAGTACAGATATGTCTTCAAATTCTGGAAATGATATCAGCTCGATAAATACAGAATTGTCTTCAAATTCTGGAAATGATATCAGCTCGATAAATACAGAAATGTCTTCAAATTTTGAAATGACCAGCTCAATAGATACAGGAATGTCTTCAAATTTTGAAAAAAATGTAGATGTAATGGAAAATTCTTATTCCGAAAGCACAAATTTCAATTTAAATTTAGAGGAAATATTAAACACGCCTTATGACCCAACAGAAAACATTGATATTGAGAGCTTAATTTCCGATTTATTAACTCCAACAGTTTGAAAAAAACAGTTTTATTTCTAATTTTTTCAATTAGAATGACAAAAGAAAAAAAAAAATTAGGAGCGGGTTTTCCGCTCCTAATTTTTTTATAACACTTTGAAAACCAATATAGGTTTTAAAAAAAAAAAAAAAAAAAAACATAGATATTTAACATAGGCATCACGAAAAGGCACCGTGTCATTCACCTTCACACTCAATCCTCTTTTTGGGATAGGCGTCACGTTGCTTAACAACGGAGGATTCTTAAAACACCCCATAAAAGAAAATACAACTGAACGTTTTTGGTCAATTTGAAAAAAAAGTTTGGTGAATCAGAAGGTGTACTTTCGAGATTTCATTCGATTAGGACCGAAAATAAGCAGAGAGTGTCTAATGGACATGAGATTCGAATATTCGAATATATATGAATGTTAAAAAAAAAAAAAAAAAAAAAAAAAAAAAAAAAAAATTGTAATTATAAATCGTAATATAATCGTAATTAAGGTTCGTAATTATATAAATACGTAGCACTCAACCGAATCGTTTGAAATTTAAAATACATAATTATTACATAATTTTGTCAAGTCATTTCAAATTTTATGAAAATCGGAGGCAATCAAAAGTATTCAATTACATTATGGAGGGATCAAATGTATTTTATAAGTTTTAAATTTAAAACGCATAATTATTACATAATTTTGTCGAATTATTTCAATTTTTTGATAATTGGGTCAATCAAAAGTATTCATTGTAATAAACATTTTACATAATTTGTAGAAACATTTGTAATTGATTCCACACAAAAGTATTCCATTACATAATGGGGAGCGTGTTTTAATTGTAATTTACTATTTACAATTTTATGAGATTGATATATGAGAGTAATATTTTTAAAATTTTGTTATCGCGCACCTCACGTACAACTCATTTTTTTTTTTAAAAAAAAAAGAAAAATATTGTTACATTATCATTGATTTATAAGTTTCAATATCAGTCAAACTTTTAAATGGAGCTCTCAGAGAAATGGATGCATAAACTTGTGTGTTTTGTTTTCAAAATATCCATTATTCCAAGTCAAAAAATACATTTAGTATATCAATTATTCCAAGTAAAACTAGTTCGTTGGGGGCCCATCTTGGTTAGGTATATGAAAATAAAACATGTGAAAACTATTTATACAATGCATTGCAATTCCAAAACAAAATTTAAATATTGTTATTATGCATAGTAATGCTCTATTAATGAATTGCTGATGCAACAAATTATATAAAACGCCAAACTACTCAAGTAATACCAAACTGTGTAAATTGTGTATCAGCTTTGTTTTCAAAATATCAATTATAGAGATGCAAATGTTTCGAATTTTGTAACTACATGGATGAGATCCTAAAATGAATTATATAAAAAAAAATCTGTGTCATGGTTTACTGAAAAGTTCAATTTTTGGCATCAGTCAAACTTTTAAATGATCCTAATATTGTGGTTGAAAACAAATTGATACAGTCTGCACATATTTTACGGACAGTTCAAATGTAGTTTTATATCATACATTTTTTTTAAATTTGTAATTTTTGTTAAGGAAATTCATGTTTTTTCATGAAGAAAGAATAATTTATTTCATGAAGAAAATCAAGATATTGCTGATATCATTAGTAATCACCAAATATATTTATGTCAAGCTTTTTAGATGCGTTCGTAATTATGTAAATACGTCGCTCCGACCCAACCGAATCGTTTGATATTTAAAAACTTATAATTATTACATAATCTTGTCGAGTCATTTCAAATTTTATGAAAATCGGATGTCAGGTACAATCAAAAGTATTCCGTTACATTACGGGGGGGGGGGGGATCAAATGCATCTTAATCGTTTGATATTTAAAAACTTATAATTATTACATAATCTTGTCGAGTCATTTCAAATTTTATGAAAATCGGATGTCAGGTACAATCAAAAGTATTCCGTTACATTACGGGGGGGAGGGGATCAAATGCATCTTAATCGTTTGATATTTAAAAACTTATAATTATTACATAATCTTGTCGAGTCATTTCAAATTTTATGAAAATCGGATGTCAGGGACAATCAAAAGTATTCCGTTACATTACGGGGGGATCAAATGCATTTTAATCGTTTTAAAATAATAAAATTGGTCTTTGAAGTATGCATAAAAATATACATTCTGTACAATCTGTGATGCAAAAAATATTTATTATTAAATTACAGGGTCTTTTGTTATACGCATTGTTTTGCTTAAATTATTGTTACTTTTATTATTAAAAAAATTTTCAGAAAAAAAATATATACAAATTTCATTAAAAGATTGACTCTAATTTTATTCCAGACTTTCTCCGCTGTTCTGCGAATTGAGTTACATAACTTCCTGACTGTGAGTTCTAAAAACGGATTGCACAAAACATCCTGTGACACGATTCCTTTTATTCTATAATGAACCTTGTTACATAATATACTTTGATATACGATTGTTTTTAGCTTAACCTTCCTGTTTTTATATTTCAAATGACCTCAGTGATTCGTATAAAAAGGCGGTAATCGACGCAGTTCTCATGCCTTTTCGCTGATCTTGCTTTACTCTGATCGCTCTTTGGTAGTCTACTAAACTTTTTTAAATGGCATATTTAAGTCAAAAAGATTTAAATGACTTGTTAAATTTTATAGATGCGAATGTTTCGCATCTACTGGACGACCCATATGAAAGGATTTTAAATACGCCCCTCGTAACATATTCCGATAATTTTCCACGACCTCCTACGCCAATGGAAGAAGATTTAACCGACTTTACCTTGCCGCCGCTGTTAGAAACCAAGACATCTGTAGAGAAGAAAATGGAATTTAAAAGACCATCATCATCATTTGTAACTAATAAATCCATTTTTCCTATAACAAGTTTTGCTACACAAGAGGAAAAAACTCCAGCCAAGCCCGTGACAACGCCCTCTCCTGCCAAAAAACAGCAAAGTTTTAGAGAATTTTGGGAATCTTCAAATATAAAAAAGAGAGAACAATTGAAAAACTTCAAGATTCCAAAGAAAACTCATAACAGCGAGAAGAATATTCCTATAGTGAAGAAATGTCACTTTAAAAAAACTTTAAAGAGAAATTATTTGAAAGTTGATGGAAAAAAAGCTATGGACAAAAAAAATGATAAGGATTCAGATTCGATATTAATTTTGTCACCGGATATAGAAGATTATGAGTATATTTTTGAATTAAAAGGTGACAAATTTTTAAAATTCAAACGTCATTATGAAATGAAATTTTCTAAATTTTAAAATTTCACCTCATGTTTTTCTTTAAAGAAAAATTATTTAAAGGTGAAAGTGAAAAAATGGGTCAGAAGTGGTTACCCAAACCACTTCTGACCCATTTTTTTGCGAAACGTTACATACCAATATTGGTAATATTTAAAACTTTAACTTGTCATTTTTTTTCACCAGAAAAATTATTAATGGTGGCCCATTTTTTTTGGCGAAACGACCAATATTGGTTAAATTCAAAAATTTGTACTTGTTAAAATTTCCATAAACGGAATTTTCTTCCGACAATGTTTTTGATATTTATATACTCTTTTCTTTAATTGTATTATATAATTATTGATTTGTCGTTTTTAACGATGGTCAAAGTTAAAAGTCATTTAAATGTAGATTTTGAAAAATGTATTCAATATTATGTACCGTTATGCTTTTTAATTTAAATTATTAATTTATTCAACTTTCAAGTTTTCTGTATTAAAAAAAAAAAAAAAAAAAAAAAAAAAAAAAAACATTTTTCAAATGGTTTAGAAAAAAAAAAAAAAAAAAAAAAAAAAAAAAAAAAAAAAAAAAACATTTTTCAAATGGTTAAAAAAAAAAAAAAAAAAAAATATTATCTCACAGGCGTGATGAGCAATGCTTAATTTATCTTTCCTACTCTAAGTTGATTTCAATCTCTATTTTAATTTAAACTCCCTAAAAAATTTTTAAGCCCCCCCTCAATTTTAAGCCCCTCCTAAAAAATAAGCCCTCCCCTCTCTTTCTCTCTAAAAATCCCATCATACTGTAACAGACTCCAAACATCCACCCCTCTACTACAGTATAATCTCCTACGTTTCAAACCCTAAAAAAATTTAAGCCCCCCTCAATTTTAAGCCCTCCCCATCATCCTACTACAGTATGATACACTCTCCATCAGATAAGCTTCTCATTCAGGTGGTGGAGGACCTCCTCCTCTCTCTGTGAGGTGGTGGTGGGTCTCCTCCTCCTCTCCTCCTCCACCACACACCACCTCATGCCGCTGAACTGTCATCTATCCTCTACTAATATATACTAAAATATGCATTCTGTACAATCTGTAATGCAAATAATTTTTATTATTCCGAAACGTAACATTACATTTTTGCTTATTAAAGATGTAAAGCGTAGCAAATGAGGTGCGTTCATACGATAACGAAGTTTTAAAAATATTACTATCATATATCAATCTCATAAAATTATAGATAGACAATTAAAACGCTCATCAAACAATGTTTTGAAAAAAAAAACCAAAGAGTGCTCACAAAATTTAACTGAAAATTCTAAATTTCCTCCACCAAATTTTGTGATACCTTTTTCAATAGCGGACCGTGCGAATCAAAATTCAAACTACCATCCACAGTTATTCGAAAAAATTTTGACAAAAGAAATCTGATAGTAACCAACCAATCTCTCTACCATCATCAACCACATCTGAACCATACAAATTAATAATTAGAAGCAAAAAAATAACTGTCCAGCTAATGAAAAAAAAATGTTGCTTTGAACATTTAAAATACGATATAATAATTGTATATTTTTATGCTAACACTTTCCAACATAGTTGAAAAAGCTTTATGAATTGTGTTTTTTCTATCCGTGCTCTAACTAGTGTAAATATATTCGGATTCTTCAACCACATCTGAACCATACAAATTAATAATTAGAAGCAAAAAAATAACTGTCCAGCTAATGAAAAAAAATGTTGCTTTGAACATTTAAAATACGATATAATAATTGTATATTTTTATGCTAACACTTTCCAACATAGTTGAAAAAGCTTTATGAATTGTGTTTTTTCTATCCGTGCTCTAACTAGTGTAAATATATTCGGATGCATTTGATGTATGTTAATGCAATTTACTACTTCGTATTCGGCATTGAAAATGAAGTTTGTAGTTTTATAGTTTATTTACAAGAACATTCAAAAGAATTGACATTTATGGTCAATAGGGAAAAACCGTTTGCAATGTATTTCAATGATATGAGCTAATTTCAAATATAATGAAACTGATAAGAATGACAAAGATCAAACATTTTACAGAGATTAAAGTAAGTTATAGTTCGAGGTACATAAAAGAAATCCATTATTTTATTGTCTAATATGGGAAAAATTCGTTTGTTGTGTATTTTAATGATGTTACACTATTTCAAACATATTAAAATTGGCCACTGAAATGCACTAGAAGAGATTTGCTAGTACAATGAGCTTAGCATTCATCATTTATTTACGGGCAATGATTCACTTGCCGTACTATCCAAGAATAATAGTTGCAGGAAGTATGTTTTCGGTTTTGGAAAAAAACCAAAGGGTTTAAGGTGCTCGAATAATTTTACTGCCAACTGTACGTTAATATTCTTGGACCAATCATAAACAAATATTACATGAAATTTCAGTTTAACAATTTTCGATGCTGCAAATTTTAAAACTTCTAAACAATGCATATTTTCAATTTTTACACCGTCGGATAAAGAAAAAAATTTACTTTTCAATGCAATTTGTTTGAAACATGTATCTAAATTTGTTTTTGAGTTATTAAACTTTTTTGTAGTTTTTATTACTCTTTCTTCATCGTGGCAACAGAAGTATTCCATTTTTGGACATTAAACATGGACCAATCAGAAAACGAATAAAATAAATGGGGATATAATATTGCGGAATTCAACAAGTAAAAGATTCAGATATACTTCAGATTTTCTAATTCTCTACCGAAAACAATAACTATTTTCCAAAATAGCTAATAAAATGCTACCTTTAACTGACCATATACTGCCGCAAGATCAAATGCCGGAAATGACAAAAGTGAACTATAGAATTTTTCAAAATATTCCATATTAACTCGAATATACGGTTTAAAAATGGGGAAGTAAACTATGCAAAACAGCCATGCATGTATATGAAATTGGAAGTAAGCAATATATTAAAAGTAATACAGATAATAAAACATAAAAATATTATATCTGAATTTGAACTCTGAAATTACGTCAAAAACATAAACAGACACTCCACACCAATTTTAGTACCTAAAAATGGCACAATTCATGATGGTTGAATAGAAAGAGGGTATTTTTATATGGTGTGTGGACCCCTTAAATAGTTAATATATTTAACAGTATAATATCTACATCTGATTTCTATTGATGCGATGAGGTTCTCGATAAGAATTTTGGAAATTCTCTCTTTAAAAAGTGATACATAAAAATCTCGAAAATGCCAACAAAGGAATACGATGCGTTGTTTGAGTGTGCTCCAGATATGACCATTCGGATTTAAATGGGTAGTACATACTGCTCACTACATATGCTGTTTTGTTTTCCTTTCAAACTTATTCTCAAGAAGTTGAGCAATTATTTTGCTTCAGCATACATTAAAAAAAGAAATTGCCAATGCTTGTAGTATAAAGTACTACACAAGATTTGAATATCTCGTCTACACAAGCTTTGAGCTGCCAAAGTGTCATCACCAGTGATTTAGATATCTGAACACATATTTTTCAGCAAAACATGCAGGCTCAAATACGCAAAAGTGAAATCGATTACGCAGTTTTACCTGAATAAGTTATTATTTAAAAGACCTTGTAATGAAAAATGAGAAAATCTCTTGATTGGAAAAAATAATGCCCCTCCACTCCACATACCATCATGGTTCGGAATTCTTTTGTAGTACCTTGTAAATGAATAATAAGTATTCTTTGTGCGGCATATTCTACAAAATTTATATTCCAGTGCTCCTCAAATTCTTTATGTATCGAAGGGTGTTATAATTAAAAAGCACTTGGAACTATTTCGACTCACGGCCGTAATGTAATGCAATACTTTTAACTGTCCATGTATCTGAACTACAGATCCAATTTTACTAAAATGTTAAAAGAATTAACAAAATTCAGCACCAAATATACACTGACGGAAAGAAAAATCCCAACACCAAGAAAGACTTGTGTTAGCTAAACGAAATTTTGTAAGCGTGTTTATACATCTGAAAGATGACATTGGTTTAAATTTCATGCTTCGCACATGAGTGTGGCGCTAGTAGCGCCACTCACAACTTTAAAATCAGGTTTGCTTTAAATGCGTGCGGTAAAGTTCGTGAGCATTATCTTCAAAATTTGACGAATTGAGTTGAGGTTGATCATGAATGCCTTTAAGAAGACGAAGAAGTTATTATAATCAGCTCCCGAGTTGGAAAGAGGTCGTAAAGTAGGGCTACAAGAAAGTGGATTTTCTTTCCGCGATTTTGCACAAAGACTTGGACGGAATGTATCCACTGTGCATGATTGTTGGGAGTAGTGGTCAAGGGATGCTACTGCCACAAGAAGACCAGGTTCCGGGTGAACACGCGGCACTACAGAGAGGGAAAACCGTCGTATTCGGCGTACGGCTGTGGCGTATCGTACTGCGTCTGCGACAGAAATTCGAGCTGCAGTTGGTACCACAGTGACACAACGAACAGTTAGAAATCGGTTACATCAAGGACAGCTCGATGCAAGGCATGCATTCCACTGGCTCTAAGTCATTGCCGTTTGCGACGTCAATGGTGTCAAGCCAGAACTCAATGGAGGATGGAGTAGAGATTTGTTGTGTTTTCTGATGAAAGCAGGTTCTGCCTTGGTGCCAATGACGGCCATGTGCTGGTCAGAAGGAGGCCAGGGGAAGATCTGCAACCAAACTGTCTGCGGCCTAAACACACTGGACCTACAATCTGAGGTCATGGTCTGGAGAGCAATTTCCTATGACAGAAGAAACACTCTCGTGGTTCTCCCAAGCACACTGGCTGCAAATGTGTACGTCAGTGTGGTAAATCAGCCTGTAGTCTGCCATTCAAGAAAAGCATTCAATGGGAGTTTTTCAGGAGGATAACGCTCGCCCTCATGCTGCTGTTGTAACGCAACACGCACTACAGAGTGCGTGCAACATTTTACCTTGAGCAACATGTTACCTTGGCCAGCGAGATCACCAGATCTGTCACCCATTGAGCGCGTATGGGATATCATTGGATGAAATTTCCAGTGTCATCCCCAGCCAGCATTGAACATCACGTATTGACACAGCTTGTAAAACAAACATGGAACTCCATACCACAAAGTCACATTCGGCACCTGTATGACACAATGCATGCACGTGTGCAGGCTTGCATTCGAAATTCTGGAGGTTATAGCGACTATTAATGTAACGGCATTTCACCTTTGAGATGCATTTTATTGACCTTAAATTAACCTGTGATCTCGAAAATCTAATCATTTAAACATGTTAACTAGACAAATGCACTGTCCAAATTTCATTACTCTACAATAAATTTTTCTTGGTGTTGGGATTTTTTTTTCCGTCAGTGTATATTTAAAATTTCAAACGATTCGGTTGGTAGTTTTTGTGCGGTTATATGCGGATAGACTGATGGATAGGCAGACAAACTGGTGAATTAGACGATAACTGTAAGGGCTACGTATTTATAAAATTACGAGCGTACCTAAAAAATAGTTAAATTTAAAAGAGCGTGCCGAAATTGAAAACTCATTTCAGTAACTGTTTATAAAACACAGTATTGAAGCTGTTTTATTTTGTGTGTCCCTATAAATGGATTTAAAATGTTATGAATGTCCTGTTATTTCGTAATCGTTATGAAACTCTGCGATTTATATCAGTTTCATTCCATCTGCAATAGCGTAATGTCATTAAAATATTCTGTAAATGTTTTTTCCCCATAGACCATATTGTATTCGAATTATTTTAAGTACCCCTCCAAAGGAACTTTAATCCCACATACATCATATATAATACCAAACATGCCTAGGAGACCTTAATAAGGTTTACCAATTGCATTAAAATAAGCGTATATTTACGGGTATTAGAGCGAGGCCAGGCGGTTGGATGGCCAGAAAGACAGACAAATCGAATGCATAATTTTTCAACTTTTTGAAAAGTATTAAAAATGCAACCCCAAATGCTGAAGATCGACATCACATCGATTCCTTTAATGCCAAAAAATGTAAATAAATAAAAAAGCTCCCCAAAAAAGCCAGAAAAGAATATGGAACTCTTCCACATAATAGGCGCCAAAATATCGTTATTTTGCATGGCTTGGTAATCCGGCTATTATTGCTTATTTATTAATAAATTGTGTTTTTACTTTGTTTTTTCAAATTATATAAATAGTTTTTCTCTATACTTATTAATTCATCGTATTCTTATTTATTGTTATTTCCTTTTTAAAATAAGGTGATCTGGTGTAATAACACCAGGTAGGGTAATAACGCCAAGTGCTAATATTACGCATAATAATGAAATAATCCGGAAAATGGCATCTTTGGGGTCTGCGCAAAAAGGCTCTGAGTCATATAAAACACAAACAACTGCTTAAAGTAAATTTGTTCCATTTGTATGTCTTATCTCTTTTAGAAGCAACTAAAATTAGTGCTTGATCTAAAATTTGCGAGGTAAGTTCTGTGATGTGAAGATTATATATTTACCAGGAAATATTTTGTTTACGATTTAAATTTGTAGTGCATTTCATGTACTTTCAAAATATTGTAGAAGATTTTGGATATGTTCACGAAATAGTTTGTAATTTAATATGAAATGCGCAATAAGTATATCGGGGTAAAAACGTCATTCCTTGGCGTTAATACCCCGTTGATTCCTTACAGTGGCAAAACAACATCCGAAGGGTTTTTTTTTTTTTTCTTTTCTTTTTTTTTTTTTTTTTTTTTACTTTACGTATAATACAGCATTATTGTTACTGTTGAAATGGTTAGATTAAAGGGGGGGGGGGTGTCTAACACCCATAACTGATCTTCCTTTTTTAATACTAACGTAAAAACTTTTTTAAACTCTTATAAATAAAACGATATCAAAATGTTTTCGATATTCTAATTCATACATTTTCAAAATCAGGTTTCTATTAAATTTCTACTTAATTATTCAACGGAATTCGAAATTTTAATTGCCCGCTTTCTCAGCGTTCTGTTTTTCAAAATTTTCAAAATTTAACCTGTAACTGGTGTGATTGATATAAATTGTATCGTAACTAATGTGAAGGGGTCTGTGAGACCGTAAGATCAAAAGATGAATGTGCATATAAGACAATTATAATTAATATTCATCTATTTAAAAGTGTCTGAAAATAGTACTGAATTTCCAAATGAAACAAAATTTTGGTAGCGTTTGTAGTTAAAATGAAAGTTACAAGTTTAAAAATTGCAAAAAGAATGGTCTGTGAGACCGTTAACATTAGTTAAAGGTTAAAAGGCGATCTATGATTAAAACTCATGGAGTACTATATCTGCTCTAAACTTTTTCTACTGGATTAAGTCTAATTAAATTTAATGTATTTAAATATTTCTAACAATAGTTCGAGGACTTCCAACGAAAGAAAATTTCAGTTGTATATATAGTTAAATTGAAAAACACAAGTTAGAATCTAAAATTTGATAAGAAAAAAAATCAGCGTTTAATGAGATTGTTAACAACAGTTAAAGGTTAACTCTGTTACTTATATAGAGATAATGAAATATAACTTCATGAATCATGTAAAATTTAATAAGGGATCTCTCAGGGATATTGATAATAGGGGAAATTTATTTACTTAAAAATACAAATTTATCGAAAAATGTTTAATATAGCGTCGACATTTTAACTTTAAGTTTGAGCTAGCCCACATTTATATGGGGTTTACGGGTTAAAAAGTATTTAAAAGACTTCTATAGTAGTGTAAACAGAAATATTTATTACAGATAACTCTAGTTATTATAAAATTTCACATGATAAAAATATTATATCATGATTACAAATAAGGTTAAAACCGTGCAATATTTTCTATAATTATATTTAAGCGGACTTTTTAAGTAAACAGAAGCTCATGGTGTTATATACTGTAGATGATCCCCCAATCTCTTTTTCCTTTCACTTTCACAAAAAATTGAATGTTTTCTATCGCATAGAATGCATATATGGGAACATAAATACTGATTTAGATAAACACAGTTAAAATTGTGTAATGTTTCCAATAATTTTATCTAAGTGGTCCTTTCTAGGCAAAAAGAAGCTCAAGGTTTGATATTCTTTTGCCCCCTTCCCTACCTTGCTTGCATTTTCACAAAAAATTAAACATTTTCTATCGCCTAGAAAATTTTTTGTCATCAATTTGTCAATTTCTAGGGCTGTGGAGTTTGTATTTTTAGAAATGGGCAATTTACATGGGATTATTCAATCTTATTTTTTAGATTTGTTTACATGGCGTTATTACCCGCATGGGTGGGTAATAACGCCAAATAGCATTGGTCAAGAAATCACGCCATTACATTTTAAGAATAAATATCTGTTAATTTTTTTTTTTTTTTTTTTTTGTATAGATGGACAATGAGTTGCTGTATCAAATCCTATATTTGTTTGAAAAATATAATCTATAATTAATCCGTGAAAATTGGTAGAACCTTAACGTGGCGTTATTACCCCAGGATAGAGGTCTGCACGGGCCGGAATTTCCAGGCCCGGCCCGTAGGAAAGTGATTTCGGCCCGGCCCGGCCCGTTGCAAAACTCAAAAGTTCGGCCCGGGCCCGGCCCGGCACGTTTAAATTTTTATATTTTAGGCCCGGCCCGGCCCGTACAAAAATCAGCGAAAACAGGCCCGGCCCGGCCCGGCCCGTTTCGGCCCGTTGCAATGTCTACGATTTCTAAAAAATTCATATTTTTATCATATAACTAAGATTCTTTTAAAGAATACTGCATACATATCTATGGAATGATTTTACAGTATATTTTACAGCAAATACACATTAACAACGTTAATGATTACTTTGATTCTTAGGCTTTCAACATTCGAATAAAGATTCATTAAAAAATTAATATGGCTTAGAATAAAAGAAAAAAGAAAGAAAGCTAAAAACATCGTTAATTTTGAAGCTGTTTAATAAAAGAAGGTTTATAAATATATTTCTATATCATTTTATTATAGATTTCATATCCAAATTCATTCTTAAATTCAAAGAAGCTCTTTTCTGATACATTTCTAAATTCATTTTTTTTTTCTCAAAAGCGCATAAGATTAGCAGATATCTTTATTCAGAAACTATATAATCGAATGACGTTATCCATTTTTTGATACAAGCAATTTAAGAATACTGCAAACAAATAAAATACTGTCATAATTAGCGTTTTGAATAGAATTTCCGGAAGCAATAGCAAGGGAAGGGAGAAAAACCTGCAATCATTTGAGAAACTATTATATCTCAACAAGGTTATACAAGTATTTTATTTACCAAAAAGGAAAAACGCCATTCGATTCCAAATCCCTTCAATAGTTAGCCTTATCACTTTTATACTCTTACAATTTAAAATTAATCAGAAAATGTGTCAAACTTTCGCACTATTGAGAAATTAATTTAAAAATCATCAAGAAGTATATATCCAAAGACTAAGCTAACATAAGTTCTTTATCGCTGTTAACTTTACAAATCATGTTTTCTGCCAATAATTAAGTCTAGTACCGGTCCGCCCAGTCTATATGTAGAAAAATAATGCAAGCGTGATCTCGGACCGGCATGAGTCAGCTAAAAAAATATTAAAACGGGTTACACATAATGTAATTCTCCGATGCCGATACACTGTACATTTTTATATTCATGTTGTCAAACTAGTATGGCCACATTTATACTTATTCTCGTTAAAACCATTTTCGTTGGAAATAGCTCATATTTTATCGTTTCTGCTTAAATCTTCAAAACGGGCCGGCAGGCCCGAAAAAATTTTTTTCGGCCCGGCCCAGCCCGTCTGGCCCGTTCAATTTTTTGGCCGGCCCGGCCCGGCCCGTTGAAAAAACTATTCTAAATCTGCCGGCCCGGCCCGGCCCGGCCCGTTAGAGAATTCGAAACGATTCCGCCGGCCCGGCCCGGCCCGCGGGCCGGGCCCGTGCAGACCTCTACCCCAGGATACCTTAATAGAAAATTTTGAAAAATATACAGATAACTAATATTCAAAAATGATTTTTGCCAAATTTGCCCAAAACTCGATGCGTATATAATATACCTGTTCTAATTTCATGGTATTTTTCCAATTTTACCTTTACCTTGGCGTTCTTATAAACCTTCTCCAGTTTGGACTTCAGAAAGTGAGATTTGTTGCAAATAGCTACATAAAAAAACATGATTAACGTTTATACTTATTTTTACATATAAATATTATACGGATGTCAATACGCACTACATAGCGCGACTTTTTCTACCGCAAATTTGGGAAGACTTTGTTTTGGTGAAAGTTTTTGAATATTGCCCTAAATGTTAATATTTATGATTTTTTGTGATACTTATATATTTTATTCTATTTATTATTATGTTTATTATTTATAACTGTTTATTTATCAATTATTGTTTCTTTTTCAATAAATTGATGAAACAAAATAAACGGATTACCATGAGAGACATAAAATTGCTATTTTGTTGCAATCGCGCCAACTTAGTGCGTATATGACATCTGTGTCATTATTTGCTTTTATAAAATTTAACCATAGTAAAATGCCATAATAATATAAAAATGCCATAGCAATAATCGCCGGTTAATTCAAATTGCTTAATGAGAAATTTATTAAGTAATCTATGTAAAAGTATCAGAATATAATCTATGATTAAAAGTAAGCCACTTCTTGGTTATACCGTCAACATATTTTGCAAACTTAAACAAATCACCAAACTAATAGCCAAATTATACATATTGACATAATTTTTTTTCAAACATCGAAAAAAATAATTAGTAGAATATTAATAAAAATACAAGTAACAAGCTGAATGTAGATTCTGCCATTGCAGAATTCAGTTTCGCCTACGATTAAAAAAAAAAAAAAAAAAAAAAAAAAAAAAAAAAATCGATAGAGGTTTTTTAGAAGGGTAACCCCATTTAGAATGCAATGAACTAACTTCATTTTTCTTGTATTTATCAATGAAATAACAAACAGAACGGCGTGAAATACCCAATTGATTAGCAATTTCTCTCTGAGACATTGGAATTGCGGAATAATAAAGAGATACAATTTGACGTGCTATTTCTTCATTGCCTAGATTCATCAAAAACGGATTTTTTCTTTAGTTTAAAAGCTTTTTTTATAGACTCTGAGAAAAAGGAAATGCATTTTAACAATAAAATTGTATGAATGTCTCGTTTTAATGGCCAGATTACGAAACTAGTCGTTGGGGTCCACCGTAATACTTACCCATCATGGATATGCATTATGTAATATGTGAAAATAAAATGTGTGAAAACTATTTATAAAATGCATTGCAATTCGAAATCAAAATTTAAACGTATACTTAAATATTCTTAATGTACATAGTAATGCTCCATTAATGAATTGCTGATGAACCCATTTCGACAAATTATGTAAAATACCAAACTACGCAAGTAGTACCGGATTGCATAAAAGAAATATCCTTATAACTCCAGAAACAATAATCATATTAACTAATAGTTTACTGCGTCAGATTAAGCCTCTCATTTCCAATTAAAACATACCTTTGAATTTAAATTTGAAGAAAATACAGGGTCATGAAAAATCGAAGAATGTGGAAAGCAGAATTAAAAATATCTCGGCAACTATTAATCCGACCGACTTCGTTCTTGATGCAAAATTTGTGTTATTTTATTACCTTTTAGATCCTTTCCTTAAAATAAAAAAAATCGAAAATTTTTATATACATATTATTAGAACAAATTTTTCGAGAGTCCAATTTTTTTTTTCTAAAAATATGTTTTTCGGAATCTCCAGTATCTGAAACGTGTAAATCCGTCAAAAAAATTTTCGAGAGTCCGAGAAAAATAGTTCCGGATAATCGAAGTTACTGATATTAAATAGGCTTCGTCCTATTCTTACTTACTAAGTACATACAAAATTTTAAGTCTCTATCTCCATTTGTTCGTGAGTTAGAGCGTTTACAGACAGACAAACAGACGGACGGACGGCAATTTTTTTTTTCTAAAAATATGTTTTTCGGAATCTCCAGTATCTAAAACGTGTAAATCCGTCAAAAACTTTTTTTCGAGAGTCCGAAAAAAATAGTTCCGGATAATCGAGGTTACTGATATTAAATAGGCTTCGTCCTATTCTTACTTACTAAGTACATACAAAATTTTAAGTCTCTATCTTCATTTGTTCGTGAGTTAGAGCGTTTACAGACAGACGGACGGACGGCAATTTTTTTTCTAAACATACGTTTTTCGGAATCTCCAGTTACTGAAAAGTGTAAATCCGTCAAAAAAAATTTTTTCGATTTTCAAAACGATAGCAAGACTTACCCTATACTACGTATGAAAGGTAAGTGTGAGACTTTTTGACACGACACTTCTTAAAGTGCTATTACACGTGTACTGCTGCAGGCGTCAAATTGCAGGCGTCAAATTGCAGGCGTCTCCATGTAATCCTATGGAGAGAGGGAGTTGCTGGAGAAGTACGTGACTCTCTTGTGTCGCAGCGTCTTTGACGCGTGGTACGAAACGAGTTGCTGGTAAAAGCCAATCAAATGCTTGGAAATCCAAATGATGATAAAGCCTCTTCTCGAACAGCCAATGAAATGCTTAGAAAACGAAAAAACGCAGGTGATTTTTGTCGCTAGGAATTTTTAAAGTGCTATTACACGATTTTTCTTTCAGCGCATTTAGACGACGCAAATAAGAAGAATAAAGAAAATACGAGTACAACGCGAATAAAAGAAAAGTTGAGTAGTGAATTTCTCATTCGGAAAGCGCTTTGTAAAGTCAACGTTTGCTCCGAATACCGTGTTATACCTTAAATAACCAGCAAGTGTCGGAGTTCCATAGATGCAATATCATTGCCTATCAAGAATGAATGTTATCGTTCCGTGATAACGCAATTCGCACTGGTCGAATTCGAAATTGAACCACTGTCATACAAATATGGAATCAATGGATTGCTGAGGGTCATATTAAACGGTATGTAGAATCTTCGAAACTAGAATCTAGAATCGCCTCCGAAATTACAGACATATTGTGAGATCGACTCTGCAAAATCGCACAGACACAAAACGGATCATTAGTCAGAAAATGGATATTTTGCAGCGCGCTTAGTATCAGCTCATTTGGTGCGACGACGTTTGAAGCAGTGTGGAATGTCAGCACGCAGACAACTGCTGTGACTGTCCTTGACAATGCAACATAGAGAGGGACGCGACTCTAATGAGAAGAACGACAAACATGGATACAGAAAGTGACACAATCTTTTTCGACGAGTCTTGGTTCTGCTTGCAGTATTCTGATGGCCGTAAAGGTGTCAGAGGGCTCTGAGGAGAAACTCATTACTTGCTTGCATTCCATATCGGCATAAGGGCCCTGCACTTGGTATTATGGTTTGGGCAGCTATTGGGTATACGACTTGCACATCTCTAATTCGGATCGATGGTAATATGCATGCGAATCAGTACATTTCTGACACCTTACATACAATGGTTGTGGCCTATCTTCGAGTCCTGTCAAACGCCATCTTCGAGCAAAATAATGTAATGACACTTGCTGCACATCGTGTTCTGACTTCGATACATGGAGAATTCGATTGATGCTCTGACCTATACATACTCTGACTGTATATAATTGCACAGTCTTCAGATCTGTCACCCATTGAAAATATCTGGTCATGAGTTGCTGAGAGACTGGCGCGCCACCACACTCCAGATAATACAGTTTACGAAGTGTAGCATTGACTTGAATCACCATGGAATGCGTTGCCAGTTTCTGCCATCCAAGCCAGTTCGACTTCATGCCTAACTGGGTAAAATCCATTTTAGTTGCCATTAGATAACAGCTGTTTCTATTAATTTGACATCTCTGTAAACACTCAAAGCACTTATAAATTTAGCATTTTCTTTTCATGCCATAATGTCTAAGTACAATAAATATCTTCTGCGCATATTCTTTCTTTTATGGTATTGCAATATTTATGGCTTGCAGTGTATATATATATATATATATATATATATATATATATATATATATATATATATATATATATATATATATATATATATATATATATATACAATGTAACTTTGAAAATCAAATACAATAGACAATCTTTCAATACAATAGACATTCTTTTCAACAATGGCGAAACTGATAAATTTCAAGGAATTAGAAATTTCGTTGAAAACAGAAGAATCATCTAGTATTAAGACATTGCATAAATTAATTTTTGCAGAAATCGGTGACAGAAAGAACAGACGTAGAATTCGGAATTTTACTGGTTTTGCGTTTGAAGTAGATTCCGATGAATATCAATCAAAATTGAAAGAAATCAAAGATAATTTTTCTGGCAACGATTTGATAATCCTTTGCAATGTTTTGTGTGTAAATAATTCGGGAACTTTTGATGAAATTGCTGCCAGAATAATTTCTTGTTTATGTGATTTTAGTATTTTGAAAATTAATATTATGCCCGATGAAGGTACTCTTAGTGATGACGAGAGTGCCGATTTAATGATGATTTAAGTAAAACTAGAAATATTTCAAATGTTTTTGAGAATAATGTGAGAAATGATTCTGGTAGTTCTAGTTGTGAAAATAATGAAAATCAGAAAATTCTAATTCTTGATTATGCTATTAAACCTAATATTTCTATAAATGATATAGAAACGATGATAATGATGTTTGAAAGTACTGAATTACAAAATATTCAAAAGTGGCTTGCCGATTTTGAAGATATTGTTTCATTATTTAATGTTAGTGATTTGCACAAATTGATTTTGGCTATACGCCGTATGACAGGCAAAGCTAAATTATTTAATGAAAGTGAAAAAAAATTAATTCGTGGTCTAAATTGAAATCCTTACTCATTTCTGAATTTAGTCAAACGTGCAATTCAGCTGAATTACATGAATTGCTATCCAAAAGAAAAATTAGACCATATGAATCGTTAGATGAATATTTTTTAAATATGAAACAATTATGCTCAAAAGGCAATATTGAAGATTCTGCATTTATTCAATATGTAATAAATGGAATCAACGATCCCATTTTTTAAAAATCTTTTTGTACGGTTGCCCCAATATTGCTGAATTTAAAAAAAATTAAAGGTTTACGAAAAATAAGGTCGGATTATGAAAATGCAAAATCTCATAAATATGAAGGAGCTAAGCCTAAAATTAAATCCGAAGTTAAAGTTAAGAACAAATTTAAGCTTGTAAAGCCAAATATGTGTTGTTTTAATTGTGGCGGGAATAATCATAGGAGCATTAACTATGTAAATAAGGATAAAGGGCCGCTTTGTTTTGCTTGTAACGCTTATGGTCATAAATCATTTCATTGTAATAAATCGAAAGATACAAAGGTTAAAAATGCTCAGTCACAAGTAAACATTGTTACATCCCAAAATTTAATTCTGAAAGAGATAAAGCTTTATTCTTTGCGTTTAATCTCTTTAATAGATACCGGTAGCCAAAAGACTCTGTTAAAGAAAAATATTTATGATAATTTGAAGAACTTTGTACAGTTAAAATCTACGAGTATTACTTTGACCGGTCTAGGAAAAGCCTCAATTAAACCAGAAGGTTACTTCAATTCAGAAATCGAAGCAGATGGTTCAAAATTTAGAGTTACAATTTTTGTCGTTAAGGACAATTGCATTAATTTCGATTTAATTATTGGCGCTGATGTTATTCATCAAGGTACATAACTATTTCTCAGAATGAAGTGAAACTGTTTAAAGCTGAAGTTCAGTCTAATGACTTTTTAGTTAATATTGTAAATGTTTTGAATGAGCCTAAAATTGATTTAAGTCACATTGCTGACAAAAATTTACGTTCAGAGTTATTCTCTTTAATTGAGAATTATGTGCCAATCAAAACTAAAACAGTAGATGTTAAAATGAAAATTAATCTAACTGATGAAATCCCAGTTTGTTCTTCCCCAGGAAGATTACCGCCATTTGAGAAAAAAATAGTGGAAGACTAAATTGAGGAGTGGCTAGCTCAGGGAATCATTCGGAAAAGTTCTTCTAATTTTTCTTCGCCGGTTGTGTTAGTTAAGAAAAAAAGATAACACAATGAGACTTTGTGTTGATTACAGACGTCTTAACAAAAAGACAGTGCGTGAGCATTTCCCCTTGCCAGTTATCGATGATGTAATAGACCAATTACATTCTGCCGAAGTATTTACCACCATAGATTTGAAAAACGGTTTCTTTCATGTCGATGTTGAAGAAGGCTCGCGCAAATACACCTCTTTTGTCACTCATGAAGGACAATACAAATTTTTAAAATGTCCATTCGGGTTGACCAATAACCCTAGTGTTTTTCAAAAGTATATTTATAATGTATTTCGAAACCTATTAAAAGATCACACTCTGGTTATTTATATGATGACCTAATAATACCTGCTAAAAACGAAGCTGAAGGTCTAGAAAAATTAAAACTTGTTCTCGAAACTGCATCGGAATATGGGTTAGAATTAAATCTTACAAAATGCAATTTTTTGAACCGTGAAATTGATTTCTTGGTTATAGAATCTTAAATGGTAAATTGTATCCCTCCCCACTGAAGACTAAAGCTGTAATAAATTTTCTCGAACTAAAATGTATCAAAGATGTTCAAAGTTATTTAGGATTGACAGGATTCTTTCGAAAGTTTATAAGAAATTATTCGGTTATAGCTAAACCGTTAAGCGACCTGTTAAGAAAAGATTCCAAATTTAAATTTCATATAGAAGAACAAAAAGCTTTTAATGAACTCAAACGAATTTTGCCGTCTGAAGCAGTACTTTTGATTTACAAGCCCAAAAGTGCGAGCGAAATCCACTGTGATGCCAGTATTGATGGCTATGGAGCTGTTTTAATGCAACAATCTCCAGTAGATAATCAATTTCATCCAATTTATTTCGCCAATAAAAAAACCACCGAAGCTGAACGAAAGTACACTAGCTACGAATTAGAAGTTTTAGCTGTAATTGAAGCCCTGAAAAAGTTTAGAGTTCTAGGAGATATGTTCTAGGTATTCCATTTAAAATTGTAACCGATTGTAATGCATTTAAAATGACTATGCATAAAAAAGAAATAAGTACAAAAACAGTTAGATGGGCAATAATGTTATCCGATTTTGATTATGTTATTGAACATAGACATGGTAGTAGTATGAGACATGTTGATGCATTAAGCAGACATCCTATTTGTATGGTAATCCAAGATAGCTTAACTTTAAAAATTAAGAACTTTAAAAACTAAAGCTCAAGAAACCAATGAGCATATTAAAACAATAAAAGAAATATTAAAAGTGAAATCTTAAGATGGTTATTTAATTAAAAATGATGTTCTTTATAGATGTGTTAATAGTAACGATTTATTAGTTGTACCGGAAGACATACAAATGAATATAATCAAGGCCGCTCATGAAAAAGGTCATTACGCAGTTGCACGAACAGAAAAAAAATTAGAAATTGATTTTTACATCCCCAAAGTTAAACAAAAAATTGAGAAATGTATAGCAAATTGTGTTTCCTGTATTTTAACTAATAGAAAATGTGTTAAACAAGAAGGTTTACTTAACTTAATAGAAAAAGAAGAAACTCCGTTAAATACGTACCATGTTGATCACTTAGGTCCATTGGAGAGCACAAATGAAAATTATAAACATATCCTTTCGGTCATTGGCGCATTCACAAAATTTGTTTGGTTGTATCCCACAAAATCTATCGATGCTGCCGAAGTAATTTCTAAATTAGAAATCCCAAAATCTGTCTTTGGAAATCCAGTTCGCATAATATCAAATAAAGGTCCTGCATTTACCTCTAAAGCTTTCGAAGATTATTGCATCAAAGAAAATATTAAACATATCCCGATTACTACTGGATTACCCAGGTCTAAAGGCCAAGTTGAGCGTCAAAATTCTGTCATAATATCTGTTCTGTCTAAATTATCTGTCGATAATCCTAAAAGAATGGTATACACATGTAAGCGACGTCCAACAGGTGATAAATTCGACTTTTCAGAAAAGTATAAGCACAACCCCTTTTGAATTGATGTTTGGTACTAAAATGAAACTAAAAAATAACATTTAGATTACTAATCTTCTGAATGCTGAAATACAATCTGATTTTACTTATAACCGCGAAGATATGAGAAAAAATGCTAAAAAACAAATTTTAAAAGTCCAAGAAGAGAACCGTAAAACTTACAATCTCAGACGAAAGAAATCTAACAAATTTAAGCTTAATGATGTGGTTGCTATAAAACGCACTTAACAAGGTCCAGGTTTGAAGTTAAAACCAAAATATTTACGTCCATACAAAGTCATAAAAGTAAAAAATAATGACACCTATGATGTAAAGAAACTTGGATTTAATGAAGGTCCCATGGTCACCAGTACAGTAGAGCGCCGATTATCCGAACTCCAATTAATCGAACTTCCAATTATCCGAACCGTATTTTTCGACTTTTAAAATTTTTTAACTGAACTTCCAATTATCCGAACAGCGTATTTCTCTTTTTAAAATTTTTTTCCGAACTTCCAATTATGCGAACGGCATATTTTTCATTAAAAAAAAAAACCTCCAAAACCTAAATATATTTTTTTCTGTCCCTTCCAATTACATTTCTCTTTTTTTACCCTGTTATCTATCTTTTTTCTTTTCTTTCTTGGCATACAAAATTTAATCCGGAAACTGCAAGGTATTTTTGGGGAGTTTTGTTAGTGGGAAGAGAGAACCCAAAAGGTTTGAAGAAAGGGGTTGAGAAACCAAGGTCAAAGCACAAAATTCCTATTTGTATTTTTCTCCCCTCACCCTCGCTGTGGACACGTGTTGCAATCATTGTCTATGGTTGCAATGCAATCCCAAGGAAGTGGGAGGCGATTTCTTTGAAGTTTCTTATCGCAATGGACAGGTCACAGACCCGGTGTGAAGCTAGGACTAGAGAAAAGTAAGGGCTACGACATTTCTTTGACACTAGGTCGGGAGTGGAGAAAAACTGGTTTGTGTGAGGTAGCTACGTTGACAAAGGTTTCTTGTTAGCGGTTGTTGATTGCACCTGCGATCTAGCTCATTTATTTTTCTGCAACGAAGGAGAAAAGATGTCTGGAAAGCGAAAAAGAGTTGTTCTTTCGCTAGGAGACAAAGTAAAGATATTAAAGAGGCTGAAAAATGGTGAAGCAGGTTCAAAATTAGCAGTGGAGTTTGGTGTAGGAAAGTCTACAATATCAGATATAAAAAAGAATGAAGAATCAATTATGAAGTATGTAACGGGACTTGAAAGTGAGCAAGGAAGCTTAGATAGAAAATCAATGAAAAAATCCTTTGATGATAAAGTAGATAAAGCTTTGCACATGTGGTTTTTGCAGAAACGCTCATCTGGTCATCCCATTTCTGGACCCTTATTATGTGAGAAGGCTATATTTTTCAACGAAAAGCTGAATGGAGAAAATACTAATGCATTTCAAGCAAGCTCTGGGTGGCTTAGAAATTTTAAGCTACGGCATGGTATACGCGAAATCGGATTGCATGGTGAAAAATTATCTGCATCTACAGAGGCTGCTACGAAATTCGTAAAGGAATTTATTGAATTTGTTGAATAAGAAAAATACGAAGAAGAATTTATTTACAATGCAGA